>CM050932.1:14875414-15235414 GCA_027742785.1 Vigna reflexopilosa
TCAATTGTATTTTGCTTCCGCTTATCATGCATTATTAGTTACTAGGGGAGGCTAGGGATAACAAGCCAGTAATTAGTAATAGGCTCTTTTCACCAAGGGATTGGGTTAAGGGTAGACCAAGAAAGTTTGCATGGAAATATGATAAATAAGCAAAGTGAATAAGGAGAGTAGATATATGAGGGTGGATAAGATGAAATTGTAAACCCCAACAACTCCACTCATCCATATTTTCTTGAAGCCAATTGAATCACTGCATTTGCATGTTTACTTTTGTTTTTCATTTTAATCATTCAAATTAATTTCTTTTCTCAAGTCTTAAACGATTAGTTTACACGAAAGATGAGGCCTTAAGAGTCCTTTGGGAAGAACGATATTGGGTTTACCAATTATTATTACCTTATACGATCTGGTACATTTGTAGGGGTTTAACACCGGTGCATCTGCAGGTATATGCTCCTGCTGTGCTACTGCTCTCCTAAGACGTCTTCTAGGTGCTCCAGCTGCCTCCTCTTCCTCTCAGTACTGCTGATAATAAGCAGCATCTATGGCCTTCCTAGGCCTCTCATATGGTGGAACTGCTGTATCCACCCTAGCCTGTTCACACAAAAAGTTGATCATGGACGGATGTCCCAACGGTGTCCTGCTACTCACAGTAGTAGCGCAACTCTGAATCTCGTCGGCAATGACTTTCCCGATGTTTACATCCAACTTCCTCAGCATGCAGTAAATGAAGATGATCCGATGCATGGTGATGTCAGAAACATGTGAGCACGGCTGAATGTTGGCATGAGTGAATGCCATCCAGTATTTTGCCAAAGGCGTCAAATCTGTCCTTTTTATGTTGACGGGCAATCCATTAGGGTTATTCTGAAAATGCCTTCCAGGAAGGCACATAACCCTCTCAATATCTGCTATATCTTTGAACCCCCCAACAAGTGCTGCATACTGGCACTGTTCACCTGGCCATTCAGTGCCCAAAAAGCTGTTAATAGTGTCAGGGTCATACCTGATGATTTGTCCCCTTACATAGCCCATATATCTCCCAACATAAACTCCTCCTCTAGGCAAAACATTCGTATAAAACTCCTTTAACAATTCAATGTTGGCCGGTGCAGGATATGTGGCCAACCTCTCCCAATCTCTCCTCATGATTTCTGCTCCAAATTCAAGAGCTAAATTTGGGATGAAAGTGGCCTTCCTCTCCATCAATAATCTCCTCTCCTACACAGTCACAAAATGTTCCTCATGTTTCCTAGAGAGGAACCTAGGCGAATAGAATCTTCTTTGCCTCTCAGAAATTCATCATTAGAGGTTAGTATATCATCAATTAAATTCCAAAACGATCACATTCCAACACTGAGAGAAAACAGGGCCCCCAGCGTCCCTACATCAAAAATCAAGCATCCAACAAAATCTGCGGTAGACCGCCCAGGCGCCAAAGTTGGCCGCTCAGCGGTTTGCTTCAAGCTGCACCACCGCTCAGCGTCAAAGGAGACCGCTCAGCGGTGGTGACTAGGGGTTCTTTAAAAACACATTTAAAATCGCCCTATTCTTCATTTTAACACTAATTTCATCAATCCAGACCAAAGTCATGCAGTTCAATCAGTTCAAACAGTTCCTATTTCATCAAATCATGCATAGAAATCAAAAGCCCTAATTTATCATGTTCCTAAGCATGTTCTTTATCAAAGTTCAAATGTAGAAACCCTAAGAATGAAAGTGTACAACTTACTTGAATGGAGAAACTAGATGCTTGCTAACTTCCTTTTAATTGATGACGAATGCCTCTTAAGTGTATGATCCCTCAATAAAAACCCCAAACTTTGACAAGACAATGATAGAAAAGTGAAATTTTTGTGAGTGGGTGATGAGAAAAAGTGGGGAAATCCCTTTGGAAAATCTTTAAAAGTGAAATTGGGTGCTAGGGTTCACAAAGAACGCTTGGGCGAGCTTCAAAGAAAGTTTTCGAAAGTGCAAAACCCCAAAAACGCTGAGCTTTTAAAAGCCCAAGCGGAGTCTGCGCCGCCACCGCTCAACGGTTGGCAGAAAAAAAAATTTCTCTCTTTTTTGCTTACTTTTGCATGCTTCCACCCTTTTGCACCTGATTTTAACCTTCAATTTTTCAATTTCATGCCTTTCCCCTCTCAGATGCACATGCAAACATATAATTACCTTAAGACAGAGTTTAATAACAAATAATCAACTGGGTTGCCTCCCAGGTAGCGCTTGTTTAACGTCACGAGCCTGACCCAAACCTGCTTAGCACTTATCAGTAACTGCAAATCCTTCCAACACCCATCAATAGGTGTACCTTCCTGTATCCTTCAGTGGATACATAAAAATTAGCATCGCTCAGAAGATGCTTCCCAAAATTGTTTAAATATCCAATTAATTTACATAAAATAAAACTTATATATTACAAAAACTGGGATGATCCCCACCCATCAGTAGGTGTTGATAACCCCCTTGCTTGATATTCTTTTCTTTTTCTTCTTCCTGCTGAATTCTTTCATAAAATTGAGAACACCAAGCACATGTTTCCATGTTTCAATCATAGGAACTTTGATCTCCAATCTCTTGAAGATCTCCATAAAGCACTTCACTTTCTTTTCCTTCCTATGATATTTCTTTTGATGAGGAAGGGGTTTTTCATATGATCTTTCCTTCTTTCCTCTCTTCCTCTCTTTCTCAATCTTTCCCTTCAACTTTCTCTTTTTCTCTTTTCTTCTTTTTTTCTTTCTTTTCACCATTTTTCTCTTTTTTTCTTTTCTTTCAACTACTTCTTTTTCCTTATCATGATCTCTATCTCCCTCACTCAACCTTTCTGTTTCTATCTTTTCCTTCTCTATTTTTTTCTCATTTTTCTCTATTCTTTCCTCCTCAACAACCTTTCTGTTTCTATTTCTTCTATCTTTTCCTCTTCTATCTCTTCATCAACATTATCACTTTCAAAACTAGTGGCCTAACATTCCTCCCTAGGGTTAACCTCAGTATTAACCCTAGAATTCAATATTTCATTGGATTGACGAATCTGTATCTCCAACCTTTTATTCCTTGCTTCATTCTCTTCTGTAGAGGAGAGAGTAATTTGGATAAATCGTTCCAATGTCTCGTCCACTTTGTTGATTTGATCTTTCAAAGCAGACACTTGTTGCCCTAATAGTAATTGTTGATGTGGATCTCCTGCTTCTGCATTCCAACTCTGATCCATGCTTGAGTGAGGTTCCCACCAGTAGTAGAAATTATTTTGATAGAATTGAGTGCCCATAGACCAAATTCTTGTACATACTGCATCCTGTAAAAATTAGGCACAAAATCCTAGAAATAATTTATTAGAACATACATAAAAAAAAATCAAGTAGAATTTAATCAATTTACACTACTCGAAAAAGTTAAACCAAGAGTCCTCGACAATGGCGCCAAAAACTTGTTAAGACCCTGGCAAGTGTACCAGATCGTATGAAGTAATAAAAATCGGTAATACAAATATCATTCTTCCCAGAGGACTCTTAAGGCCTCATCTTTCGTGTAAACAAATTGTTTAAGACTTGAATAAAAGAAAATTAGTTTAAATGGTTTGAATGCAAAACAGAAATAAACATGCAAATGCAGGAATTCAATTGACTAAGAGAAACTATGAATGAATGAGGTTGTTGGGGTTTACAATTTCATCTTATCCACCCTCATATATCTACTCTCCTTATTCACTTTGCTTATTTATCATATTGCCATGCAAACTTTCTTGGTCTACCCTTAACCCAATCCCTTGGTGAAAAGAGCCTATTACTAATTACCGGCTTGTTATCCCTAGCCTCCCCTAGTAATGAATAATGCATGATAAGCGGAAGCAAAATACAATTGATCGTCCTACCCCTATCCCTAGGCAGTATTAACATAATCAAGGAATTCTCCCCAGTTCATGACATTACTGTACGTCCATATATCAATAAAGACAAACAACATCTACCGAATGAGTTAAACAGTAAAAGCATTAAATAAAGGTAAAGAATCCAACAATTGATAAATCAAGCATATGCAAGAATATAAAGTAAACAAGAATTTGGATATATGAGAGTTTCAAAAGATTACATTGTTCCCCAACAACAAAGGGTTTAGTTCATCATATTCATGCTGAAACTACATGAAATATAATGGAAGAATGGAAAAGCAAACCCTAGATTTGATAAAGTAGAGCCTAAGCATCCAAGAAATCTCCTCCAAAGGTGTAAAGCTGTTGTGAACGTTGTTCTATGCCAAAAGAATTACATTTGGATTCGCACTAGGGCTATATAGAAGCCAAAAAGATAACAGAAAAATCTCAAAATCCAAAATATAAAAACAGACAACCGCCCAGGCGCCAAAATTGGCCGCTCAGCGTCACCGCCTGGGCGCCAGACAATACTTTTCCTCGAACTGGGACGCTCAGCGGTGGAATTTACCGCTAAGCGGTTCACAGACTCTTCTTTTCTTCCTTTTTCTCCTTCATTCCTAAGTCTATGACCTTCCTACTTCATTACCATCTTCAATTTTCATCAAAAACCCTGCAAAACAATGCAAAACAAGCATAGTATCTCTAGAAACAACTTTTGACTCTCATGTGACACAACTTAAGAGTTTTACTTGATTCTAAGCTCATTTTAAGCTACAAAGGGTGTGATTTAATATCAAATTTATGCATGAAAATAACGGTTTTGAGACTGTTATCAAAAAGCAACATAATTCAAATATTTCTTGCACCTAAATTTTGACAATTGTCGTTATTTGGGGATTTATCGACTAAATTGCTGAACCTAAGTTTCAAAAACCATGACTTTCAAAAATTTCCAAATCTTGGCACCAAGCACCAACTTAGCCAAGTCTCACCACCAAACATGGCTTTCTTGAACACCAACCAAATTGAAAAATTTCTAGCACCTATATTTTGACACCAGTCGTCATTTGAGGATTTAAAGAGTGCATCGCACCCCCTAAGCCTCAAAAACCAAATCTTTGAAATATTCTCAAATCTTGCCACCAAGCACAAATTAGTGAAGTCTCACCACCAAACATGGTTTTCTTGAATACCAACCAATTTGAAAAATTTCTTGCATCTATATTTTGACACTAGTCGTCATTTGGGGATTTAAAAAGTGCATTACTGCCCCTAAGTCTAAACAACCAAAAGTTTAAAAAATTTCCAATTCTTGGCACAAAGCAGCAACTTTGTCAAGTCTCACAATAAAAATGACTTTCTTGAAAAGCAACCAATTTGAAATATTTCTTTTACCTATATTTTGACACTCTTCGTCACTGAGGGATTTAAAGAGTGCATTGTAGCCCCTAAATCTCAAAAACCAAGACTTTCAAAAATTTCCAAATCTTGGCACCAAGTGCCAACTTAGCCAAGTCTCACCACCAAACATGGCTTTCTTGAACACCAAAGAAATTGAAAAATTTCTAGCACCTTTATTTTTACACTAGTCGTTATTTAACGTTTTAAAGAGTGCATCGTAGCCCCTAGGGCTCAAAATCCAAGTCTTTAAAATACCCTCAAATCTTGGGACCAAGCACCAAATTAGTCAAGTCTCACCACCAAACATGATTTTCTTGAATACCAACAAAATTAAAAATTTTCTTACATCTATATTTTGACATTAGTCGTCATTTGGGGATTTAAAGGGTGAATTACAGAACCGAACTCTCAAAAACAAAGACATTCAAAAATTTCCAAATCTTGGCTCCAAGCACCAACTTAGCCAAGTCTCACCACGAAACATGGCTTGCTTGAAAAGCAACCAAATAGCAATATTTCTTGCAGCTATATTTTGACACTCGTCGTCACTTGGCTGTTTAAAGAGTGCTTTGGAGCCACTAAGTTTAAAAAACCAAGACTTTCAAAAATTTCCAAATCTTGGCACCAAGGACCAACTTAGCCAAGTCTCACCATCAAACATGGCTTTCTTCAACACCAACCAAATTAAAATATTTCTAGCACCTATATTTTGACACTAAGCCCCTAAGCCTCAAAAACCAAGTCTTTGAAATATTGTCAAATCTTGGCACCAAGCACTAACTTAGTCAAGTCTCACCACCAAACATGGCTTTCTTGAATACCAACCAAATGGAAAAATTTCTTGCATCTATATTTTGACACTAGTCATCATTTGGGGATTTAAAGAGTACATTGCAGTCCCTAAGGTTAAAAAACCAAAACTTTCAAAAATTTCAAATTCTTGGCACAAAGCACCAACTTTGTCAAGTCTCACCAAAAAAATGGCTTGCTAAAAAATCAACCAAATTGAAATATATCTTGCCCGTATCTTTTGACACTCTTCGTTTCTTGGGGATGTAAAGAGTGTATTGCAGCCCCTAAGTCCTTGAAATATTCTCAAATCTTGGCACCAAGCACCAACTTAGTCAAAGCTCACCATCAAACATGGCTTTCTTGAATACCAACCAAATGGAAAAATTTCTTCCATCTATATTTTGACACTTGTCGTCATTTGGGGATTTAAAGAGTACATTGCAGCCCCTAAGTCTCAAAAACCAAAAGTTTCAAAATTTCCAAATCTTGGCACAAAGCACCAACTTAGCCAAGTCTCACCACCAAACATGGCTTTCTTGAACACCAACCAAATTGAAAAATTTCTAGCACCTATATTTTGACACCAGTCGTCATTTGAGGATTTAAAGAGTGCATCGCACCCCCTAAGCCTCAAAAACCAAATCTTTGAAATATTCTCAAATCTTGGCACCAAGCACCAAATTAGTCAAGGCTCACCATCAAACATGGCTTTCTTGAATACCAACCAAATGGAAAAATTTCTTCCATCTATATTTTGACACTTGTCGTGATTTGGGGATTTAAATAGTGCATTGCAGCCCCTAAGTCTAAAAACCCAAAAGTTTCAAAATTTCCAAATCTTGGCACAAAGCACCAACTTAGCCAAGTCTCACCAAAAATAATTACTTGCTTGAAAAGCAACCGAATGGAAATATTTCTTGAACCTATATTTTGATACTCGTCGTCACTTGGGGATTTAAAGAGTGCATTGCAGCTCCTAAGTCTTTGAAATATTCTCAAATATTGGCACCAAGCACCAACTTAGTCAAGTCTGACCACCAAACATGACTTTCTTGAATACCAACCAAATTGAAAAATTACTTGCATCTATATTTTGACACTAGTCGTCATTTGGGAATTTAAGGAGTGCATTGCAGCCCCTAAGTCTAAAACCAAGGACTTTAAAAAATTTCCAGATCTTGGCACAAAGAACCAACTTTGTGAAGTCTCACCACAAAAAATAACTTGCTTGAAAAGCAACCAAATTGAAATATTTCTTGCACCTAAATTTGTACAATTGTCGTTATTTGGGGATTTATCGAGTGCATTGCAGAACCTAAGTCTCAAAAACCATGACTTTCAAAAATTTCCAAATCTTGGCACCAAGCACCAACTTAGCCAAGTCTCACGACCAAACAGGGCTTTCTTGAACCCCAACCAAATTGAAAAATTTCTAGCAGTTATATTTTGACACTAGTCATCATTTGAGGATTTAAAGAGTGCATCGCACCCCCTAAGCCTCAAAAACCAAGTCTTTGAAATATTATCAAATCTTGGCTCTAAGCACCAACTTAATCAAGTTTCACCACCAAACCTGGCTTTCTTGAATACCAACCAAATGGAAAAATATCTTGCATCTATATTTTTACCTTAGTCGTCATTTGGTGATTTAAAGAATGCATTGAAGCCCCTAAGTCTAAAAAACCCAAACTTTCAAAACTTTTCAAATCTTGGCACAAAGCACCAACTTTGTCAAGTCTGACAAAAAAAATTGCTTGCTTGAAAGCAACCAAATTGAAATATTTCTTGAACCTATATTTTGACACTCATCGTCACTTGGGGATTTAAAAAGTGCATTGCAGCCCTTAAGTCTCAAAAATAAAGACTTTCAAGAATTTCCATATCTTGGCACCAAGGACCAACTTAGCCAAGTCTCACCACCAAACATGTCTGTCTTGAACACCGACCAAATTAAAAAATATCTAGCACCTATATTTTGACACTAGTGATCATTTGAGGATTTAAAGAGTGCATCGCAGCCCCTATGCCTCAAAAACCAAGTCTTTGAAATATTCTCAAATATTGGCACCAAGCACCAACTTAGTCAAGTGTCACCACCAAACATGGCTTTCTTGAATACCAACCAAATGGAAAAATTTCTTGCATCTATATTTTGACACTAGTAGTCATTTCGGGATTTAAAGAGTACATTGCTGTCCCTAAGTCTGAAAAACAAAAACTTTCAAAAATTTCCAAATCTTGGCACAAAGCACCAACTTTGTCAAGTCTCACAAAAACAAAAATGGCTTGTTTGAAAAGCAACCGAATTGAAATATTTCTTGAACCTATATTTTGACACTCGCCGTCACTTGGGGATTTAAAGAGTGCATTGCAGCCCCTAAGTCTTTGAAATATTCTCAAATCTTGGCACCAAGCACCAACTTAGTCAAGGCTCACCACTAAACATGGCTTTCTTGAACACCAACCAAATTGAAAAATTACTTGCATCTATGTTTTGACACAAGTCGTCATTTGGGGATTTAAGGAGTGGATTGCAGCCCCTAAGTCTAAAAACGAGGACTTTAAAAAATTTCCAAATCTTGGCACAAAGAACCAACTTTGTCGAGTGTCAACACAAAACATGGCTTGCTTGAAAAGCAACCAAATTGAAATATTTCTTTTACCTATATTTTGACACTCGTCGTCACTTGGGGATTTAAAGATTGCATTGCAGCCCCTATGTCTCAAAAACCAAGACTTTCAAATATTACAAAATCTTGGAACCAAGCGCCAACTTAGCCAAGTCTCACCACCAAACATGACTTTCTTGAATACCAACCAAATTGAAAAATTACTTGCATCTATATTTTGACACTAGTCGTCATTTGGGGATATAAAGAATGCATTGCAGCCCCTAAGTCTAAAAACGAGTAATTTCAAAAATTTCCAAATCTTGGAACAAAGAAACAACTTTGTCAAGTCTCAACACAAAAAATGGCTTGCTTGAAAAGCAACCAAATTGAAATATTTCTTGCACCTAAATTTTGACAATCGTTGTTATTTGGGGATTTATCGAGTGCATTGCAGAACCTAAGTCTCAAAAATAAAGACATTCAAAAATTTCCAAATCTTGGAACCAAGCACTAACTTAGCTAAGTCTCACCACGAAACATGGCTTGCTTGAAAATAAACCAAATTGAAATATTTCTTGCACCTATATTTTGACACTCGTCGTCACTTTGGGCTTTAAAGAGTGCATTGCAGCCCCTAAGTTTAAAAAACAAAGACTTTCAAAAATTTCCAAATCTTGGCACCAAGGACCAACTTAGTCAAGTCTTACCACCAAACATGGCTTTCTTGAATACCAACAAAATGGAAAAGTTTTTTGCATCTATATTTTGACACTAGTCGTCATTTGGGGATTTAAAGAGCACATTGCAGCCCCTAAGTCTAAAAAACAAAAACTTTCAAAAATTTCCAAATCCTGGCACAAAGCACCAACTTCGTCAAATCTCACAAAAAAAAAAAAATGGCCTGCGTGAAAAGCAACCAAATTGAAATATTTCTTTTACCTATATTTTGACACTCATCGTCATTTGCAGATTTAAAGAGTGCATTGCAGCCCCTAAGTCTCAAAAACAAAGACTTTCAAGAATTTCCAAATCTTGGCACCAAGGACCAACTTAGCCACGTCTCACCACCAAATATGGCTTTCTTGAACACCGACCAAATTAAAAAATTTCTAGCACCTATATTTTGACACTTGTCGTCATTTGAGGATTTAAGGAGTGCATCGCAGCCCCTAAGCCTCAAAAAATTACTCTTTGAAATATTCTCAAATCTTGGCACCAAGTACCAACTTAGTCAAGTCTCACCAGAAAACATGGCTTTCTTGAATACCAACCAAATGGAAAAATTTCTTGCATGTATATTTTGACACTAGTCGTCATTTGGGGATTTAAAGAGTGCACTGCAACCCCTAAGTCTAAAAATGAGGACTTTCTAGAATTTCCAAATCTTGGCACCAAGCACCAACTTAGCCAAGTCTCACCACCAAACATGGCTTCTGGAACACCAACCAAATTGAAAAATTTCTTTTACCTATATTTTGACACTCATTGTAACTTGGGGATTTAGAGAGTCTATTGCATCCCCTAAGTCTAAAAAACCAAGACTTTTAAGAATTTCCAAATCTTGGCACCAAGTACCAACTTAGCCAAGTCTTACCACCAAAAATGGCTTCTGGAACACCAACCAAATTGAAAAATTTCATGCACCTATATTTTTACACTAGTCGTCATTTGAAGATTTAAAGAGTGCATCACAGCCCCTAAGCCTCAAAAACTAAGTCTTTGAAATATTTTTAAATCTTCGCACCAAGTACCAACTTAGTCTAGTGTCACTACCAAACATGGCATTCTTGGATACCAACCAAATTGAAAAATTTCTTGCATCTATATTTTCACACTTGTCGTCATTTGAGGATTTAAAGAGTGCATTGCAGCCCCTAAGTCTAAAAACCAAGGAGTTTCAAAAATTTCCAAATCTTTGCATAAAGCACCAACTTTGTCAAGTCTCACCACAAAAAATGGCTTGCTTGAAAGCTACCGAATTGAAATATTTCTTGAACCTATATTTTGACACTCGCCGTCACTTGGGGATTTAAAGAGTGCATTGCAGCCCCTAAGTCTTTGAAATATTCTCAAATCTTGGCACCAAGCACCAACTTAGTCAAGGCTCACCACCAAACATGGCTTTCTTGAACACCAACCAAATTGAAAAATTACTTGCATCTATGTTTTGACACAAGTCGTCATTTGGGGATTTAAGGAATGGATTGCAGCCCCTAAGTCTAAAAACGAGGACTTTAAAAAATTTCCAAATCTTGGCACAAACAACCAACTTTGTCGAGTGTCAACACAAAAAATGGCTTGCTTGAAAAGCAACCAAATTTAAATATTTCTTTTACCTATATTTTGACACTCGTCGTCACTTGGGGATTTAAAGATTGCATTGCAGCCCCTATGTCTCAAAAACGAAGACTTTCAAAAATTTCAAAATCTTGGAACCAAGCGCCAACTTAGCCAAGTCTCACCACCAAACATGGCCTTCTTGAATACCAACCAAATTGAAAAATTACTTGCATCTATATTTTGACACTAGTCGTTATTTGGGGATATAAGGAATGCAATGCAGCCCCTAAGTCTAAAAACGAGTAATTTCAAAAATTTCCAAATCTTGGCACAAAGAAACAACTTTGTGAAGTCTCAACACAAAAAATGGCTTGCTTGAAAAGCAACCAAATTGAAATATTTCTCCCACCTAAATTTTGACAATCGTCGTTATTTGGGGATTTATCGAGTGCATTGCAGAACCTAAGTCTCAAAACCGATGACTTTCAAAAATTTCCAAATCTTGGCACCAAGCACCAACTTAGCCAAGTCTCACCACCAAACATGGTTTTCTTGAACACCAACCAAATTGAAAATTTTCTAGCACCTATATTTTGACACTTGTCGTCATTTGAGGATTTAAAGAGTGCATCGCAGCCCCTAAGCCTCAAAAAATTACTCTTTGAAATATTCTCAAATCTTGGCACCAAGCACCAACTTAGTCAAGTCTCACCAGAAAACATGGCTTTCTTGAATACCAACCAAATGGAAAAATTTCTTGCATGTATATTTTGACACTAGTCGTAATTTGGGGATTTAAAGAGTGCATTGCAACCCCTAAGTCTAAAAACGAGGACTTTCTAGAATTTCCAAATCTTGGCACCAAGCACCAACTTAGCCAAGTCTCACCACCAAACATGGCTTCTGGAACACCAACCAAATTGAAAAATTTCTTTTACCTATATTTTGACACTCATTGTAACTTGGGGATTTAGAGAGTGTATTGCAGCCCCTAAGGCTAAAAAACCAAGACTTTTAAGAATTTCCAAATCTTGGCACCAAGTACCAACTTAGCCAAGTCTTACCACCAAAAATGGCTTCTGGAACACCAACCAAATTGAAAAATTTCATGCACCTATATTTTTACACTAGTCGTCATTTGAAGATTTAAAGAGTGCATCACAGCCCCTAAGCCTCAAAAACTAAGTCTTGGAAATATTTTTAAATCTTCGCACCAAGTACCAACTTAGTCCAGTGTCACTACCAAACATGGCATTCTTGGATACCAACCAAATTGAAAAATTTCTTGCATCTATATTTTCACACTTGTCGTCATTTGGGGATTTAAAGAGTGCATTGCAGCCCCTAAGTCTAAAAACCAAGGAGTTTCAAAAATTTCCAAATCTTGGCATAAAGCACCATCTTTGTCAAGTCTCACCACAAAAAATGGCTTGCTTTAAAAGCAACCAAATTTAAATATTTCTTGCACCTAAATTTTGACACTCGTCGTCATTTGGGGATTTAAAGAGTGCATTGCAGAATCGAACTCTCAAAAACAAAGGCATTGAAAAATTTCCAAATCTTGGCACCAAGAACTAACTTAGCAAAGTCTCACCACGAAACATGGCTTGCTTGAAAATCAACACAATTAAAATATTTCTTTTACGTATATTTTGACACTCATCGTCATTTGGGGATTTAAATAGTGCATTGCAGCCCCTAAGTCTTAAAAAGAAAGACTTTCAAGAATTTCCAAATCTTGGCACCAAGGACCAACTTAGCCAAGTCTCACCACCATACATGGCTTTCTTGAACACCGACCAAATTAAAAAATTTCTAGCACCTATATTTTGACATTAGTCGTCATTTGAGGATTTAAAGAGTGCATCGGAGCCCTTAAGCTTCAAAAACCAAGTCTTTGAAATATTCTCAAATCTTGGCACCAAGCACCAGCTTAGTCAAGTGTCATCACCAAACATGGCTTTCTTGAATACCAACCAAATGGATTAATTTCTTGCATCAATATTTTGACACTGATCGTCATTTGGGGATTTAAAGAGTACATTGTTGTCCCTAAGTCTAAAAAGGAAAACTTTCAAAAATTTCCAAATCTTGTCACAAAGCACCAACTTTGTCAAGTCTCACAAAAAAAAATGGCTTGCTTGAAAGCTACCGAATTGAAATATTTCTTGAACCTATATTTTGATACTCGCCGTCACTTGGGGATTTAAAGAGTGCATTGCAGCCCCTAAGTCTTTGAAATATTCTCAAATCTTGGCACCAAGCACCAACTTAGTCAAGGCTCACCACAAAACATGGCTTTCTTGAACACCAACCAAATTGAAAAATTACTTGCATCTATGTTTTGACACAAGTCGTCATTTGGGGATTTAAGGAGTGGATTGCAGCCCCTAAGTCTAAAAACGAGGACTTTAAAAAATTTCCAAATCTTGGCACAAACAACCAACTTTGTCGAGTGTCAACACAAAAAATGGCTTGCTTGAAAAGCAACCAAATTTAAATATTTCTTTTACCTATATTTTGACACTCGTCGTCACTTGGGGATTTAAAGATTGCATTGCAGCCCCTATGTCTCAAAAACGAAGACTTTCAAAAATTTCAAAATCTTGGAACCAAGCGCCAACTTAGCCAAGTCTCACCACCAAACATGGCTTTCTTGAATACCAACCAAATTGAAAAATTACTTGCATCTATATTTTGACACTAGTCGTCATTTGGGGATATAAAGAATGCAATGCAGCCCCTAAGTCTAAAAACGAGTAATTTCAAAAATTTCCAAATCTTGGCACAAAGAAACAACTTTGTCAAGTCTCAACACAAAAAATGGCTTGCTTGAAAAGCAACCAAATTGAAATATTTCTTGCACCTAAATTTTGACAATCGTCGTTATTTGGGGATTTAACGAGTGCATTGCAGAACCTAAGTCTCAAAAACGATGACTTTCAAAAATTTCCAAATCTTGGCACCAAGCACCAACTTAGCCAAGTCTCACCACCAAACATGGTTTTCTTGAACACCAACCAAATTGAAAAATTTCTAGCACCTATATTTTGACACTAGTCGTCATTTGAGGATTTAAAGAGTGCATCGCAGACCCTAAGCCGAAAAATCCTAGTCTTTGAAATATTCTCAAATCTTGGAACCAAGCACCAACTTAGTCAAGTCTCACCACAAAACATGGCTTTGTTGAATACCAACCAAATGGAAAAATTTCTTGCATGTATATTTTGACGCGAGTCGTAATTTGGGGATTTAAAGAGTGCATTGCTGCCCCTAAGTCTAAAAAACCAAAAGTTTCAAAAATTTCCAATTCTTGGCACAAAGCACCAACTTTGTCAAGTCTCACCATAGAAAATGACTTTCTTGAAAAACAACCAAATTGAAATATTTATTTTACCTATATTTTGATACTCGTCGTCACTTGGGGATTTAAAGAGTGCATTGCAGCCCCAAAGTCTCAAAAACCAAGACTTTCAAAAATTTCCAAATCTTAGCACCAAGCACCAACTTAGCCAAGTCTTACCACCAAACATGGCTTTCTTGAACACCAAACAAATTGCAAAATTTCTAGCACCTATATTTTTACACAAGTCATCATTTGAGGATATAAAGAGTGCATCTCAACCCCTAGGGCTCAAAATCCAAGTCTTTGAAATATTCTTGAATACCAACCATATTGAAAAATTTCTTGCATCGATATTTTGACACTAGTCATCATTTCGGGATTTAAAGAGTACATTGCAGTCCCTAAGGTTAAAAATCCAAAACTTTCAAAAATTTCCAATTCTTGGCACAAAGCACCAACTTTGTCAAGTCTCACCAAAAAAAATGGCTTGCTAAAAAATCAACCGAATTAAAATATATCTTGAACCTATATTTTGACACTCGCCGTCACTTGGGGATTTAAAGAGTGTATTTCAGCCCCTAAGTCCTTGAAATATTCTCAAATCTTGGCACCAAGCACCAACTTAGTCAAGGCTCACCATCAAACATGGATTTCTTGAATACCAACCAAATGGAGAAATTTCTTGCATCTATATTTTGACATTTGTCATCATTTGGGGATTTAAAGAGTACATTGCAGCCCCTAAGTCTAAAAAACCAAAAGTTTCAAAAATTTCCAAATCTGGGCACAAAGCACCAACGTTGTCAATTCTCACAAAAAAAAATGGCTTGCTTGAAAAGCAACCGAATGGAAATATTTCTTGAACCTATATTTTGACACTCGTCGTTACTTGGGGATTTAAAGAGTACATTGCAGCCCCTAAGTCTTTGAAATATTCTCAAATATTGGCACAAAGCACCAACTTAGTCAAGTCTCACCACCAAACATGACTTTGTTGAATACCAACCAAATTGAAAAATTACCTGCATCTATATTTTGACACTAGTCGTCATTAAGGGATTTAAAGAGTGCATTGCAGCCCCTAAGTCTAAAAACCAGGACTTTCAAAAATTTCCAAATCTTGGCACAAAGAACCAACTTTGTGAAGTCTCACCACAAAAAATGGCTTGCTTGAAAAGCAACCAAATTGAAATATTTCTTCCACCTAAATTTTGACAATTGTCGTTATTTGGGGATTTATCGAGTGCATTGCAGAACCTAAGTCTCCAAAACCATGACTTTCAAAAATTTCCAAATCTTGGCACCAAGCACCAACTTAGCCAAGTCTCACCACCAAACATGGCCTTCTTGAACACCAACCAAATTGAAAAATTTCTAGCACCTATATTTTGACACTAGTCATCATATGAGGATTTAAAGAGTGCAACGCACCCCCTAAGCCTCAAAAACAAAGTCTTTGAAATATTATCAAATCTTTGCACCAAGCACCAACTTAGTCAAGTTTCACCACCAAACCTGGCTTTCTTGAATACCAACCAAATGGAAAAATTTCTTGCATCTATATTTTTACACTAGTCGTCATTTGGGGATTTAAAGAGTGCATTGAAGCCCCTAAGTCTAAAAAACAAAAACTTTCAAAAATTTCCAAATCTCGGCCCAAAGCACCAATTTGTCAAGTCTGACCAAAAAAAATGGCTTGCTTGAAAGCAACCAAATTGAAATATTTCTTGAACCTATATTTTGATACTCATCGTCACTTGGGTATTTAAAGTGTGTATTGCAGCCCCTAAGTCTTTGAAATATCCTCAAATCTTGGCACCAAGCACCAACTTAGTCAAGTCTCACCACAAAAAATGGCTTGCTTAAAAAGCAAGCAAATTGAAATATTTCTTGCACCTAAATTTTGACAATCGTCGTGATTTGGGGATTTATCGAGTGCATTGTAGAACCTAAGTATCAAAAACCATGACTATCAAAAATTTCCTAATCTTGGCACTAAGCCCCAACTTAGCCAAGTCTCACCAACAAACATGGCTTTCTTGAACACCAACCAAATTGAAACATTTCTAGCATCTATATTTTGACATTAGTCGTCATTTGGGGATTTAAAGGGTGAATTACAGAACCGAACTCTCAAGAACAAAGACATTAAAAAATTTCCAAATCTTGGCACCAAACACCAACTTAGCCAAGTCTCTCCACAAAACATGGCTTGCTTGAAAAGCAACCAAATTTAAATATTTCTTGCACCTATATTTTGACCCTCGTCATCACTTGGCTGTTTAAAGAGTGCATTGGAGCCACTAAGTTTCAAAAACCAAGACTTTCAAAAATTTCCAAATCTTGGCACCAAGGACCAACTTAGCCAAGTGCCACCATCAAACATGGCTTTCTTGAACACCAACCAAATTAAAATATACATGTCTAAGTACTAGCATCCATCAGTAGATTCCATCAACACAAGTCCTCATCTGAGTTCAAGTATTGAAAAGCAAAAATGCATGAGTAAAGAAAAAAAAAGAAAAAAATAAAAGCATGAAAAAGGAACTCAATGCAAAATTGATAAAAAGGGAAGAAGTTGGGAATAAAGGAGTTTGGTGATAGAGAGAGTTTAAACTTGAACCTTTTCAACGATGAAATAGCTCTCTTAACTCAAGGATTTTGCAATCTAGAAAAACCAAATTTTCTTGATAGCCTAGCCTCATTATAAGCCTTGGAAAAGTCCTTGTGATGGTATTTGCATGTAAGGATTTTTATTGTTTTAGATACATGGCAATATTGTTTTATATGACATGTGAATAATAAAGAGTGGAGTGATTCCTTAAACACTTGAATAATTGAGTGAAACACTTGCTTGGTAAGAATTTTTGAAATCCATGGTTACATCTATGCTTAGTGGATTGATCATTCACGAATAAAACATCTATTGGGAAATATTGAAGTAGCTGAACTAGATTGGATTGAAAGCATGCTTGCATTTTGGTAGGATTCCACTGAAAATCTGAATTAACTTGTCATGAAGAAAAGGGTTTTGAAAAGTGTAGAACTACTTAATGAAAAATTGGAAGGCCAAGTCTTGTTTTGTTTTGCTTGAGGACAAGCAAAGTTTTATGTTTGGGGTTGTGATAACGGCCTCAAAACCGTTATTTTCATGCATAAATTTGATATTAAAACACACCCTTTGTAGCTTAAAATGAGCTTAGAAACAAGTAAAACTCTTAAGTTGTGTACATGAGAGTCAAAAGTTGTTTTTAGAGATATTATGCTTGTTTTTCATTGTTTTGCAGGGTTTTTGATGAAAATGGAAGATGGCAATGAAGTAGGAAGGTCATAGACTCAAGAATGAAGGAGAAAAAGGAAGAAAAGAAGAGTCTGTGAACCGCTCAGCGGTAAATTCCACCGCTGAGCGTCCTAGTGCAAGGAAAAGTTGTTGTCTGGTGCCCAGGCGCTGACGCTGACGTCCAGAGCGACAAGAGGCAAACCGCTCAGCGGTCATTTTAGGCGCCTGGTTGGTGGCGTGTGTTGAGGCAAATCGCTGAGCGGCCAATTTAGGCGCCTGGGCGGTTGTCTGTTTTTATATTTTGGATTTTGAGATCTTTCTATTATCTTTTTGGCTTATATATAGCCCTAGTGTGAATCCAAATGTAATTTCTTTAGGCAGAGAACAAAGTCCACATCAGCTTTACACCTTTGGAGAAGATTTCTTGGATGCTTAGGCTCCACTTTAACAATTCTAGGGTTTGCTTTTCCATTCTTCCATTTAATTCATCTAGTTTCACCATGATTATGGTGAACTAAACCCTTAGTTGTTGGGGAACAATGTAATCTCTTAAAACTCTCATATATTGAAATTCTTGTTCACTTCATATGCTTGCATATGCTTGATTTATGAATTGTTTGGTTCTTTACCTTTGCTTAATGCTGCTACCGTTTAACTCATTCGGTAGATGTTGTTTGTCTTTATTGATACGGGGACATACGGTAATGTCATGAACTGGGGAGAATTGCTTGATTATGTTAATACCGCCTAAGGATAGGGGTAGGACGATCAATTGTATTTTGCTTCCGTTCATTATGCATTATTAGTTACAAGGGGAGGCTAGGGATAGCAAGCCAGTAATTAGTAATAGGCTCTTTTCACCAAGGGATTGGGTTAAGGGTAGACGAAGAAAGTTTGCATGGCAATATGATAAATAAGCAAAGTAAATAAGAAGAGTAGATATATGAGGGTGGATAAGATGAAATTGTAAACCCCAACAACCTCGTTCATTCATAGTTTCTCTTAGTCAGTTGAATTCTTGCATTTGCATGTTTAATTTTGTTTTGCATTTAAACCATTAAAATTATTTTCTTTTACTCAAGTCTTAAACAATTTATTTACACGAAAGATAAGGCCTTAAGAGTCCTTTGGGAAGAACGATATTGGGTTTACCAATTATTATTACTTTTTTGTCAAAGTTTGGGGTTTTTGGTTGAGGGTTTTGCATTGGAGAAAGCATTCATCATCAATTGAAAAATTTATGCAAAGCATTCAAAGTCTCTACTTAAGTAAGTTGTGCAAGTTCATGTTTAGGGTTTCTATTTTGGGATTTGTTGAAAAACACGTGTAGGAACATAATAAATTAGGGCTTTTGATTTCTATGCATGATTTGTTGAAATAGGAACTGTTTTAACTGATTGAATTGCATGATGTTGGTTTGGATTGATGAAATTAGCAATAGAGTGGAGATTAGGACAATTTAGGAAGAGTTTTTGAAAAACCCTAGCCGCCACCGCCTGAGCGGTCTGCTTTGACGCTGAGCGGTGGCTCATTCAGGAAGCAAACCGCCTGAGCGGTCTTCTTGGACGCCTGGGCGGTGTGTACAAAATTTTGCCTAATTGTTTGATTTGAGATGCTTTGATGTTGAGGGGACCTGTTTTCCCTCGGCCTTGGATTATGTGAAGTCTGAGAAATAAATTGATGATGTGCTAACCTCTAATGATGTTTCTGTGAATGTTATTGGAATTATTTATAGGAATGTCTACCTCAAAGAGAGTAAAAACCATGGGCAACAAGAGGAAGGAGCCAATGAGACCAAGGAGATTCTACTCTCCTAGGTTCCTCTCCAGAAAGCATGAGGAACATTTTGCTACCGTCCAGGAAAGGCGTTTGCTGATGGAGAGGAAGGCCATGTACATTCCTGATTTAGCTCCAGAGTTTCAACTAGAGATTGAAAGGCAAGGCTGGGAAAGATTGACCACTTATCCTTCATCAGCTAGCATTGAGCTAGTGAAGGAATTTTACACTAATGCCTTACCTAGAGGAGGAGTATCTGCTGGAAGATACATGAGCTATGTGAGGGGGCAGTTGGTCAGATATGATCCTGACACTATCAACATTTTCCTAGGGACTGAGTGGCCAGGAGAGCAGTGTAGCTATGATGCTATTCTAGGAGAGTACAGGGATTACGAAGAAATTGAGAGGTGGATGTGTATTCCTGGGAGACATTTTCAGAGAAACCCTAATGGAGCACCAGTCAACATACTAAGGGCAGATTTGACTCCCCTAGCCAAGTATTGGATGGCATTTACTCATGCCAACATAGAGCCATGTTCCCATGTCTCCGATATCACGATGAATAGGATTTTTGTCATCTACTGCATGCTGAGGCAGATGGACGTTAATGTTGGAAAGATTATCGCCGACGAGATTCAGAGCTGTGCTACCACTGTGAGTAGCAGGACACCACTGGGACATCCGTCCTTGATTACACACTTGTGCCAGCAGGCGGGAGTGGATACTGCAGTTCCACCCTATGAGAGGCTGAGGAGGGCTATTGATGCCTCCTATTATCGTTAGTATTGTGGAGGTGATGAGCCAACCGGAGCAGTTCCTAGGAGACGTCCTAGGGGAGCGGCAACACAGCAAGAGTAAGTACCTGCAGATGCACTGGTACAACATGCTGAGCCTTTCCAGATGAGGGACATGTATATGTCCATGATGGAGGCAAGGATGGAGTCTCTCCGCAGAGGGCAGGTGGCAACTGCCGAGATGATTATAGGATTATATGATCAGCCACTAGTACACAAGTGGACTATGGATGAGTTCCATAGTACGATGGCTTGGCCTCAGGAGCAGGTACAGGGTAGTGGGTCTGAAGCAGTTGGAGCATCAGGTAGAGATGATGATGATGAGAACTTTGAGGACACACAGGATTAGGAGGAGTATGATTCAGATGAGGACCTGCGTTGAGGGCATCTACTGATGGATGCTAGAACTTGGACAAGGATTTTTCTTTTACTTTTGCACTTTGAATTTTTAGAATAGGTTGAACTTTAATTTATGTGTCTATGTTTGGCTTGTACACTGATTCTGATGATGGTTTGATGATTATATTGCATGACAAGTTATTCGATGATGATGATTGAATGTGGTTGATGATTAAGAAAGTGTGTATCCAAATGAATGGTTCACTAACTATATGAACAGATGTGTTGTGGTTTATGATTGTGATTGTGATGCTAAGCAGGATTCGTGAATGATGTGTGAGGAAGCATGTTGTGTAAGGTATTGAGCTCTAGAGTTTTCACTGATATATGTACTATTCACAGGGAACCATGAATGATATTGCCTTGGTCTTGATAATTGATTGATTTGCATGTTTATGTTATATGATCAAGGCCATGTTTGGAACGCTTACTTAGCCAAATTTTAACCCAAAGTGATTAAAATATTATACCCTTTTTGAACCTTGACCTTAAACAGTATGAAAACCCTTGATTTGAAAGCAAGTACTTTGAGTTGTGTTGAGAATACTTGTATGCATTGAAAAGGTTCAAGTTTGGGGTTGTATGGGAAAAATTGAAAAGGCAAAAGAAAAACATTGAGTTCAAATTTTGAAAAGACAAATGCATGAGTAAAGAAAAAGAAAAAGTCAAAGCATGAAAAAATGAACTCAGTGCAAAGTTGATAAAAAGGGAAGAAGTTGGGAATGAGTGAAATTGGTGATAAAGAGAGTTTAAACTTGAACCTTTCCAATGATGAAATAGCTCTCTTAACTCAAGGATTTTGTGATCTAGAAAAACCAAATTTTCTTGATAGCCCAAGTTCATTACAAGCCTTGAAAAAGTCCTTGTGATGGCATTTGCATGAAAGGATTTTGATTGTTTTAGATGAATGGCAATATTGTTCTATGTGATATGTGAATAGTAGAGAGTGGAGTGATTCCTTAAACACTTGAGTAATTGAGTGAAACACTTGCGTGGTGAGAATTGTTGAAATCCATGTGTACATCTATGCTTAGTGGAATGATCATTCATGAATAAAACATCTCTTGGAAAATATTTAAGTATGTGAACTAGATTAGATTGAAGCGCGCATGCATTTTGGTAGGATTCCACTGAAAATCTGAGTTGAAAAATAACTTGTTGTGAAGAAAAGGATTTTGAAAAGTGTAAAACTATTTGATGAAAAAGTGGAAGGCCAAGTTTTATTTTGTTTGCTTGAGGACAACCAAAGTTTTAACTTTGGGGTTGTGATAACGTTCTAAAAACCGTTATTTTCATGCATAAATTTGATATCAAAACACACCCTTTTGGGCTTAGAATGAGCTTAGAATTAAGTAAAACTCTTAAGTTGTGTCACATGAGAGTCAAAAGTTGTTTTTAGAGATATTATGCTTGTTTTGCATTGTTTTGTAGGGTTTTTGATGAGAATTAAAGATGGAAACGAAGTAGGAAGGTCATAGACTCAATAATGAAGGAGAAAAAGGAAGAAAAGAAGAGTATGTGGATCGCTCAAGAGTTAAATTCCAACGCTGAGCATCCAGAACGGCAAGAGGGAAACCGCTCAGCGGTCAATTGTGTCGCCTGGGCGGTGGCGAGGAATGAGGCAAACCGCTGAGCGACCAACTTTGACGCCTGGGCGGTTGTCTGTTTTTATATTTTGGATTGTGAGATCTTTCTGTTATCTTTTTGGCTTATATATAGCCTTAGTGCGAATTCAAATGTAATTCTTTTGGTAGAGAGAAACGTCCATAGCTGTTCTACACACCTTGGAGGAGATTTCTTGGATGCTTAGGCTCCACTTTATCAATTCTAGGGTTTGCTTTTCCATTCTTCCATTTAATTCATCTAGTTTCACCATGATTATGCTGAATTAAACCCTTAGTTGTTGGGGAACAATGTAATCTTTTGAAATTCTCACATATTGAAATTCTTGTTTACTTCATATGGTTGCATATTCTTGATTTATCAATTGTTGGGTACTTTACCTTTGCTTAATTCTTCTACCGTTTAACTCATTCGGTAGATGTTGTTTGTCTTTATTGATACGGGGACATACGGTAATGTCATGAACTGGGGAGAATTCCTTGATTATGTTAATACCGCTTAGGGATAGGGGTAGGACGATCAATTGTATTTTACTTCCGTTCATTATGCATTATTAGTTACTAGGGGACGCTAGGGATAGCAAGCCGGTAATTAGTAGTAGGCTCTTTTCACCAAGGGATTGGGTTAAGGGTAGACCAAGAAAGTTTGCATGGCAATATGATAAATAAGCAAAGTAAATAAGAAGAGTAGATATATGAGGATGGATAAGATGAAATTGTAAACCCCAACAACCTCGTTCATTCATAGTTTCTCTTAGTCAATTGAATTCTTGCATTTGCATGTTTATTTTTGTTTTGCATTTAAACCATTAAAATTATTTTCTTTTATTCAAGTCTTAAACATTTTGTTTACACGAAAGATAAGGCCTTAAGAGTCCTTTGGGAAGAACGATATTGGGTTTACCAATTATTATTACTTGATACGATCTGATACACTTGCCAGGGGTTTAACAGCGGTCCATTTGATCGCTGAGCGGTTGCAGCGTGTTTTAGGCTCGGGCTTTCTTAAAGCTGAGCGGTTTTTGGTTCTTTCATTTTCAAACCTCTTCTTTGCATTTCGCCTGAGCGGTCTCCCTAAGCCCTAACACTCCTCTTTCATTTTCAAGAGCTTTTTAGAGAGATTTCCCTACTTTTTCATCACCCACTCACCTAAAATTCAATTTTCTACCATTGTTTTGTTAAAGTTTGGGGTTTTTGGTTGAGGGTTTTGCATTGGAGAGGGCATTCATCATCAATTGAACAATTTATGAAAAGCATTCAAAGTTTCCACTTAAGTAAGTTGTGCAAGTTCATGTTTAGGGTTTCTATTTTTGGATTTGTTGAAAAACATGTGTAGGAACATAATAAATTAGGGCTTTTGATTTCTATGCATGATTTGTTGAAATAGGAACTGTTTTAACTGATTGAATTGCATGATGTTGGTTTGGATTGATGAAATTAGCAATAGAGTGGAGATTAGGACAATTTACGAAGAGTTTCTGAAAAACCCTAGCCACCACCGCCTGAGCGGTCTGCTTTGACGCTGAGTGGTGGCTCATTTAGGAAGCAAACCGCCTGAGTGGTCTTCTTGGACGCCTGGGCGGTATATACAGAATTTTGCCTAATTGTTTGATTTGAGATGCTTTGATGTTGAGGGGACCTATTTTCCCTCGGCCTTGGATTATGTGAAGTCTGAGAAATAAATTGATAATGTGCTAACCTCTAATGATGTTTCTGTGAATGTTATTAGAATTATTTACAGGAATGTCTACCTCAAAGAGAGTGAAAACCATGGGCAATAAGAGGAAGGAGCCAGTGAGACCAAGGAGATTCTACTCTCCTAGGTTCCTCTCCAGAAAGCATGAGGAACATTATGCTACCGTCCAGGAAAGGCGTTTGTTGATGGATTACATTCCTGATTTAGCTCCAGAGTTTCAACTAGAGATTGAAAGGCAAGGCTGGGAAAGATTGACCACTTATCCTGCATCAGCTAGCATTGAGCTGGTGAAAGAATTTTACACTAATGCCTTACCTAGAGGAGGAGTATCTGCTGGAAGATACATGAGCTATGTGAGGGGGCAGTTGGTCAGATATGATCCTACACCATCAAAATTTTCCTGGGGACTGAGTGGCCAGGAGAGCAGTGTAGCTATGCTGCTATTCTAAGAGAGTACAGGGATTACGAAGAAATTGAGAGGTGGATGTGTATTCCTAAGAGACATTTTCAGAGAAACCCTAATGGAGCACCAGTCAACATACTAAGGACCGATTTGACTCCCCTAGCCAAGTACTGGATGGCATTTACTCATGCCAACATACAGCCATGTTCCCATGTCTCCGATATCATGATGAATCGGATTGTTGTCATCTACTGCATGCTGAGCCAGATGGACGTTAATGTTGGAAAGATTATCGCCGACGAGATTCAAAGTTGTGTTACCACTGTGAGTAGCAGGACACCACTGGGACATCCGTCCTTGATTACATACTTGTGCCAGCATGCGGGAGTGGATACTGCAGTTCCACCCTATGAGAGGCCGAGGAAGGCTATTGATGCCTCCTATTATCGTCAGTATTGTGGAGGTGATGAGCCAGCCGGAGCAGTTCCTAGGAGACGTCCTAGGGGAGCGGCAACACAGCAAGAACAGGTACCTGCAAATGCACCGGCACAGCATGCTGAGCCTTTCTAGATGAGGGACATGTATATGTCCATGATGGAGGCAAGGATGAAGTCTCTCCGCAGAGGGCAGGTGGCAACTGCCGAGATGATTATAGGATTATATGATCAGCCACCAGTACACAGGTGGACTATGGATGAGTTCCATAGTACGATGGCTTGGCCTCAGGAGCAGGTACAGGGTAGTGGGTTTGAAGCAGCTGAAGGATCAGGTAGAGATGATGATGATGAGAACTTTGAGGACGCAGAGGATGAGGAGGAGTATGATTCAAATGAGGGCCTGCGTTGAGGGCATCTACTGATGGATGCTAGCACTTGGACAGGGATTTTTCTTTTACTTTTGCACTTTAAATTTTTAGAATAGGTTGAACTTTAATTTATGTGTCTATGTTTGGCTTGTACACTGATTCTGATGATGGTTTGATGATTATATTGCATGACAAGTTATTCGATGATGATGATTGAATGTGGTTGATGATTAAGAATGTGTGTATCCAAATGAATGGTTCACTAACTATATGAACAGATGTGTTGTGGTTTATGATTGTGATTGTGATGCTAAGCAGGATTCGTGAATGATGTGTGAGGAAGCATGTTGTGTAAGGTATTGAGCTCTAGAGTTTTCACTGATATATGTACTATTCACAGGGAACCATGAATGATATTGTATGGGAAAAATTGTAAAGACAAATGCATGAGTAAAGAAAAAGAAAAAGTCAAAGCATGAAAAAGGAACTCAATGCAAAGTTGATAAAAAGGGAAGAAGTTGGGAATGAGTGAAATTAGTAATAAAGAGAGTTTAAACTTGAACCTTTCCAATGATGAAATAGCTCTCTTAACTCAAGGATTTTGTGATCTATAAAAACCAAATTTTCTTGATAGCCCAAGTTCATTACAAGCCTTGAAAAAGTCCTTGTGATGGCATTTTCATGAAAGGATTTTGATTGTTTTAGATGAATGGCAATATTGTTCTATGTGATATGTGAATAGTAGAGAGTGGAGTGATTCCTTAAACACTTGAGTAATTGAGTGAAACACTTGCGTGGTGAGAATTGTTGAAATCCATGTGTACATCTATGCTTAGTGGATTGATCATTCATGAATAAAACATCTGTTGGAAAATATTTAAGTGTGTGAACTAGATTATATTGAAGGCATGCATGCATTTTGGTAGGATTCCACTGAAAATCTGAGTTGAAAAATAACTTGTTGTGAAGAAAAGGATTTTGAAAAGTGTAAAACTATTTGATGAAAAAGTGGAAGGCCAAGTTTTGTTTTGTTTGCTTGAGGACAAGCAAAGTTTTAAGTTTGGGGTTGTGATAACGGTCGAAAAACCGTTATTTTCATGCATAAATTTGAAATCAAAACACACCCTTTTGGGCTTAGAATAAGCTTAGAATTAAGTAAAACTCTTAAGTTGTGTCACATGAGATTCAAAAGTTGTTTTTACAGATATTATGCTTGTTTTGCATTGTTTTGCAGGGTTTTTGATGAGAATTAAAGATGGAAACGAAGTAGGAAGGTCATAGACTCAATAATGAAGGAGAAAAAGGAAGAAAAGAAGAGTCTGTGGATCGCTCAAGCGTTAAATTCCAACGCTGAGCGTCCAGAACGGCAAGAGGCAAACCGCTCAGCGGTCAATTGTGCCACCTGGGCGGTGGCGAGGAATGAGGCAAACCGCTGAGCGGCCAACTTTGACGCCTGGGCGGTTGTCTATTTTTATATTTTGGATTGTGAGATCTTTCTGTTATCTTTTTGGCTTATATATAGCCTTAGTGCAAATTCAAATGTAATTCTTTTGCTAGAGAGAAACGTCCAGAGCTGTTCTACACACCTTGGAGGAGATTTCTTGGATGCTTAGGCTCCACTTTATCAAATCTAGGGTTTGCTTTTCCATTCTTCCATTATAGTTCATCTAGTTTCACCATGATTATGGTGAACTAAACCCTTTGTTGTTGGGGAACAATGTAATCTTTTGAAACTCTCATATATCGAAATTCTTATTTACTTTATATGCTTGCATATGCTTGATTTATCAATTATTGGGTTCTTTACCAGTATTTAATGCTTTTACCGTTTAACTCATTCGGTAGATGTTGTTTTTCTTTATTATTACGGGGACATACAGTAATGTCATGAACTGGGAAGAATTCCTTGATTATGCTAATACTGCCTAGGGATAGGGGTAGGACGATCAATTGTATTTCGCTTCCGTTTATCATGCATTATTAATTACTAGGGGAGGCTAGGGATAGCAAGCCGGTAATTAGTAATAGGCTCTTTTCACCAAGAGATTGGGTTAAGGGTAGACCAAGAAAGTTTGCATGGCAATATGATAAATAAGCAATGTAAATAAGGGGAGTAGATATATGAGGGTGGATAAGATGAAATTGTAAACCACAACAACTCCATTCATCCATATTTTCTTGAAGCCAATTCAATCACTGCATTTGCATGTTTACTTTTGTTTTGCATTTTAACTATTCAAATTAATTTTTTTTCTCAAGTCTCAAATTAAGAGTGCATTGTAGCCCGTAAGTCTAAACAACCAAGACTTTCAAAAATTTCCAAATTTTGGCACAAAGAACCAACTTAGTCTAGCCTCACCACCAAATATGGCTTGCTTTAAAAGAAACCAAATTGAAATATTTCTTCACCTATATTTTGACACTAGTCGTCATTTGATGATTTAAAGAGTGCATCGCAGCCCCTAAGTCTTTGAAATATTCTCAAATCCTGCCACCAACCACCAACATAGTCAAGTATCAACACCAAACATGACTTTCTTGAAAA
Organism: Vigna reflexopilosa; assembly: GCA_027742785.1. NCBI lineage: Eukaryota > Viridiplantae > Streptophyta > Magnoliopsida > Fabales > Fabaceae > Vigna > Vigna reflexopilosa. The sequence continues at coordinate 14,903,037 of CM050932.1, forward strand.
CCAACCAAATTGAAATATTTCTTGCACCTATATTTTGACACTTGTCGTCACTTGGGGATTTAAAGAGTGCATTGCAGCCCCTAAATCTCAAAAACAAAGACTTTCAAATATTTCCAAATCTTGGAACCAAGCACCAACTTAGCCAAGTCTCACCACCAAACATGGCTTTCTTGAACACCAACCAAATTGAAAAATTCCTACCACCTATATTTTGACACTAGTCGTCGTTTGATGATTTAAAGAGTGCATCGCAGCCCCGAAGTCTCAAAAACAATGTTTTTGAAATATTCCAAATCCTGGCACCAAGCACCAACTTGGCCTACTCTCACCACCAAACGTTGCTTTGTTGAAAACCAACCAAATTGAAAACTTTCTTGCACCTATATTTTGACACTAGTCGTCACTTGGGGATTTAAACAGTGCATTACAGCCCCTAAGTCAAAAAAACCAAGACTTTAAAAAATTTCCAAATCTTTGCACCAAGCACCAACTTAGTCTAGTCTCACCACCAAATATGACTTGCTTTAAAAGATACCAAATTGAAATATTTTTTGCACCTATATTTTGACACTCGTCGTCACTTGGGGATTTAAAGAGTGCATTGCAGACCCTAAGTCTCAAAAACCAAGACATTCAAAAATGTCCAAATCTTGGCACCAAGCATCAACTTAGCCAAGTCTCACGGCCAAACATGGCTTTCTTGAACACCAACGAAGTTAAAAAATTTCTAACACTTATATTACGACACTAGTCGTCATTTGAGGATTTAAAGAGTGCATCGGAGCCCATAAGTCTTAAAAACCAAATTTTTGTAATATTCTCAAATCTTCGCACCGAGCACCAACTTAGTCAAGTCTCACCACCAAACATGGATTTGTTGAATACCAACCAAATTGAAAAATTTCTTCCATCTATATTCTGAAAGTAGTCGTCATTTGTGGATTTAAATAGTGCATTTCAACCCTTAAGTCTAAAAAACCAAGACATTCAAAAATTTACAAATCTTGGCAAATAGCAACAACTTTCTCAAGTCTCACCACAAAAAATGGCTTGCTTGAAAAGCAACCAAATTGAAATATTTCTTACACCTAAATTTTGACCCTCGTCGTCATTGGGGGATTTAAAGAGTGCATTGCAGAACACAAGTCTCAAAAACCAAGACTTTTAAAAATTTCCAAATCTTGGCACCAAGCACGAACTTAGCCAAGTCTCACAACCAAACATGGTTTTCTTGAAAACAAACCAAAGTGAATATTTCTTGCACCTATATTGTGACACTAGTTGTCATTTGATGATTTAAAAAGTGCATCGCAACTCCTAATTCCTTGAAATATTCTAAAATCTTGGCATCAAGCACCAACTTAGACAAGTATCAACAACAAACATGACTTTCTTGAAAACCAACCAAATTGAAAATTTTCTTGCACCTATATTTTGACACTTGTCGTTATTGGGGATTTAAAAAGTGCATTGCAGCCCCTAAGTCTAAAAAACCAAGACTCTCAAAAATTTCCAAATATTGGCACTAAGCACCAACATAGCCAAGTCTAACTACCAAACATGGCTTTCTTGAAAACCAACTGAATTCAAAAAATTTTTGCACCTACATTTTGACACTAGTCATCATTTGGGGATTTAAAGAGTGCATTTCAGCCCTTAAGTCTAAAAAACCAACACTTTCAAAAATTTACAAATCTTGGCAGATAGCAACAACTTTTTCAAGTCTCACCACAAAAAATGGCTTGCTTGAAAAGCAACCAAATTGAAATATTTCTTGCACTTATAGTTTGACACTAATCGTCATTTAAGGATTTTAAGAGTGCATTGCAGCCCCTAAGTCTCAAAAACCAAGACATTCAAAAATTTCCAGATCTTGGCACAAAGCAACAACTTTATAAAGTCTCACCCCAAAAAATGGCTTGCTTGAAACGCAACGAAATTGAAATATTTCTTACACCTATATTTTGACACTCATCGTCACTTGGGGATTTAAAGAGTGCATTGCATTCCCTAGTCTAAAAAACCAAGACTTTCAAAAATTTACAAATCTTTGCACCCAGCACCAACTTAGCCAAGTCTCACCTCCAAACATGACTTTCTTGAAAACCAACCAAATTGAAAATTTTCTTACACATATATTTTGACACTAGTCATCATTTAGAGATTAAAAGAGTGCATTGGAGCCCCTAAGTCTCAAAAACCAAGAGTTTCAAGAATTTCCAAATCTTGGCACCAAGCACCAACTTAGCCAAGTCTCACCACAAAAAATGGCTTGCTTGAAACGCAACCAAATGGAAATATTTCTTGCACCTATATTTTGGCACTCGTCGTCACTTGGGAGTTTAAAAAGTAATGGAGGGCATTACCGGCGGCCAGAATCCCTCGGAAAACGCCATAATCCCTCGGAAACCAACCTTTACCGACGGTCAGAATTCCGTTGGAAAAACCATTGTCCCTAACCATTACCGAGGGATTTGGCCCTTCGGTAATTACCGAAGGGCAAAAGCCCTCAGTAATGACCGAGGGCCAAAAGCCTTCGGAAATTACTGAAGGGCAAAAGCCCTCGGTAAAGCCTTCGGTTTCATCCACTAAAATATGGGTGATATTTGTCTTTCTTATCGAACCACACATACCTGCATAAAATGTTCACAACACAGACAAACCTGCATAAAAGTTTCAAACCACAAACAGACCTGCATATTATGCATCCAAAAATCATCCATTCATTGATGAAAAAGCATAATGTACATTATGTTCTAAGAATATCATAATGTAGCAAAATAGTTCATTTCTAAGCAAAGATAATGACCAAATCATAATGTACTAATAACATCCAAATGTACTAGTGATCGTAATGTAGCAAAATCAGTACTATGTTCTAACAACTATGATGAATAACAAAATCAAACTAAAATTCTACAAAGTCTTCAGATTGATCTTCATCATCTTGCTCCTCCACAGATGGCTGCACTGGTGTGGGCTAGACTGGTGTGGGCTGGACTGATGAGGGTTGGAGCTGATCCTTTGCACTTTGAGGCAAGACACTTTCAAATCAATCATCTCCTGGTCACATCGCTCCAGTGCCTGCGTGAGGCGGACAACTGCCTCGTCAACAGTAGGTGTGGAAGAAGAAGGTCGGTGCTTCAGAGTACCTCTTTTCGATGTTGTATAGTTTACAGTAAGTTGTCCTGCACCATACACTCATCCCTTCTTCTTCCCATCAACAATGTCGACCCAGCACTGTGACCTACGGATGTCGTCTTCTGCATTACTCGTATCATCCGGTATAGGAGCTAACCCTTGTTCAGGTCTAACCTGTGAAAGTCTGGTAGAAAATTCTTCCTGTTCAAACATTAAAAGCAATGTTAGGGAATGATACAATAACATAATGAATGATTACTAATAGTAGCAATCTTATTTGCTTACATGAGTCTTCCGAGATCTTTCATCAACAAATTGAGTAGTGCCCTTCTGAACATGGGTCTGTGCAAAGACCTCATCAACATGGATCGCCCGTCCCAAAGCTTGTGCGTGTAACATAATTTAGATTTAGAAGTGTATATGAAATATAAAATAAATAAGTTATATATGAAAGAAACAGAAAAGTAAAGAAAGTTTACCATCCGAATGGCATGCTCATGGACCGTGATCGACCCACCAGTATGCAGGGTGCCACCCTTTTCAGACGCTCTGTTCCTCTGGGTTGTAGCACACTTCTTGCGAAACTCTGTTGAATTCCAATGGGCAAGCAAGGAGTTCCAAATGATCTCGCCCAACCAGTAAGGGCGCTCCCTTGCAAGCCGGGCATCCCTAAACATGTCTAAGAGCCGATGAGATGCTTTCATGTGGAAATTTCTATGTGTTTGTGTTTCATGTCTTTAAACAACAAAATAAGTTAAAAAAGGATTAAAGTCTTACCCTTTGCCATATGGCTCAATCCATGGTCGATCATGGAGGGGCAGATCAACACCATCATCATCACCAGCTGAATCTACATCAGCAGATGGTGTGGCAGTCTAAGAAGGTGGTCTAGTAGATGCGAAATGTATAAAAGTAGGGTCGGGGGGAGGAGTGGGGGTAATAATCACAGGGGGAGGAAGAGGATCTGTTGTAGGGGTACGAGGAGGGTGTATTGCAGAGGAAGGAGGCGGGTGTACTGTAGGGGTAGGAGGCGGGTGAACTGTAGAGGTAGGAGGATGGTGTACTGTAGAGGAAGGAGGCGGGTGTACTGTAGGGGTAGGAGGCGGGTGAACTTCAGAGGCAGGAGGATGGTGTACTGTAGAGGAAGGAGGCGGGTGTACTGCATGGGTAGGTAGTGTAGTAGTCACCCTAAGTACATACTTTGGGGCCTATCGTTGCCTCTTTTTAGGCCTTGCTACCCCCTTTCCTTTATCAGGACAGTCTGAACCTTCTCCTGTCATTGTTGCATTGAAATGGTTCCAAATAAAGTGAAACAATACAAAAGAACAAGGAAGGATCACTACAGATTAAAGTGAATCTATTGAAATGATAGTTCAATTTGCTACAATAGATGTCCAACAATTCAATCATTGTCATCATGATCTTTATCTTCTTCTTCTTCAGCATCATCATCTTCATCATCATCATCATCATCATCATCTTCTTCTTCTTCTTCTTCTTCTTCTTCTTCTTCTTCGTCATCATGTTCTTCTTCATCATCATCACCTTCTATTGGTGCTTCTAATTCCTCTCCATCACCATCAAGGTCGCACAATCCGGTTATAAGTTCAACTTCAAAAATTTCTTGTGGTTGTGACATTTGATCAAGTTGGTAGGCAACATCTTCCTCAGCCTCATTTGAGTCAATGCGACCTCTAGGCTTGGTTTGTATTGCTACAGCCCAACCACGCTTGTCAATATTGCGGAATGGTGGATATGGCACATAATAAACCTGTTTAACATTAGTTGGTAGAATGAAAGGATCAAACGGTCCATATCTGTTTCTCAAGTTGAGTTTGACAATGTTAAACCTAGGATCCACTCTAGTACCAGCTCTAGAAGGATCAAACCATTCACAATAAAAAAGTATTACTCTGTTTGGAGAAGTATTGCTGTTGTACTCTAGCTCATATATTTTATGAATGATGTCGTAGAAATCATCAAAAGAACCCTCTATAAGGCCCTTGACGTATACACCATAATTTGTTGTTTTCTTTCCTTTAGACCATTCATGTGTATGGAATTTGTAACCATTAATGAAGTAAGTGTGCCATACTTTCACACATCTCATTGGCCAATTGGATAGATGTCTTAACTCTTGAACCGTGGGAGTTAATGCCTGATTAAAAACCTACAAAGATACCAAAAAAATTTTCAAGCAAGAGTCAAATTAACCTTGCTCAAAACATAGGAAAAAGTACGGACCTGATTTCTAAACCATTGGGGAAACTTTGAGTGTATTCTAGCTGAAGCATTTCCTTCTGCGACTTGCTCAGCCACAAGAAACGAGCTGGTACAAATGAAATGAATTAGTGTATAAGAATTTAACCATTGCAAAGGTAAGAGTTGGATGATGACATACTCAAGGTACGACTTAACTTCACTGCAATTGATTAAGACATGGACATGAGCAGAGTTGAATTCAGCATCAATTAACCAATGAGTGAATTCTTTTCCCGCATGACGGCCTGATTGTCGAAAAACTGATATTGAACCTTGACGTGGTTGACCTTGCTATTGCATTTTGTTTCTGACATTAGTGGGGGACAACATGAAGTTTTTGAAATAATGTGAACAAAAATACGTTGTCTCTCTATCCAAGTAAGCTGCACAAATTGAGCCTTCTACTCTAGCTTTATTTTTAACTGAACGTTTGGATTCTCCCATAAACGTTTCAAAGGGATACATCCACCTGTATTGCACAGGTCCCCCAAGCCAAGCTTCATATGCAAGATGGATTGGAAGATGCTCCATTGAATCAAAGAATGCAGGAGGGAATATTCTTTCTAATTTGCAGAGAATAATTGGGATATTTTCATCCATCATTCTTAGGCAATTTTCCTCTAGTGTCGTGCAACACAAATTTTTAAACAAGTTACTAATTTCTATCAGTGGATGTAACACGTGTTGTGGCAAACAACTAAAGGCAAGAGGGATGAAAGCCTCCATGAATACATGACAGTCATGACTCTTCAACCCTTGAATAGTACCGTTCTGAACATTGGAACATCTGGACAAGTTAGAAGAATATCCATCTGTCATTCTAAGCTCTTTGATCCATCCACACACTATTCTTGCCTCATCTTTTGAGATGGTGTAGTTTGCTTTTGGTTTGAAGAATCAACCGTTAGCTTGCTCCTTCAACTCTAAGTCTTTTCGTGCACATATCAGAGGTAAATCTTTTCTTGCTTTGTCATTATCTTTTGTCTTACCAATAACATTCATAATTGTGTTCAAGACGTTGTCAAAGAAATTTTTTTCAATGTGCATGACATCTAGGTTATGTCTTAGCAAGTTGTCTTTCCAATAGCGAAGATCCCAAAATATGCTTCTTTTAGTCCAATTATGCCATTCTACAAACCCATCTATCCTATTCTGTCCAGATTCAGTGACTTTTGGATAGTCTTTAACTCTTCTCCAAACGTGTGATCCGGTCAACTTCGGCGGGGGCATATCCGTTTCAACTTGCCCTTTGCGAAATGCCTTTCTGTTTCTTCTAAAGGGGTGATCAATAGGCAAGAATCGTCGATGATAGTCAAACCAACTACTTTTCCGACCATAACTCAATTGGAATGACTTCGTATGTTCCATGCAATGTGGACAAGCTAATCGACCATGCGTGCTCCAACCAGATAACATGCCATACGCTGGAAAGTCATTAATATTCCACATCAAAGCTGACCTCATAAGGAAATTTTGCTTCCTTGAAACATCATACGTTCAAACTCCATTCCATAGCTTCTTCAAATCATCAATCAGAGGCTCCAAATAAACATCAACCACTGATTTGGGATTAGATGGACCTGGTATTATACACGTTAAAAACATGTAAGGCTTTGTCATACACATCTCAAGAGGTAGATTGTATGGGGTAACTATCATTGGCCAGCATGAATATGGTGATGCAGACGCCTGAATGTATGGGGTAAACCCATCAGAGCATACACCAAGTCTCACGTCACACGGTTCACTAGCAAAGGACGGATGTTTACGATTCAAGTGCTTCCAAGCTTCACCATCAGAAGGATGACGCAAAACTCCTTCAGTTTTGTTACCATCATGCCATGTCATGTGTTGTGATGTTTGCATTGAAGTAAACATTCTTTGTTATCTTGGAATAATGGACAAGTAGAACATTGACTTTAAGGGAATTGGTTTTTTTTTGCCTCCGTCCTGCATGCATTGTATGATATCGAGGAGAGCCACAAAACTTGCATTCAACCAACAATGCATCATTTTTGCCACTGTCATTGTCATAGAATAACATACATCCATTAACACAACAATCAATCTTCTTGGCTTCCAATCCCAACATTGAAACACATCTTTTGGCTTGATAACAATTCTTCGGTAGAATTGTTTGGTGATGTCAAATATAAAATCAATTTTGTATAGTGATCCACTGCTTGATTGGAAACGTTCCAATTAGATTTACCAGCCAAGAGTCTAATGGACACTGACAATTTTGACTGAGATGAACCTTCAAATACAGGTATATTTGCCTTTGTCAATAATTTGTAAAACCTCTGAGTGGTTTAATTTGGAGACTCTTCATCATGACTATCGTTTGCTTCTTGTTCGTCATGTCGACGAAGAGCATTGTCGACCATCTCTTGCATATAGGCAAATTGATCTATCTTAGATGTATGTACAACAGTATTCAAACCTGATGCAAGCCGATTTTGGTCTGCATTGGAGGTCGAAGGAATCTCTTCACCATGAAATGTCCAAACCGTGTAATTAGGCATGAACCCTTTTTGGTATAGGTGAACTTTAACTTCTTCATCTTTCAAAATCCTTGTACATTAGCACTTGATGCATGGGCATCGAATCCCTCCATCAAGAGCATAATATTGAGATCGTCGAGCCGTTTGGACAAACTCTTCAACTCTGATGACAAAAGATTCCTTCAAACCTCTCCTTCCGCTATAACAACGGTCGTACATCCATGCACGATGGTTGAGAAAATGGGCCATGTTTTGTGACAAGCCAAACAAAGGTAAACTTAGCCAAATCACCAACACTCCATGTAACGTAAGTAATAAACCTATTACTCCTTAAGTCCAAAATGGAAGGAAATTTGAACACTATTGTCTAGGCATACAATAAGGTCATGCAAAGAAAAGTCCTTAGTATTAAAATGCCGTAGACATCCTAAGGGGTTGTGTATTAAATTGGGGGGAGAGAACTTATTATTACTGAAGTTCTCTTTTGTAGAGTACTTCCACATATTTTGTAGGTTCTAAGTGTTTAAGGTACTTTAAACTTGTTAGGATAACAGCATTATACATTCTTAGGTTTCATTAGGTTAATTTCGAAATTGTCACCTATTTAGTACACTTTTTAGGTTTTAAGTAGTGTAATATTAGGTCCTTAATAGTCAAATCTTTAATTTCTTTGTATTTTCAAATTGTGCCCTTATTTTTATCTTTCTTTTATGTTTTAAAACTTGTGTACATAGTTTTTTTACTGTTTTGGTTAATACTTATAGACATCATTCATTATGACCATTTTTAGCCTATTCTAGCAACTAGTTTTAGGTTCTAGGGTGTCATATTTTGAGTTATAGGTTGTTTTTGTAGTGTGAGTTTCTAATTAGCTAGGTTTTACCCTTTTAAACTTGTTAGGACAGTTTCTTAGAAGTTTCTTAGGCTAGTTTAGTGCAGTTTGCAAATCTTAACCATTCTAGTGCTATTTTAGTTGTCATTTTGAGGTTTTAGTAGTGATTTACTCAAACAAGATTAATTATCATAATTAACCAATTCAGCACCTTTGTATGATGAATTGAAACATGTCCAAAGTGAAATTTAACTCAATTTTAAACTTGGTGCAATTTTTTATGATTTACTCTTACTAGTTTTAGTGTTCTAATTTTTAGGTCCGTAGGCAGATTTTGTTTTCTTAGTCATTTGTAGTAGTTAGTTAAGTTTTCATTACTATTTTAGAATTCAGAACTTGTCTAGATACTTACATTCCAGTTTAGGTGAATTGTTATTCAATAAGTATTTAAAAACAGTTTTCATTGTTAGCACTTTTAGCCTATTCTACTTACTAGTTTTAGGTTCTAAGTTGTCATATTTTGAGTTTTAGGTACTTTTGGTAGTGTCATTTTTTTATTAGCTAGCTTTTACTATTCTAAACTTGTTAGAACAGTGTCTTTGTAGTTTCTTAGGCTACTTTAGTATTATGTGTTTTTTGTCAAACAAGAACACTTATTTTAAATGTCCTTGGATTTTGGAGAGAGAGGGAGAGAGTGAGATCAAGTTTGGAGCATTGTGATTGTGTCTATTACATAGGGATTGGAACTAAGCAACCCAAGAGAGTAACCCAGAAGCAGAAATTAAAAAACATTTTCATACAAATAAAAAAATGGAGTTCATGTAAAAAAATGACCCTAAGGCAACAATAACAAGACTTTGAAAAATTCAATTAAATATCATTCACTACATACCTTTTTCAAATGCTCAACTTCTCCTAAATTGCAACCCCTCCTAAATTTGGCACCAACTTCTAATAATTGAACATTTGGTCTTCCTCCAAAAACCTACATTTGCAACATATAATAATTGAGTTTTTTAATTGTGTTTAAACTTTGAAATGAGTTATAAACATGTTACAATTCAAAATCACCACTCTACTTCCATTTTACCGCAAAAAGTGATGGTTTAAAGACCAAATCTGCATATAAGCTAAAATATGACCAAATGAACAGTGATATGTACTTTATAGTACACCAATTTAAGCTTGTTCAAGCTTTCCAATAGCATAAAAACATCAAAATTCGAACATCACCCTTGCTAGAGCCAATTTATGCAGCAAATTACACCATTATACCACCAAAATCTCATTTCCAGAGAACCATCAATTAATCTCTGCCAAAGCAATGAAACCAAAGCAATGTTTACTGCAATTTATCATCGAATCATGTCATTGACGTGATAAATCTAGCCTAGTGATGAATTAGTCCAGCCTAACTCATTGTTCAAAGTTCATTTCTACTATGTAGTTGTTTAATTTGCTATATTATTAGCTATTATAAGGTCAAATTTCGGAATCTGGTATTTCTATGCCAAATAATAGGTCAAAAAACTTTGTTTTGATGATTTAAAGTTGTTGTAAAATTCTAATTGGACTTATAACCACTGTTGTGCAATTCCACTACTCAAAACCTCAATTTAGAGTTCATTTTTTCTAGTGTCTCTCCTACTTCAACAACATTTCTAGGCCCTTCATCAAGACTCCTCCTCTGCTTTGAAAAAGCTTCCTTAACCTCCTTTCTCAGCTCCTTTTTCTAAACCAATTGTTGCACGAAGTTGATTTTTTTATTGGGGTCTGGTGCATATTAGGTTATGAAGAAAAGCGACATTTTTTTAGGGTAAGTTACTGAGATGAGATGAGCCCCTCTGAAAAGCCATATGGGTTCAATGGCTTGGCTACTACTGCAAAGGCAAAGTCTTAAACTAGTCCAGAATTTGAAAGAGGGTTGATGAAAAGGAAGAGAGAGAAGAAATAAAGCTTTGGATTCTATGACATTGATTGAATGAGATGGGCCACACAAGTACAGAGAAGAATTGTTGGTCATGCATGTTGAGAAGGGTTTGTGAAATTGGTATAAGAGGGACTTTGAATGAAGGAAAGAGAAAAATAAGTATTCCAAATTTTTGTTCTTGTAAGAGAAAGGAAACCCGGACAAAGCCAACAGTGGCATCTGAGACTTTCATAGCCGCCCCATCATTGATACGTCACTGCCTCATTTCACAGGTTATGTTATCCTATTCCTAGCTACCCATTATTAAATGCTCTTAGATCTCTCTTACAGACACTACTTTCTAACTGGTCATAGACTAAATTTGTCTCCAATTTAGTTGCTCATTGGTTTATGCAGACTAAATCTCTCTTACGTGTGCAAGCTGGCATTTTTAGAAACTGCCTCATTTCTCATCATATATGGCTCCATCTCACTCTTCCATCACTTACACACTCATTCTCTTTTTGCTTCTATCCACTAATTCAATCATAACAGGTATGTTATCAAGCATGAACATTTACTTTTACCTTGAATAAGATATTATTGGTGGAAACTAGATAATATATAATACAGTGTTTGCAAGATAATAATTGAAGCCAATATCAATTATATACATATATAATATCAATGGCATTATATAAGTCTCAATTTGAATTTGAATCAGGAGCACAATCTGGAGTATGTTATGGAAGAGTTAGCAACAACTTGCCATCTCCCAGTGAAGTTGTGGCACTACAGTTGGTTATTTGTTTTGTCAAATTTGTCTAAATTTAAGCCTAATATTTCTCTATCTATGTCAGAGCTAAAAGGCCATCTCTATTATTGAATCAAAGTAGTTGCGAGAAGCTCACATAATGAGAGTCAGAAAATTGCTTGTTCCGTATAAATCCCAAATTGCTAGAGAAGTAACTTATTTCATAAACTATAATTTTTCAATTTATGATCATGATATAAAAGGAGTCTCCCAGCTGATGTTTTTCCCCTTATGTTTAAATAAATGCCTGACTAATGCTAAGTTATGAAAGATCTAACAGATTATGGCCAACTCAATTTACAGTTCCCATTATTAAACTCATCAGAAAGAACAGGGAAATCAATTAACCTCAACAGCTAAATGCTTGAAGATGCCACACTCTGCAGACCACCAGCCCTATGTTGTCCTGAAGCCAACCTCCACGACCCACCAACAGCTAAATGCTTGACGATGCCACACTCTGCAGACCATCACCCCTACGTCGTCCTAAAGCCAACCTCCACGACCCACCACCATTGGCGCAAACGTGAGCTACCACGACCCACCACCCTGTCGCAAACGTCATGAAGCCTACCCACCCAAACTGTAAACCACCAGCCACGAGCGAACAAACCTCACAGTCAGAACCGTTACACGATAACAGCTTATGGCAAGCAAATTGGACCTCCCAAGAACGCAAGCAACTTATGATGGCAAGCGCGAGGGAGACGAGGGAAAAGGATATCTGAAATTGGGGGTAGGGGATTTCTGAAATTGGAGGAAGGAAACCAATTTTTTTCTTAAATCTATCGTGGACATTACCGAGTGCTCAGCCCTCGGTAAATTATTTGACCAAATCTTTACCGAAGGACTATAGGCCCTCGGTAAAAACCCCTCAGTAATTAGCACATTTACTGTTTGCATTCCCTAAGTCTAAAAAATCAAGACTTTCAAAATTTTCCAAATCATTGCACCAAGCACGAACTTAGCCAAGTCTCACTACCAAACATGGCTTTCTTCAAAACCAACCAAATTGAAAATTTTCTTACACATATATTTTGACAGTAGTCATCATTTAGGGATTAAAAGAGTGCATTGGAGCCCCTAAGTCTCAAAAACTAAGACTTTCAAGAATTTCCACATCTTAGCGCCAAGCACCAACTTAGGCAAGTCTCACCACCAAACATGGCTTTGTTGAAAACCAACAAAATTAAAAAATTTATTACACCTATATTTTGTCACCAGTCATCATTTGGGGATTTAAAGAGTGCATTGCAGCCGCTAAGTCTAAAAAACCAAGACTTTCAAAAATTTCCAAATCTTGGCACCAAGCACCAACTTAGTCCAGTCTCACCACTAAACAAGGCTTTCTTGAACACCAAACAATTTGAAAAATTTCTAGAACCTATATTTTTACAATAGTCGTCATTGGATGATTTAAAGGGTTCATCGCAGGCCCTACTCCTTTGAAATATTCTAAAATCTTGGCACCAAGCACCAAACTTAGACAAGTATCAACAACAAACATGACTTTCTTGAAAACCAACCAAATTGGAAATTTTCTTGCACCTATATTTTGACACTAGTCGTTGTTGGGGATTTAAAAAGTGTATTGCAGCCCCTAAGTCTAAAAAACCAAATTTCTCAAAAATTTCCAAAAGTAGGCACCAAGCACAAACTAAGTCCAGTCTCACCACCAAACATGACTTTCTTGAAAACCAACCAAATTGAAAAATTTCTTAAACCTATATTTTAACACTATTCATCATTTAAGGATTAAAAGAGTGCAATGCCGCCACTAAGTCTCAAAAACAAAGACTTTCAAAAATTTCCAAATCTTGGCACTAAGCACCAACTTAGTCAAGTCTCACTACCAAACATGACTTGCTTGAAAAACAAGCACATTGAAATATTTCCTGGACCTATATTTTTACACTCGTCGACACTTAGGGATTTAAAGAGTGCATTGCAGCCCCTAAGTCTAAAAAACCAGGACTTTCAAAAATTTCATAATCTTTGCACCAGGCACCAACTTAGCCAAGTGTCACTACCATACATGGCTTTCTTGAAAACCAACTAAATTCAAAAATTTCTTGCACCTATATTTTGACACTAGTCATCATTTGGGGATTTAAAAAGTGCATTGCAGCCCCTAATTCTAAAAAACCAAGACTTTCAAAAATTTCCAAATCTTTTCACCAAGCACCAACATAGTCCAGTCTCACCACCAAACACGGCTTTCTTGAACACCAACCAAATTGAAAATTTTCTAGCACCTATATTTTGACACTAGTCGACATTTGATGATTTAAAGAGTTCATCGCAGCCCCTAATTCTTTGAAATATTCTCAAATCTTGCCACCAAGGACCAACTTAGACAAGTATCAACAACAAACATGACTTTCTTGAAAACCATCCAAATTGAAAATTTTCTTGCACCTATATTTTGGCACTAGTCGTTATTGGGGATTTAAAAGTGCATTGCAGCCACTAAGTCTAACAAACCAAGTCTCTCAAAAATCTCCAAATGTAGCCACCAAGCACCAACTAAGTCAAGTCTCACCACCAAACATGACTATCTTGAAAACTAACCAAATTGAAAAATTCCTTACACCTATATTTTGACACTATTCATCATTTACGGATTAAAAGAGTGCATTGCAGCCACTAAGTCTCAAAAAAAAAGACTTTCAAAAATTTCCAAATCTTAGTAGCAAAGCACCAACTTAGTCAAGTGTCACCACCAAACATGGCTTGCTTGAAAAGCAAGCACATTGAAATATTTCTTGGACCTATATTTTTACACTCGTCGTCACTTAGGGATTTAAAGAGTGCATTGCAGCCCCTAAGTCTAAAAAACCAAGACTTTCAAAAATTTCATAATCTTTGCACCAAGCACCAACTTAGCCAAGTCTCACTACCAAACATGGCTTTCTTGAAAACCAACTAAATTCAAAAATTTCTTGGACCTATATTTTGACACAAGTCATCATTTATGGATTTAAAGAGTGCATTGCAGCCCCTAAGTCTAAAAAACCAAGACTTTCAAAAATTTCCAAATCATTGCACCAAGCACCAACTTAGTCCACTCTCACCACCAAACATGGCTTTCTTGAATACCAACCAAATTGAAAATTTTCTAGCACCTATATTTTGACACTACTCGTCGTTTGATGATTTAAAGAGTTCATCGCAGCCCCTAATTCTTTGAAATATTCTCAAATCTTGCCACCAAGGACCAACTTAGACAAGTATCAACAGCAAACATGATTTTCTTGAAAACCAACCAAATTGAAAATTTTCTTGCACCTATATTTTGGCACTAGTCGTTATTGGGGATTTAAAAGTGCATTGCAGCCCCTAAGTCTAACAAACCAAGTCTCTCAAACATATCCAAATCTTGCCACCAAGTACCAACTTAGCCAAGTCTCACCACCAAACATGGCTTTCTTGAAAACCAACTAAATTGAAAAATTTCTTGCACCTATATTTTGACACTAATCGTAATTTCAGGATTTAAAGAGTGCATTGCAGCCCTTAAGTCTCAAAAACCAAGACATTAAAAAATTTCCAAATCTTGCACAAAGCAACAACTTTGTAAAGTCTCACCACAAAAAATGGCTTGCTTGAAACGCAACCAAATTGAAATATTTCTTGCACCTATATTTTGAGACTTGTCGTCACTTGAGGATTTAAAGAGTGCATTGCATTCCCTAAGTCTAAAAAACCAAGACATTCAAAAATGTCCAGATCTTTGCACCAAGCACCAAGTTAGCCAAGTCTCACCACCAAACACGACTTTCTTGAAAACCAACCAAATTGAAAAATTTCTTGCAACTATATTTTGACACTAGTCATCATTTGGGGATTTAAAGAGTGCATTGCAGCCCCTAAGTCTCAAAAACCAAGACATTCAAAAATTTCCAAATCTTGACACCAAGCACCAATTTAGCTAGGTCTCACGACCAAATATGGCTTTCTTGAACACCAACCAAATTAAAAAATTTCTAGCTCCTATATTTTGAAACTATTCGTCATTTGAGGATTTAAAGAGTGCATTACAGCCCCTTAGTCTCAAAAACCAAGTTTTTGAAATATTTTCAAATCTTGGCACCAAGCACCAACTTAGTGAAGTCTCACCACCAAACATAGATTTGTTGAATAACAACCAAATTGTAACATTTCTTGGATCTATATTTTGACAGTAGTCGTCATTTGTTGATATAAATAGTGCATTTCAGCCCCTAAATCTTTAAAACCAAGACATTCAAAAATTTCCAAATCTTGGCACAACGCAACAACTTTTTCAAGTCTCAACACAAAAAATGGCTTGCTTGAAAAGCAACCAAATTGAAATATTTCTTGCACCTAAATTTTGGCCCTTGTCATCATTTGGGGATTTAAAGCGTGCATTGTAGATCACTAGTGTCAAAAACCAAGACTTTTAAAAATTTCAAAATCTTTGCACCAAGCACCAACTTAGCCAAGTCTCACCACCAAACATGGCTTTCTTGAAAACAAACCAAATTGAAAAATTTCATGCTCGTACACTTTGACACTAGTCGTCATTTGGGGATTTAAAGAGTGCATTGCAGCCCCTAAGTCTAAAAAATCAAGACTTTCTAAAATTTCCAAATCTTTGCACCAAGCACCAACTTAGTCCAGTCTCACCACCAGACATGGCTTTGTTGAACACCAACCAAATTGAAAAATTTCTAGCACCTATATTTTGACACTAGTCGTCATTTGATGAATTAAAAAGTGCATCGCAGCCCCTAGTTCTTTGAAATATTCTCAAATCTTGCCACCAAGGACGAACTTAGACAAGTATCAACAGCAAACATGTCTTTCTTGAAATCCAACCAAATTGAAAATTTTCTTGCACCAATATTTTGACACTAGTCGTTATTGGGGATTTAAAAAGTGCATTGCAGCCCCTATGTCTAAAAAACGAAGTCTCTCAAAAATTTCCAAATGTAGGCACCAAGCACCAACTAAGTCAAGTCTCACCACCAAACATGACTTTCTTGAAAACCAACCAAATTGAAAACTTTCTTACACCTATATTTTGAAACTAGTCATCATTTACGGATTAAAAGAGTGCATTACAGCCACTAAATCTCAAAAACCAACACTTTCAAAAATTTCCAAATCTTGGCACCAAGTAGCAACTTAGCCAAGTCTCACTACCAAACATGGATTTCTTGAAAACAAACTAAACTCAAAAATTTGTTGCACCTATATTTTGAATCTAGTCATGATTTGGGGATTTAAAGAGTGCATTGCAGCCCGTAAGTGTCAAAAACCAAGACATTCAAAAATTTCCAATTCTTGGCCCCAAGCACCAATTTAGCCAAGTCTCACCACCAAACATGGCTTTCTTGAACACCAACCAAATTAAAAAATTACTAGGACCTATATTTTTACACTAGTCATCATATGAGGATTCAAAGAGTGCACCCAGCACCAACTTAGTCAAGTCTCACCACTAAACATAAATTTGTTGAATACCACCCAAATTGAAACATTTCTTGCATCTATATTTTGACAGTAGTCGTCATTTGCTGATTTAAATAGTGCATTTCAGCCCCTAAGTCTAAAAAACAAGGACTTTCAAAAATTTCCAAATCTTGGCACAAAGCAACAACTTTTTCAAGTCTCACCACAAAAAATGGCTTGCTTGAAAAGCAACCAAATTGAAATATTTCTTCCACCTATATTTTGACACTAATCGTCATTTAAGGATTTAAATAGTGCATTGCAGCCCCTAAGTTTAAAAAACAAAGACATTCAAAATTTTCCAAATCTTGGCACAAAGCAACAACTTTGTCAAGTCTCACCACAAAAAATGGCTTGCTTGAAATGCAACCAAATTGAAATCATTCTTGCACCTATATTTTGACACTCGTCGTCACTTGGGGATTTAAAGAGTGCATTGCATTCCCAAAGTCTAAAAAACCAAGACTTTAAAGAATTACCAAATCTTGGCCCCAAGTACCAACTTAGCCAAGTCTCACCACCAAACATGGCTTTGTTGAAAACCAACCAA
Organism: Vigna reflexopilosa; assembly: GCA_027742785.1. Classification (NCBI taxonomy): domain Eukaryota; kingdom Viridiplantae; phylum Streptophyta; class Magnoliopsida; order Fabales; family Fabaceae; genus Vigna; species Vigna reflexopilosa. Next base: position 14,920,527 of record CM050932.1, read on the forward strand.
ATTAAAAAATTTATTGCACCTATATTTTGACATCAGTCGTCATTTGGGGATTTAAAGAGTGCTTTGCAGCCCCTAAGTCTAAAAAACCAAGACTTTAAAAAATTTCCAAATCTTTGCACCGACACCAATTAAGTCCAATCTCACCACCAAACATGCCTTTCTTGAAAACCAACCAAATTGAAAAATTTCTAGCACCTATATTTTGACACTAGTCGTCATTTGATGATTTAAAGAGTGTATTGCAGCCCCTAATTCTTTAAAATATTCTCAAATCTTGCCACCAAGGACCAACTTAGACAAGTATCAACAACAAACATGACTTTCTTGAAAACCAACCAAATTGAAAATTTACTTGCACCTATATTTTGTCACTTGTCGTTATTGGGGATTTAAAAAGTGCATTGCAGCCCCTAAGTCTAAAAAACCAAGTCTCTCAAATATTTCCAAATGTAGTCACCAAGCACTAACTGAGCCAAGTCTCACTACCAAACATGGCTTTCTTGAAAACCAACTAAATTCAAAAATTTCTAGCACCTTTATTTTAACCATAGTCAACATTTGAGGATTTAAAGAGTGCATCACAGCCCCAAATTCTCAAAAACCAAGTTTTTGAAATATTCTCAAATCTTGGCACCGAGCACCAACTTCGTCAACCCTCACCACCAAACATGGATTTGTTGAATACCAAAAAAATTGAAACATTTCTTGTATCTATATTTTAACAGTAGTCGTCATTTGCTGATTTTAATAGTGCATTTCATCCCCTAAGTCTAAAAAACCAAGACTTTCAAAAATTTCCAAATATTGGCACAAAGCAACAACTTTGTCAAGTCTCACCAAAAAAAATGGATTGCTTCAAACGCAACCAAATTGAAATATTTCTTGAACCTATATTTTGACATTAGTTGTCATTTGGGGATTTAAAGAGTGCATTGCAGAACCTAAGTCTCAAAAACCAAGACTTTCAAAAATTTCCAAATCTTGGCACCAAACATGACTTTCTTTAAAACCAACCAAATTGAAAATTTTCTTGCACCTATATTTTGACACTCGTCGTTACTTGGGGATTAAAAGAGTACATTGCAGCCCCTAAGTTTAACAAACCAAGACTTTCAAAAATTTCCAAATCTTGGCACCAAACACCAACTTAGTCAAGTCTAACCACCAAACATGGCTTGCTTGACAAGCAACCAAATTGAAATATTTCTTCCACCTATATTTTGACATTAATCGTCATTTAAGGATTTAAAGAGTGCATTGCAGCACCTAACTCTCAAAAACAAAGACATTCAAAATTTTCGAAATCTTGGCACAAAGCAACAACTTTGTCAAGTCTCACCACAAAAAATGGCTTGCTTAAAATGCAACCAAATTGAAATCATTCTTGCACCTATATTTTGACACTGGTCGTCACTTGGGGATTTAAAGAGTGCATTGCATTCCCAAAGTCTAAAAAACCAAGACTTTAAAGAATTACCAAACCTTGGCCCCAAGCACCAACTTAGCCAAGTCTCACCACCAAACATGGCTTTGTTGAAAACCAACCAAATTAAAAAATTTATTGCACCTATATTTTAACATCAGTCGTCATTTGGGGATTTAAAGAGTGCTTTGCAGCCCCTAAGTCTAAAACACCAAGAGTTTAAAAAATTTCCAAATTTTTGCACCGACACCCACTAAGTCCAATCTCACCACCAAACATGGCTTTCTTGAACACCAACCAAATTGAAAAATTTCTAGCACCTATATTTTGACACTAGTCGTCATTTGATGATTTAAAGAGTGTATTGCAGCCCCTAATTCTTTAAAATATTCTCAAATCTTGCCACCAAGGACCAACTTAGACAAGTATCAACAACGAACATGACTTTGTTGAAAACCAACCAAATTGAAAATTTACTTGCACCTATATTTTGTCACTTGTCGTTATTGGGGATTTAAAAAGTGCATTGCAGCCCCTAAGTCTAAAAAACCAAGTCTCTCAAATATTTCCAAATGTAGTCACCAAGCACTAACTGAGCCAAGTCTCACTACCAAACATGGCTTTCTTGAAAACCAACTAAATTCAAAAATTTCTAGCACCTTTATTTTAACCATAGTCAACATTTGAGGATTTAAAGAGTGCATCACAGCCCCAAATTCTCAAAAACCAAGTTTTTGAAATATTCTCAAATCTTGGCACCGAGCACCAACTTCGTCAACCCTCACCACCAAACATGGATTTGTTGAATACCAAAAAAATTGAAACATTTCTTGTATCTATATTTTAACAGTAGTCGTCATTTGCTGATTTTAATAGTGCATTTCATCCCCTAAGTCTAAAAAACCAAGACTTTAAAAAATTTCCAAATATTGGCACAAAGCAACAACTTTGTCAAGTCTCACCAAAAAAATGGATTGCTTCAAACGCAACCAAATTGAAATATTTCTTGAACCTATATTTTGACATTAGTTGTCATTTGGGGATTTAAAGAGTGCATTGCAGAACCTAAGTCTCAAAAACCAAGACTTTCAAAAATTTCCAAATCTTGGCACCAAACATGACTTTCTTTAAAACCAACCAAATTGAAAATTTTCTTGCACCTATATTTTGACACTCGTCGTTACTTGGGGATTAAAAGAGTGCATTGCAGCCCCTAAGTTTAACAAACCAAGACTTTCAAAAATTTCCAAATCTTGGCACCAAACACCAACTTAGTCAAGTCTAACCACCAAACATGGCTTGCTTGACAAGCAACCAAATTGAAATATTTCTTCCACCTATATTTTGACATTAATCGTCATTTAAGGATTTAAAGAGTGCATTGCAGCCCCTAACTCTCAAAAACAAAGACATTCAAAATTTTCGAAATCTTGGCACAAAGCAACAACTTTGTCAAGTCTCACCACAAAAAATGGCTTGCTTAAAATGCAACCAAATTGAAATCATTCTTGCACCTATATTTTGACACTGGTCGTCACTTGGGGATTTAAAGAGTGCATTGCATTCCCAAAGTCTAAAAAACGAAGACTTTAAAGAATTACCAAACCTTGGCCCCAAGCACCAACTTAGCCAGGTCTCACCACCAAACATGGCTTTGTTGAAAACCAACCAAATTAAAAAATTTATTGCACCTATATTTTAACATCAGTCGTCATTTGGGGATTTAAAGAGTGCTTTGCAGCCCCTAAGTCTAAAACACCAAGAGTTTAAAAAATTTCCAAATTTTTGCACCGACACCCACTAAGTCCAATCTCACCACCAAACATGGCTTTCTTGAACACCAACCAAATTGAAAAATTTCTAGCACCTATATTTTGACACTAGTCGTCATTTGATGATTTAAAGAGTGTATTGCAGCCCCTAATTCTTTAAAATATTCTCAAATCTTGCCACCAAGGACCAACTTAGACAAGTATCAACAACAAACATGACTTTCTTGAAAACCAACCAAATTGAAAATTTACTTGCACCTATATTTTGTCACTTGTCGTTATTGGGGATTTAAAAAGTGCATTGCAGCCCCTAAGTCTAAAAAACCAAGTCTCTCAAATATTTCCAAATGTAGTCACCAAGCACTAACTGAGCCAAGTCTCACTACCAAACATGGCTTTCTTGAAAACCAACTAAATTCAAAAATTTCTAGCACCTTTATTTTAACCATAGTCAACATTTGAGGATTTAAAGAGTGCATCACAGCCCCAAATTCTCAAAAACCAAGTTTTTGAAATATTCTCAAATCTTGGCACCGAGCACCAACTTCGTCAACCCTCACCACCAAACATGGATTTGTTGAATACCAAAAAAATTGAAACATTTCTTGTATCTATATTTTAACAGTAGTCGTCATTTGCTGATTTTAATAGTGCATTTCATCCCCTAAGTCTAAAAAACCAAGACTTTCAAAAATTTCCAAATATTGGCACAAAGCAACAACTTTGTCAAGTCTCACCAAAAAAAATGGATTGCTTCAAACGCAACCAAATTGAAATATTTCTTGAACCTATATTTTGACATTAGTTGTCATTTGGGGATTTAAAGAGTGCATTGCAGAACCTAAGTCTCAAAAACCAAGACTTTCAAAAATTTCCAAATCTTGGCACCAAACATGACTTTCTTTAAAACCAACCAAATTGAAAATTTTCTTGCACCTATATTTTGACACTCGTCGTTACTTGGGGATTAAAAGAGTGCATTGCAGCCCCTAAGTTTAACAAACCAAGACTTTCAAAAATTTCCAAATCTTGGCACCAAACACCAACTTAGTCAAGTCTAACCACCAAACATGGCTTGCTTGACAAGCAACCAAATTGAAATATTTCTTCCACCTATATTTTGACATTAATCGTCATTTAAGGATTTAAAGAGTGCATTGCAGCCCCTAACTCTCAAAAACAAAGACATTCAAAATTTTCGAAATCTTGGCACAAAGCAACAACTTTGTCAAGTCTCACCACAAAAAATGGCTTGCTTAAAATGCAACCAAATTGAAATCATTCTTGCACCTATACTTTGACACTGGTCGTCACTTGGGGATTTAAAGAGTGCATTGCATTCCCAAAGTCTAAAAAACCAAGACTTTAAAGAATTACCAAACCTTGGCCCCAAGCACCAACTTAGCCAAGTCTCACCACCAAACATGGCTTTGTTGAAAACCAACCAAATTAAAAAATTTATTGCACCTATATTTTAACATAAGTCGTCATTTGGGGATTTAAAGAGTGCTTTGCAGCCCCTAAGTCTAAAACACCAAGAGTTTAAAAAATTTCCAAATTTTTGCACCGACACCCACTAAGTCCAATCTCACCACCAAACATGGCTTTCTTGAACACCAACCAAATTGAAAAATTTCTAGCACCTATATTTTGACACTAGTCGTCATTTGATGATTTAAAGAGTGTATTGCAGCCCCTAATTCTTTAAAATATTCTCAAATCTTGCCACCAAGGACCAACTTAGACAAGTATCAACAACAAACATGACTTTCTTGAAAACCAACCAAATTAAAAATTTACTTGCACCTATATTTTGTCACTTGTCGTTATTGGGGATTTAAAAAGTGCATTGCAGCCCCTAAGTCTAAAAAACCAAGTCTCTCAAATATTTCCAAATGTAGTCACCAAGCACTAACTGAGCCAAGTCTCACTACCAAACATGGCTTTCTTGAAAACCAACCAAATTCAAAAATTTCTAGCACCTATATTTTAACACTAGTCAACATTTGAGGATTTAAAGAGTGCATCACAACCCCTAATTCTCAAAAACAAAGTTTTTGAAATATTCTCAAATCTTGGCACCGAGCACCAACTTCGTCAACCCTCACCACCAAACATGGATTTGTTGAATACCAACAAAATTGAAACATTTCTTGTATCTATATTTTGACAGTAGTCGTCATTTGCTGATTTTAATAGTGCATTTCAGCCCCTAAGTCTAAAAAACCAAGACTTTCAAAAATTTCCACATATTGGCACAAAGCAACAAATTTGTCAAGTCTCACCAAAAAAAATGGATTGCTTCAAACACAACCAAATTGAAATATTTCTTGAACCTATATTTTGACACTAGTTGTCATTTGGGGATTTAAAGAGTGCATTGCAGAACCTAAGTCTCAAAAACCAAGAATTTCAAAAATTTCCAAATCTTGGCACCAAACATGACTTTCTTTAAAACCAACCAAATTGAAAATTTTCTTGCACCTATATTTTGACACTCGTCGTTACTTGGGGATTAAAAGAGTGCATTGCAGCCCCTAAGTTTAACAAACCAAGACTTTCAAAAATTTCCAAATCTTGGCACCAAGCACCAACTTAGTCAAGTCTCACCACCAAACATGGCTTGCTTGAAAAGCATCCAAATTGAAATATTTCTTGCACCTATACTTTTACACTGGTCATCACTTGGGGATTTAAAGAGTGCATTGCAGCCCCTAAGTCTCAACACTAAGATTTTCAAAAATTTCCAAATCTTGGCACCAAGCACCATCTTAGCAAGTCTCACCACCAAACATGGGTTTCTTTAAAACAAACCAAATTGAAAAATTTCATGCACCAAGATTTTGACACTAGTTGTCATTTGGGGATTTAAAGAATGCATCGCAGCCCCTAAGTCACAAAAACCAAGTCTTTGAAATATTCTCAAATCATTGCACCAAGCACCAACTTAGTCAAGTCCTACCACCAACCATGACTTTCTTGAAAACCAACCAAATTGAAAATTTTTTTGCACCTATATTTTGACATTAGTGATCATTTGGGGATTAAAAGCGTGCGTTGCAGCCCCTAAGTCTAAAAAACCATGACTTTCAAAAATTTCCAAATCTTGGCAATAAGCACCAACTTAGTCAAGTCTCACCACCAAACATGGCTTTCTTGAACACCAACCAAATTGAAAAATTTCTTACATCAATATGTTGAAAGTAGTCGTCATTTGCTGATTTAAATAGTGCATTTCAACCCCTAAGTCTAAAAGACCAAGACTTTCAAAAATATCCAGATGTTGGCACAAAGCAACAACTTTTTCAAGTTTCACCATAAAAAATGGGTTGCTTGAAAAGCAACCAAATTGAAATATTTCTTGCACCTAAATTTTGACCCTCGTCGTCATTGGGGGATTTAAAATGTGCATTGCAGAAACTTAGTCTCAAAAACCAAGACTTTCAAAAATTTCCAAATCTTGACACAAAGCAACAACTTTCTCAAGTCTCACCACAAAAAATGGATTGCTTGAAACGCAACCAAATTGTAATATTTCTTGCACCTATATTTTGACATTAGTTGTCATTTGGGGATTTAAGGTGTACATTGCAGAACCTAAGTCTCAAAAAACAAGGACTTTCAACAATTTCCAAATCTTGGTACCAACTTAGCCAAGTCGCATCACAACCCCTAATTCTTTGAAATATTCTCAAATCTTGGCACCAAACATGACATTCTTGAAAACCAACCAAATTGAAAATTTTCTTGCACCTATATTTTTACACTCGTTGTCACTTGGGGATTAAAAGAGTGCATTCCAGCCCCTAAGTTTAACAATCCAAGACTTTCAAAAATTTCCAAATCTTGGCACCAAGCACTAACTTAGTCAAGTCTCACCACCAAACATGGCTTGCTTGAAAAGCATCCAAATTGAAATATTTCCTTCACTTATATCTTTACACTGGTCATCACTTGGGGATTTAAAGAGTGCATTGCAGCCCTTAAGTCTCAAAACAAAGACTTTCAAAAATTTCCAAATCTTGGCACCAAGCACCAACTTAGTCAAATCTCACCACCAAACATGGCTTTCTTGAACACCAACCACATTAAAAAATTTTATGCACCAATATTTTCACACTAGTCGTCATTTAAGGATTTAAAGAGTGCATCGTAGCCCCTAAGTCTCAAAAACCAAGTCTTTGAAATATTCTCAAATCATTGCACCAAGCACCAACTTAGTCAAGTCCCACCACCAAACATGGGTTTCTTGAAAACCAACCAAATTGAAAAATTTCTCACATCTATAGTTAGACATTAATCGTCATTTAGGGATTTAAAGAGTGCATTGCAGAACCTAAGTCTCAAAAACCAACACTTTCAAAAATTTCCAAATATTGGCACCAAGCACCAACTTATCCAAGTCTCACCACCAAACATGCCTTTCTTGAAAACTAACCAAATTGAAAATTTTCTTACACATATATTTTGACACTAGTCATCATTTTGGGATTAAAAGAGTGCATTGGAGCCCCTAAGTCTTTGAAATGTTCTAAAATCTTGGCACCAAGCACCAACTTAGACAAGTACCAACAACAAACATGACTTTCTTGAAAAGCAACCAAATTAAAATATTTCTTGCACCTAAATTTTGACCCTCGTTGTCATTGGGGGATTTAAAGTGTGCATTGTAGAAACTAAGTCTCAAAAACCAAGACTTTCAAAAATTTCCAAATCTTGACACAAAGCAACAACTTTGTCAAGTCTCACCACAAAAAATGGATTGCTTGAAACGCAACCAAATTGAAATATTTCTTACACCTATATTTTGACACTAGTTGTCATTTGGGGATTTAAGGAGTGCATTGCAGAACCTAAGTCTCAAAAACCAAGACTGTCAAAAATTTCCAAATCTTGCCAACAACTTAGCCAAGTCGCATCACAACCCCTAATTCGTTGAAATATTCTTAAATCTTGGCACCAAACATGACTTTCATTAAAACCAACCAAATTGAAAATTTTCTTGCACCTATAATTTGACACTCGTCGTCACTTAGGGATTAAAAGAGTGCATTGCAGCCCCTAAGTTTAACAAACCAAGACTTTCAAACATTTCCAAATCTTGGCACCAAGCACCAACTTAGTCAAGTCTCACCACCAAACATGGCTTGCTTGAAAAGCATCCAAATTGAAATATTTCTTGCACCTATACTTTTACACTGGTCATCACTTGGGGATTTAAAGAGTGCATTGCAGCCCCTAAGTCTCAACACTAAGATTTTCAAAAATTTCCAAATCTTGGCACCAAGCACCATCTTAGCAAGTCTCACCACCAAACATGGGTTTCTTTAAAACAAACCAAATTGAAAAATTTCATGCACCAAGATTTTGACACTAGTTGTCATTTGGGGATTTAAAGAATGCATCGCAGCCCCTAAGTCACAAAAACCAAGTCTTTGAAATATTCTCAAATCATTGCACCAAGCACCAACTTAGTCAAGTCCTACCACCAACCATGACTTTCTTGAAAACCAACCAAATTGAAAATTTTTTTGCACCTATATTTTGACATTAGTGATCATTTGGGGATTAAAAGCGTGCGTTGCAGCCCCTAAGTCTAAAAAACCATGACTTTCAAAAATTTCCAAATCTTGGCAATAAGCACCAACTTAGTCAAGTCTCACCACCAAACATGGCTTTCTTGAACACCAACCAAATTGAAAAATTTCTTGCATCAATATGTTGAAAGTAGTCGTCATTTGCTGATTTAAATAGTGCATTTCAACCCCTAAGTCTAAAAGACCAAGACTTTCAAAAATATCCAGATGTTGGCACAAAGCAACAACTTTTTCAAGTTTCACCATAAAAAATGGGTTGCTTGAAAAGCAACCAAATTGAAATATTTCTTGCACCTAAATTTTGACCCTCGTCGTCATTGGGGGATTTAAAATGTGCATTGCAGAAACTTAGTCTCAAAAACCAAGACTTTCAAAAATTTCCAAATCTTGACACAAAGCAACAACTTTCTCAAGTCTCACCACAAAAAATGGATTGCTTGAAACGCAACCAAATTGTAATATTTCTTGCACCTATATTTTGACATTAGTTGTCATTTGGGGATTTAAGGTGTACATTGCAGAACCTAAGTCTCAAAAAACAAGGACTTTCAACAATTTCCAAATCTTGGTACCAACTTAGCCAAGTCGCATCACAACCCCTAATTCTTTGAAATATTCTCAAATCTTGGCACCAAACATGACATTCTTGAAAACCAACCAAATTGAAAATTTTCTTGCACCTATATTTTTACACTCGTTGTCACTTGAGGATTAAAAGAGTGCATTCCAGCCCCTAAGTTTAACAATCCAAGACTTTCAAAAATTTCCAAATCTTGGCACCAAGCACTAACTTAGTCATGTCTCACCACCAAACATGGCTTGCTTGAAAAGCATCCAAATTGAAATATTTCCTTCACTTATATCTTTACACTGGTCATCACTTGGGGATTTAAAGAGTGCATTGCAGCCCTTAAGTCTCAAAACAAAGACTTTCAAAAATTTCCAAATCTTGGCACCAAGCACCAACTTAGTCAAATCTCACCACCAAACATGGCTTTCTTGAACACCAACCAAATTAAAAAATTTTATGCACCAATATTTTCACACTAGTCGTCATTTGAGGATTTAAAGAGTGCATCGTAGCCCCTAAGTCTCAAAAACCAAGTCTTTGAAATATTCTCAAATCATTGCACCAAGCACCAACTTAGTCAAGTCCCACCACCAAACATGGGTTTCTTGAAAACCAACCAAATTGAAAAATTTCTCACATCTATAGTTAGACATTAATCGTCATTTAGGGATTTAAAGAGTGCATTGCAGAACCTAAGTCTCAAAAACCAACACTTTCAAAAATTTCCAAATATTGGCACCAAGCACCAACTTATCCAAGTCTCACCACCAAACATGCCTTTCTTGAAAACTAACCAAATTGAAAATTTTCTTACACATATATTTTGACACTAGTCATCATTTTGGGATTAAAAGAGTGCATTGGAGCCCCTAAGTCTTTGAAATGTTCTAAAATCTTGGCACCAAGCACCAACTTAGACAAGTACCAACAACAAACATGACTTTCTTGAAAAGCAACCAAATTAAAATATTTCTTGCACCTAAATTTTGACCCTCGTTGTCATTGGGGGATTTAAAGTGTGCATTGTAGAAACTAAGTCTCAAAAACCAAGACTTTCAAAAATTTCCAAATCTTGACACAAAGCAACAACTTTGTCAAGTCTCACCACAAAAAATGGATTGCTTGAAACGCAACCAAATTGAAATATTTCTTACACCTATATTTTGACACTAGTTGTCATTTGGGGATTTAAGGAGTGCATTGCAGAACCTAAGTCTCAAAAACCAAGACTGTCAAAAATTTCCAAATCTTGCCAACAACTTAGCCAAGTCGCATCACAACCCCTAATTCGTTGAAATATTCTTAAATCTTGGCACCAAACATGACTTTCATTAAAACCAACCAAATTTAAAATTTTCTTGCACCTATAATTTGACACTCGTCGTCACTTAGGGATTAAAAGAGTGCATTGCAGCCCCTAAGTTTAACAAACCAAGACTTTCAAAAATTTCCAAATCTTGGCACCAAGCACCAACTTAGTCAAGTCCCACCACCAACCATGACTTTCTTGAAAACCAACCAAATTGAAAATTTTTTTGCACCTATATTTTGACACTAGTCATCATTTGGGGATTAAAAGCATGCGTTGCAGCCCCTAAGTCTAAAAAACTATGACTTTCAAAAATTTCCAAATCTTGGCACCAAGCACCAACTTAGTCAAGTCTCACCACCAAACATGGCTTTCTTGAACACCAACCTATTTGAAAAATTTCATGCACCAATATTTTGACACTAGTCGTCATTTGAGGATTTAAAGAGTGCATCGCGGCCCCTAAGTCTCAAAAACCAAGTCTTTGAAATATTCTCAAATCATTGCACCAAGCACCAACTTAGTCAAGTCCCACCTCCAAACATGGGTTTCTTGAAAACCAACCAAATTGAAAAATTTCTCGCATCTATAGTTAGACATTAATCGTCATTTGGGGATTTAAAGAGTGCATTGCAGCCCCTAATTCTAAAAATCCAGGACTTTCAAAAATTTCCAAATCTTGGCACCAAGCACCAACTTTGTCAAGTCTCACCACAAAAAATGATTTGCTTTAAAAGCAACGAAATCGAGATATTTCTTTCACCTATATTTTGACACTCGTCGTCATTTGGGGTTTTAAAGAGTGCATTGCAGAACCTAAGTCTCAAAAACCAACACTTTCAAAAATTTCCAAATATTGGCACCAAGCACTAAGTTATCCAAGTCTCACCACCAAACATGCCTTTCTTGAAAACTAACCAAATTGAAAATTTTCTTACACATATATTTTGACACTAGTCGTTATTGGGGATTTAAAAAGTGCATTGTAGTGCCTAAGTCTACAAAACCAATACTTTCAAAAATTTCCAAATCTTGGCACCAAGCACCAACTTTGTGAAGTCTCACCACAAAAAAAGGCTTGCATGAAAACCAACCAAATTGAAAAAGTTTGTACACCTATATTTTGACACTAGTCATCATTTAGGGATTAAAAGAGTGCATTGCAGAACCTATGTCTCAAAAACAAAGACTTTCAAAAATTTCCAATTCTTACCACCAAGCACAAACTTAGCCAAGTCTCACCACCAAGCATGGCTTTGTTGAAAACAAACTAAATTTTAAAATTTCTTACACCTATATTTTGACATTAGTTGTCATTTGGGGTTTAAAGAATGCATTGCAGAACCTAAGTCTCAAAAACCAATTTAACCAAGTCTCACCACCAAAAATGACTTTCTATAAAACAAACGAAATTGAAAAATTTCTTCCACTTATATTTTGACACAGGTCACCATTTGGGGATTAAAAGGGTGATTGCAGCCACTAAGTCTCAAAAATGATGACTTTCAAAAATTTCCAAATCCTTGCACCGAGCACCAGCTTAGCGAAGTCTTACCACCAAACATGTCTTTGTTGAAAACCAACCAAATTGAAAAATTTATTGCACTTATACTTTGCCACTAGTCGTCATTTGGGGATTTAAAGAGTGCATTGAATCCCTAAGCCTAAAAAACAGAGACTTTAAAAAATTTCCAAATCTTGGCACCAAGAACCAACTCAGTCCAGTCTCACCACCAAAAATGGCTTGCTTGAAAAACAACAAGCCTGAAATATTTCTTGCCAATATTTTTTGACACTCGTCGTCCCTTGGGGATTTAAAAAGTGCATTGCAGCCCTAAAGTCTAAAAAACCAAGACGTTCAAAAATTTTCAAATCTTGGCACCAAGCACCAACTTAGCGAAGTCCCACCACCAAAAATGGCTTTCTTGAACACCAACCAAATTGAAAAATTACTAGCACCTATATTTTGACACTAGTCGTTTTTTGATTATTTAAAGGGAGCATCGCCGCCCCTAAGTCTTTGAAATATTCTCAAATCTTGGCACCAAGCACCAACTTAGACTTGTATCAGCAGCAAACATGACTTTCTTCAAAACCAACCAAATAGAAAAATTTCATGCACCTATATTTTGACACTAGTCGTCATTTGATGATTTAAAGAGTGCATCGCAGCCCCTAAGTCTTTGAAATATTTTCAAATCTTGGCACCAAGTACCAACTTAGAAAAGTATCAACAACAAACATGACTTTCTTGAAAACAAACTAAATTGAAAATTTTCTTGCACCTATATTTTGACACTAGTCGTTATCGGGGATTTAAAAAGTGCATGGCAGCCCCTAAGTCTAGAAAACCAAGATTCTCAAAAATTTCCAAATATAGGCACCAAGCACGAATTTAGTCAAGTGTCACCACCGAACATGGCTTTGTTGAAAACCAACAAAATTAAAAAAATTCTTGCACCTATCTTTTGACACTTGTCGTCATTTGGGAATTTAAAGAGTGCATTGCAGCCCTTAAGTCTTAAAAACAAAGACTTTCAAAAATTTCCAAATCATGGCACCAAGCACCAACTTAGGCAAGTCTCACCACCAAACATGGCTTGCTTGAAAAGCAACCAAATTGAAATATTTCTTGCACCTATATTTTGACACTCATTGTCACTTGGGGATTTAAAGAGTGCATTGCAGCCCCTAAGTCTAAAAAACCAAGACTTTCAAAAATTTCCAAATCTTTACACCAAGCACCAACTTAGCCAAGTCTCACTAAGAAACATGGATTTCTTGAAAACCAACTAAATTGAAATATTTCTCGCACCTATATTTTGACAATAGTCGTTATTTAAGGATTTAAAGAGTGCATTGGAGCCCTAAGTCTAAAAAACCAAGACACTCGTAGTCACTTGGAGATTTAAAGAGTGCATTGCAGAACCTAAGTCTCCAAAATGAAGGCTTTCAAAAATTTCCAAATCTTGGTAGCAAGCACCAACTTAGCCAAGTCTCACCACCGAACATGGCTTTGTTGAAAACCAATCAAATTAAAAATTTCTTGCACCTATGTTTTGACACTTGTCGTCATTTCCAAAATCTTGTATTAGCCAAGTCTCACCACAATAAATGGCTTTCTTGAAAATCAACCGAATTGAAATATTTCTTGCACCTATATTTTGATACTCGTCGTCTTTTGGGGATTTAAAGAGTGCATTGCAGCCCCTAAGTTTAAAAAACCAAGACTTTCAAAAATTTCCAAATCTTGGCACCAAGCACCAACTTAGTCAAGTCTTACTACCGAACATGGCTTGCTTGAAAAGCAACCAAATTGAAATATTTCTTGCACCTATATTTTGACAATCGTCGTCACTTGGGGTTTAAGGAGTTCTTTGCAGAACCTAAGTCTCAAAAACCAACACTTTCAAAAATTTCCAAATCTTGGCGCCAAGAACCAACTTAGCCAAGTCTCACCCTAAACATGACTTTCTTAAAAACCAACCAAATTGAAAAATTTCTTCCACTTCTATTTTGACACTTGTCGTCATTTCGTGATTTAAAGAGTGCATTGTAGCCCCTAAGTCTCAAAACCAACACTTTCAAAAATTTCAAAATCTTGGTATTAGCCAAGTCTCACCTCTAAAGATGGCTTGCTTGAAAAGCAACCGAATTGAAATATTTCTTGCACCTATATTTTGACACTCGTCGTCAATTGGGCATTTAAATTATGGGTAGGAGAACCTAAGTCCCAAAATCCAAGAATTTAAAAAAATTCCAAATCTTGGCATCAAACACCAACTTAGTTAAGTCTCACCACCAAACATGGCTTTCTTGAAAACCAACCAAATTGAAAAATTTCTTACACCTATATTTTGACACTAGTCATCATTTAGGGATTAAAAGTGTGCATTCCAACCCCTTCGTCTCAAAAATCAAGATTTTCAAAAATTTGCAAATCTTGGCACCAATCACCAACTTACCCAAGTCTCACCACCAAACATGGCTTTGTTGAAAACCAACCAAATTGAAAATTTTCTTGCACCTATATTTTGAAACTAGTCGTTATTTGGGGATTTAAAAAGTGCATTGCAGCCCCTAAGTCTAAAATACCAAGACTTTCAAAAATTTCCAAATATTGGCACCAAGAACCAACTTAGTCAAGTCTCACTAGCAAAGTTAGCTTGCTTGAAAGGCAACCAAATTGAAATATTACTTGCACCTATATTTTAACACTCATCGTCACTAGGGGATTTAAAGAGTGCATTGCAGCCCCTAGGTCTCAAAAACCAAAACTTTCAAAAATTTCCAAATATTGGCACTAAGCACCAATTAGCTAAGTCTCACCACCAAACATGGCTTGCCTAAACACAAACCAATATGAAAAATTTCTTGCACCTATATTTTGACATTCGAAGTCATTTGGGCATTTAAATTATGGGTTGCAGAACCTAAGTCTCAAAAACCAAGAATTTAAGAAATTTCCAAATCTTGGCACCAAGCACCAACTTAGTCAAGTCTCACCACCAAACATGGCTTTCTTGAAAACCAACCAAATTGAAAAATTTCTTACACCTATATTTTGACACTAGTCATCATTTAGAGATAAAAAGTGTGCATTCCAGCCTCTTCGTCTCAAAAATCAAGATTTTAAAAAATTTCCAAATCTTGGCACCAAGCACCAAGTTTGTCAAGTCTCCCCACAATAAATGGCTTGCTTTAAAAGCAACCAAATTGAAATCTTTTTTGCACCTATATTTCTATACTTGTCGTCATTTCGTGATTTAAAGAGTGCATTGTAGCCCCTAAGTCTCAAAAACCAACACTTTCTAAAATTTCCAAATCTTGGTATTAGCCAAGTCTCACCACCAAAAATGGCTTGCTTGAAAAGAAACCGAATTGAAATATTTCTTGTACCTATATTTTGACACTCGTCGTCATTTGGACATTTAAATTCTGGGTTACAGAACCTAAGTCTCAAAACACAAAGACTTTAAAAAATTTCCAAATCTTGGCACCAAGCACCAACTTAGTCAAGTCTCACCACCAAACATGGCTTTCTTGAAAACCAACCAAATTGAAAAATTTCTTACACCTATATTTTGACACTAGTCATCATTTAGGGATTAAAAGTGTGCATTCCAACCCCTTCGTCTCAAAAATCAAGATTTTAAAAATTTCCAAATCTTGGCACCAAGCACCAACTTAGTCAAGCCTCACTACAAAACATGGCTTTCTTGAAAAGCAACGAAATTGAAATATTTCATGCACCTGTATTTTGACACTCATCGTCACTTGGGGTTTAAAGAGTGCCTTGCAGCCCCTAAGTCTTAAAAACCAAGACTTTCAAAGATTTCCAAATCTAGGCACCAAGCACCAACTTTGTTAAGTCTCACCACAATAAATGGCTTGCTTGAAAAGCAACCAAATTGAAATATTTCTTGCACCTATATTTTGATATTCGTCGTCATTTGGGGATTTAAAGCGTGCATTCAGAACCTAAGTCTCAAAAACCAACACTTTCAAAAATTTCCAAATCTTGGTATTAGCCAAGTCACACCACCAAACATGGCATTCTTGAAAACCAACCAAATTGAAAAATTTCTTGCACCTATATTTTGACACTTTTTATCATTTGGGGATTTAAAGAGTGTATTGCAGCCCTTAGGTCTCAAAAACCAAAACTTTGAAAAATTTCCAAATCTTGGCACCAGGCACCAACTTAGTCAAGTCTCGCTACCAAACATGGCTTTCTTGAAAAGCAACGAAATTGAACTATTTCTTGCACCTATATTTTGACACTCGTCGTTACTTGGGGTTTAAAGAGTGCATTGCAACCCCTAGGTATTAAAAACCAAAACTTTCAAAAATTTCCAAATCTTGCCACCAAGCACCAATTAATGAAGTCTAACCACCAAACAAGGCTTTCCTGAACACAAACCAATATGAAAATTTTCTTGCACCTATATTTTGACAATAGTCGTCATTTGAGGATTTAAAGAGTGCATTGCAGCCACTAAGTCTCAAAAACCAAGGCTTTAAAATATTCTCAAATCTTGGCACCAGGCATCAACTTAGCCAAGTCTCACCACCAAACATGGCTTTCTTGAACACCAACCAAACTTGGCTTTCTTGAACACCAACCAAATTGAAATATTTTTGCACATATACTTTGACAATAGTCGTCACTTGGGGATTTAAAGAGTGCATTGGAGCCCCTAAGTCTAAAAAACCAAGACTTTAAAAAATTTCCAAATCTTGGCACCGAGCACCAACTTTGTCATGTCTCACCTTAAAAAATGGCATCCTTGAAAAGCAACCAAATTGAAATATTTCTTGCACCTATATTTTGAAAATTGTCGTCACTTCGGGATATATAGAGTGCATTGCAGCCCCTAGGTCTCAAAAACCAACACTTTAAAAAATTTCCAAATGTTGGCACCATGCACCAAGTTAGTCAAGTGTCACCACCAAAACATGGCTTTCTTGAAAACCAACCAAGTTGAAAAATTTTTGCACCTATATTTTGACACTAGTCGTTATTTAGGGATTTAAAGACTACATTGCAGCCCTTAAGCCTTAAAAACCAAGACTTTCAAAAATTTCCAAATCTTAGCACCAAACACCAACTTTGTCAAGTCTCACTACCAAAAATGGCTTGCTTGAAAAGCAACCAAATTGAAATATTTCTTGCACCTATATTTTTACAATCGTCGTCACTGCGGGATTTATAGAGTGCATTGCAGCCCTTAGGGCTCAAAAACCAAGGCTTTCAAAAATTTCTAAATCTTGGCACCAAGCACCAACTTAGCCAAGTCTCACCACCAAACATGGCTTTCTTGAAAAGCATCCAAATTGAAATATTTCTTCCATATATATTTTGACTCTAGTCGTCATTTGGGGATTTAAAGAGTGCATTGCAGCCCCTAAGTCTCAAAAACCAAGACGTAATAAAATTTCCAAATCTTGGCACCAAACACCAACTTAGCAAGGTCCCACCAGCAAATATGGCTTTCTTGAACACCAACCAAATTGAAAAACTTTCTTGCACCTATATTTTCACACTAGTCGTCATTTGAGGATTTAAAGACTGCCTCACAGCCACTAAATCTCAAAAACCAAGTCTCTGAAATATGCTCAAATCTAGGCACAAAGAACCAACTTACTCAAGTCTCACCACCAAACATGGCTTGCTTAAAAACCCACTAAATTGAAAAATTTCCTGCATCTATATTTTGACACAAGTCGTCATTTGGGGATTTAAAGCGTGCATTACAGCCCCTAAGTCTAAAAAACAGAAACTTTAAAAAATTTTCAAATCTTTGCACCAAGCACAAACTTTGTTAAGTCTCACAAAAAAAAATGGTTAGCTTGAAAAGAAACCAAATTGAAATATTTTTTGCACCTATATTTTGACACTCGTCGTCATTTAAGAATTTAAAGAGTGAATTGCAGAACCTTAGTTTCGAAAACCAACACTTTCAAAAATTTAAAAATCTTAGCACCAAGCCCCAACTTAGTCAAGTCTCACCACCAAACATGGCTTGCTTGAAAAGCAACCAAATTGAAATAAATCTAGCACCTATATTTTGACAATCGTCATCATTTGGGGATTTCAAGAGTGCATTGCAGAACCTAAGTCTCAAAAAGGAAGACTTTAAAAAATTTCCAAATCTTGGCACCAACCACCAACTTAGCCAAGTCTCACCACCGAACATGGCTTTGTTGAAAACCAGCCAAATTAAAAAATTTCTTGCACCTATGTTTTGACGCTTGTCGTCATATGGGGATTTAAATAGTGCATTGCAGACCCTCAGTCTAGAAAAGCAAGACTTTCAAAAATTTCTAAATCTCTGCACCAAGCACCAACTTTGTCAAGTCTCACCACAAAAAAGGGCTTGATTGAAAAGCAACCAAATTGAAATATTTCTCCCATATATATTTTGAAAATCGTCGTCATTTGAGAATTTAAAGAGTGAATTGCAGAACCTAATTCTCCAAAACCAACACTTTCAAAAATTTCCAAAGCTTGGCACCAAACACCAACTTAGCCAAGTCTCACCACCAAACATGGCTTTCTTGAAAACCAACCAAACTGAAATATTTCTTGCAGATATATTTTGATACTAGTCCTCATTTGAGGATTTAAAGAGTGCATTGTAGCCTATAAGGCTAAAAAACCAAGACTTTCAAACATTTCCAAATCTTTGAGCCAAGCACCAACTTAGTCAAGTCTCACCACCAAACATGGCTTGCTTAGAAAGCAACCAAATTGAAATATTTCTTGCACCTATATTTTGAAACTCGTCATCACTTGGGCATTTAAAGAGTTCGTTGCAGCCCCTAAGTCTAAAGAACAAAGACTTGCAAAAATTTCCAAATCCTCGCACCAAACACCAACTTAGCCAAGTCTCACCACCAAACATGGCTTTCCTGAACACAAATCAATTTGAAAAATTTCTTGCACATATATTTTGACACTAGTATTCATTTGAGGATTTAAAGAGTGCATCCCAACCACTAAGTCTCAAAAACCAAGTCTTTGAAATATTTTCAAATACTGGCACCAAGCACCAATTTAGTCAAGTCTCACCATTAAACATGACTTTCTTGAAAACCAACAAAATTTAAAATTTCTTGCATCTATATTTTGACACTAGTCATCATTTAGGTATTTTAAGATTGCATTGCAGCCCCTAAGTCTAAAAAACCAAGACTTTCAAAAATTTCCAAATCTTGGCACCAAATACCAACTTAGTCCCGTCTCACCACCAAACATGGCTTACTTGAAAAGACACCAAATTGATATATTTCTTGAACCTATATTTTGACACTCATTGTCATTTGGTGATTTAAAGAGTGCAATAAAGAACCTAATTCTCAAAAACCAGGACTTCCAAAAATTTCCAAATCTTGGCACCAAGCACCAAATTAGCCAAGTTTCACTGCCCAACATGGCTTCGTTGAAAACCAACAAAATTAAAAAATTTCTTGCACCTATATTGTGACAGTTGTCGTCATTGGGGGATTTAAAGAGTTCATTACAGCCCCTAAGCCTACAAAACATAGACTTTGAAAAATTTCCAAATCTTGGCCCTCAGCACCAACTTAGTCAAGTCTCACCACCAAACATGGCTTGCTTGAGAAGAAACCAAATTGAAATATTTCTTGCACCTATATTTTGATACTAGTCTTCATTTGGGGATTTAAAGAGTGCATTGCAGCCCTTAATTCTAAAAGACCCAAGATTTCAAAAATTTGCAAATCTTTGCACCAAACACCAACTTAGCCAAGACTCAACACCAAACATGGCTTTCTTGAAAACCAACCAAATTGAAATATTTCTTGCATATATATTTTGACTCTAGTCCTCATTTGAGGATTTAAAGAGTGCATCGCCGCCCCTAAGGCTAAAATACAAAGACTTTCAATAATTTCCAAATCTTTGAACCAAGCACAAACATAGTCAAGTCTCACCACCAAACATGACTTGCTTAGAAAGCAACCAAATTGAAATATTTCTTGAACCTATATTTTGACACTCATCGTCACTTGGGGATTTAAAGAGTTCATTGCAGCCCCTAAGTCTCAAAAACCAAGACTTGCAAAAATTTCCAAATACTGGCACCAAACACCTACTTAGCCAAGTCTCACCACCAAACATGGCTTTATTGAACACAACCCAAATTGAAAAATTTTCTTGCACCTATATTTTGAAACTAGTCGTCATTTAACGATTTAAAGAGTGCATCGCAGCTACTAAGTCTAAAAAACCAAGTGTTTGAAATATTCTTAAATCTTCGCACCAAGAACCAACTTAGTCAAGTCTCACCACCAAACATGGCTTTCTTGAAAAGCAACCAAATTGCAATATTTTTTGCATATATATTTTGACACTTGTCCTCATTTGAGGATTTAAAGAGTGCATTTCAGCCCCTAACGTTAAAAAACCAAGACTATCAAAAATTTCCAAATCTTTGAGCCAAGCACCAACTTAATCAAGTCTCACCACCAAACATGGCTTGCTTGAAAAGCAACCAAATTGAAATATTTCTTGCACCTATATTTTGACAATCGTCGTCAATTGGGGATTTAAAGAGTGCATTGCAGAACCTAACTCTCAAAAACCAAGACTTTCAAAAATTTCCAAGTCTTGGCACAAAGCTCCAACTTAGCCAAGTCTCACCACCGAACATGACTATCTTGAAAACCAACCAAATTGAAAAATTTCTTGCATCTATATTTTGACATTCTTCATCACTTGGCGATTTAAAGAGTTCATTGCAGCTCGTAAGTCTCAAAATCCAAGACTTGCAAAAAGTACCAAATCCTGGCACCAAACACCAACTTAGCCAAGTCTCACCACCAAACATGGCTTTATTGAACACCAACCAAATTGAAAAATTTTCTTGCACCTATATTTTGACACTAGAAGTCATTTGAGGATTTAAAGAGTGCCTCGCAGCCACTAAGTCTCAAAAACCAAGTGTTTGAAATATTCTCAAATCTTGGCACCAAGAACCAACTTAGTCAATTCTCACCACCAAACATGGCTTTCTTGAAAAGCAACTAAATTGCAATATTTCTTGCATATATATTTTGACACTAGTTGTCATTTGGGGATTTAAAGAGTGCATTGCATAACTTAAGTCTCAAAAACCAACACTTTCATAAATTTCCAAATCTTGGCACCAACAACTAACTTAGCAAAGTCTCAGCACCAACCATGGCTTTGTTGAAAACCAACCAAATTAAAAAATTTCTTGCACCTATATTTTGACACTTGTCGTCATATGGGGATTTAAATAGTGCATTACAGACCCTAAGTCTAAAAAAGCAAGACTTTCAAAAATTTACAAATCTCTGCACCAAGCACCAACTTTGTCAAGTCTCACCACCAAACATGGCTTTCTTGAAAAGCAACCAAATTGCAATATTTTTTGCATATATATTTTGACTCTTGTCCTCATTTGAGGATTTAAAGAGTGCATTGCAGCCCCTAAGGTTAAAAAACCAAGACTTTCAAAAATTTCCAAATCTTTGAGCCAAGCCCCAACTTAGTCAAGTCTCAACACCAAACATGGCTTGCTTGAAAAGCAACCAAATTGAAATATTTCTTGTAGCTATATTTTGACACTCGTCGTCATTTAGGGATTTGAAGGGTGCATTGCAGAGCTTAAGTCTCAAAAACCAACATCTTCAAAAATTTCCGAATCTTGGCACCAACCACCAACTTAGCAAAGTCTCACCACCAAACATGGCTTTGTTGAAAACCAACCAAATTAAAAAATTTCTTGCACCTATATTTTTACACTTGTCGTCATTTGGGGATTTAAAGAGTGCATTGCAGCACCTAAGTCTAAAAAACCAAGACTTTCAAAAAATTTTCAATCTTGGCACCAAGCACCAACTTAGTCAAGTCTCACCACCAAAAAAGGGTTGCTTGAAAAGCAACCAGATTGAAATATTTCTTGCATATATATTTTGAACCTAGTTGTCATTTGGGGATTTAAACAGTGCATTGTAGCCCCTAAGTCTAAAAAACCAAGACTTAATAAAATTTCCAAATCTTGGCACCAAACACCAACTTAGCCAAGTATCACCACCAAATATAGCTTTCTTGAACACCAACCAAATTGAAAAATTTTCTTGCACATATATTTTGACACTAGTCATCATTTGAGGATTTAAAGAGTGCCTCACAGCCACTAAGTCCCAAAAACCAAGTCTCTAAAATATTCTCAAATCTTGGCACAAAGAACGAACTTAGTCAAGTCTCACCACCAAACATGGCTTTCTTGAAAACCAACCAAATTGAAAAATTCCTTGCATCTATATTTTGACACTAGTCGTCATTTGGGTATTTAAAGAGTGCATTGCAGCCCCTAAGTCTAAAAAATAGACACTTTAAAAAAATTAAAATTCTTTGCACCAAGCACCAACTTTGTTAAATCTCACCAAAAAATTGGTTTGCTTGAAAAGACACCAAATTGAAATATTTCTTGCAGCTATATTTTAACACTCGTCGTCATTTAAGAATTTAAAGAGTAAATTTCAGAACCTAAGTCTCGAAAACCAAAACTTTCAAAAATTTAAAAATCTTCGCAGCAAGCACCAACTTAGTCAAGTCTCACCACCAAACATGACTTGCTTGAAAAGCCACCAAATTGAAAATTTTCTTGCATCTATATTTTGACAGTAGTCGTCATTTGCATATTTAAAGAGTGCATTGTTACCAATGAGGAGCATTGGTAAATCCTGACGAAATTAGTTTTGATGATGCTACAAGAAGTTTCTCTTGAAGAAATGTTTAAAAGCACTTTTGTAGAATATAAGTGTAATAGGAAAGTCTTTAAATTTTGTAAAAACCTGTATTGTTACTGAAATAATCGATTATGAGAAGCAATAATCGATTATCATGAGTCTTTCAGGGATAATCGATTATCACTTCCAAATAATCGATTATCACATTTTGAAAATCTTTTAACGGACTTGAATAATCGATTATCACATACAATAATCGATTATCAGTGGCAGTTGGGACTTGACCTTTGATATTCAGGGTAGCTGGCTATATATTGGACTTCTGAATTTTTCAGAAGTAATGTTTTTGAACAGAAGCTTAGAAGAATACTGGTTGACAGAGGAAGTTCTCAGAAGCTATAGTTCAAAGTTCCCTTGCTTGATCTCGTGAACAGGAGAGGCTCGCGTTTCGTGTGTCGATAGTCGGAGCAAGCTCTCTTCGAGTTAGCAAGGTGCTCTGCCTGGTCTCGTGAAAAGGAGAAGCTCGCGAATCGTTGGTCGATTGCCGGAGCGGTTCTCTTCGAGTTGGCAGAGTGTTCTTCTTCCGGTTCGTTCGTCGAAGGAAGGTTTATTTTATCAATTGTTATTCATTATATTTGTAATCTGTGAAACAAATTTTTAGTGGAACTGTTAATCACTTTTATAGTGATTAACGACTGGACGTAGATTCTGTTGAATCGAACCAGTATAAAAATTACTCGTGTGATTTTCTATTCCCTACACTCTTTATCTTTTACGTATATCAACTGTTCGACAAATTTTCTGAAAGAAAATTGATTTTCTAAAAAGGACAAAATTGATTTTTTAAAAAAGTGACCGAACACGCTTTCCGTTTACTCTAAGTTTTATTCCGTTGCGCTTTACTCTTCAAATCATACCATCAATGGTATCAACAATTGGTATCAGAGCCTGTTTGATAGTTTTTCAAAATTTGCGAAAATGGCCGGTCACAACCAAAACCTTGTATATGCCGAGGGTGCTTCTATTAACAGACCACCACTTTTTACTGGTGATAACTATGCGTTCTGGAAAGTCAGAATGGAAATTTTTATGGGGTCTGTTGACAGAGGCATCTGGGAAGCTGTACAAAAATGTCCTTATATTCCTAAGAGCACAGTTGATGGTGTAGAGGTAGAAAAATCATATTTTGACTGGAGTGTTGAGGAAAACAGAAGAGCCCAATTTGATATTAAGGCTCGAAATATAATTTTATCTGCACTAACCATTGATGATTTTTTCAAAGTCTCTGTTTATAAAAGTGCACAGGAAATGTGGAAATTTTTAAGACATAGTTATAATGGAGTCATAGATGTGGATAAGTTAACAATGTCTAACTCAAGCTCTACATCAAGCTCCTCAAGCTCAAGCGATTCTAATGACCAAAATAATTTATGTTTGATGGTCAACGATGAATTATCTGTAAGAAAATTCTTGAAGAAAAAGAAGAACAATCAAGGCTCCGCATCAAGCTTTAAATGTTACGAATGTGGTGAAAGAGGCCATGTTAAAGTTGATTGTCGAAACAACAAGAAAAGTGAAGAAAGAAAGAAAAAGAAAACTCACAAAGAGAAGAAGGCCTACATTGCTTGGAATGATAATGACTCATGTAGTTCAAGTGATTATGTTGAAGAAGCAAACATATGTTTAACGGTTGCTACTGAAGACATTGTAAGCCAAGTAAGTGGCTCTAGCCTTGATACTAGTGTGTTTGATTTACAAAAAGCTTTTCTTGAATTGTTAAATGAATCTGAGAAATTAGATGCGGATCATAAAAATTTGAAAAATGAGTTTAAGGAATTGAAAATTAAATATGAAAGTGCATTGGATGAAGAAGTTGTTTTAAGAAACAAAGTTAGTAATCTAGAAACTAAATTGTCTGAATCCAATGAAATTGTACATCCTGTTGAATGCCTTTCATGTAAGAGTCACATGTTTGACATAGATATTCTTGAAAATTTGCTTGCTAAAGCCACCAAATCTATTTCAAATGTTCAAAATGGTTTTAGAAAGAAAAATGTTAAAAACAAGAACATGCATCAACATAGGAAACCTCAAATTAAAAGAACCCGTAGAGTTTGGGTTGAGAAGGGGACTTTTGTGAAAAACAAGGTGCATGATGTTTGTTGTTTTTATTGCATGAAAAAGGGGCATAATTCAAACAAATGTAACATTAAACATTTTGGAGTTCCAAATGGAAAATATGTTTGGATTCCTGTCATAAAGTAATATGTCTCTAACCTTAAAGGACCCAAATGAGATTATGGGTACCAAAATTGTATTATTTTACTTTGCAGGTTAAGTTTTTCAAAAGGAGAAGAGAACTCTAAAATTATTCTCCTTTTAAAATTGATGTTCCAAGCCAGGAAGTGAGTCCATCAAGTGATATCCAAAGCCTTGGTTCGAGCTCAAAGTGATTGAGCTAAGTACTGTTTAAACTGTGTTGTTGCATCTTGATTTTACTTGATCTTCTATTATTTGATTACTGCCATATTCATTTCGGTTTGAGCAAATGATATGTCCATCACTTATTCATTCATCCTGTGGTGTGTTCTTGTCTCTTCACTCATTTTAATAAGTGAAATTCATCTATTATGAGACATTCATGTGTTGAATTTAATCTTATGGTATGTTTACTCATGCACATTGTTATTTCAGTGATTTGTTTTCTAATTATAAATTGAATCTGTATTTAATTGGTTTGGTATTCAATTTCATGAGTATTTTGAAGTTAGCCTTGGTATAATTTCTATCAAGCATCAAAAGCAATGAAAAATTCATTTGAATGAGCTAGCTGATAGTTTCTATCTGCATTTTTGAATGATTAAGACAATTGATGATTAAATTGACAATTCTGTCTCGAAGTTGTTTCTGTGGAGATTTGTTCAAATGCATACCGTACGAGCTATGATAATACACATTGAGAACTTGGATGCAATAAATGCACTGATCAAATTTGCATAATTTTGATGTGAATTATTTGATTTAAAAACTATTGAAAGATAAAATCTAAAACAGCTTTTGTGTTTGAATTTTTGTATATGTTATTTTTCTATGCACAGCTGAATTAATGGGGTTGAACAGATTGGGATATGAGAGTGCATGAATTATAGTTGTTGTTTGGGAAGTTATAAGTTATGCTGTCAAAAATAGTTTTTTTTTTTAACTGATTGTATTAGAAAAAAATGCTTTCCTGTTAAAACTGGAGCAACTGTGATGTAATCACATTCATTTAAGCTACCGCTGCTTTCATTATAGTTTATAAATTGATTGCAGAATCATTGATTTCTTATTCGTATGAAAAATGATTGTTGATTTCAATGAATTAATTAAGTTTGATAAAAGTCGAATTTGATTTGCTAAAGAATCACTGAAACTAGTTTGGAATTGCAAATACAAATCTGAACTGGCTTATAAGCATCTCTCCATTGTCTTGGACTTAACAGATCGTAAAATGTTTTTCAGAATCTATTTTATGAGTTTAAGAGAAATTTTTGTTTGACATCTTATGACATGATCTTGTGATACCTGGTACCCATTTAAAAGGGAGATATAAGGTTGTTAGATACCTTGTTATTTATCTATTCTTTGGTATTTCATCATGTATGTGCCTCTCATTCTATAAAAGTTCAATTTATATAAATTGGAACTTTCTTTTGTCGAGGGGGAGAGCTACTTGAGAGGTTGTCTCTATTTTATGACCTTAGAAGAGAGTTAGGAGTGTTAGACATGTCTTAGGATCAATGCTTATGAAAAGTTTTGCATTTTCGTAAAATTAACGCTTCATAATCGATTATCAAAAGGATATAATCGATTATTCAAACTTAAACTCAAATCTGGGAAATTTTGAACAGATAATCGATTACTCTCAAGCATAATCGATTATCATGCAATTTCTGGGCAGTGATTTTTGAGCAGACAATCTATTGATGAGTATATGGTTGATCAATTTCTTGATCTTGATGTTCGTCTATCTAACATCGAGAATCACCTTCACATTCAACCTCCCGAGAGATCCCCGAGTCCTGAATTTTAGAAATAGGATTTTATGTTTGTATGCTTTGATGATTGGTTGTTGTTCCTTCATCTATGATAAATTTCTGTCCTTTATGTTTCTTATTATGATGTAATCCTTCTTTTCATCAATGAAAATGATCTCTTGATTATATGCATACCTTGAATAATTGAGGGGGAGATCATATTTAGGGGGAGTTATTTACCTTAATCTTTTTGCTTATGATAAAAAAGGGGGAGAAGTATAGTTTTAGGGGGAGAAGTATAATATAAGGGGAGAGGATTAATTTAAATTGATACAGGTATTGCTAACTTTGTTGTTGTTGTAGCTTGTATATTTTGCAGGGAAGTCAAAGTTGCTTTTAAAAATTGAATTTTTGATCATCATCAAAAAGGGGGAGATTGTTACCAATGAGGAGCATTGGTAAATCCTGACGAAATTAGTTTTGATGATGCTACAAGAAGTTTCTCTTGAAGAAATGTTTAAAAGCACTTTTGTAGAATATAAGTGTAATAGGAAAGTCTTTAAATTTTGTAAAAACGTGTATTGTTACTGAAATAATCGATTATGAGAAGCAATAATCGATTATCATAAGTCTTTCAGGGATAATCGATTATCACTTCCAAATAATCGATTATCACATTTTGAAAATCTTTTAACGGACTTGAATAATCGATTATCACATACAATAATCGATTATCAGTGGCAGTTGGGACTTGACCTTTGATATTCAGGGTAGCTGGCTATATATTGGACTTCTGAATTTTTCAGAAGTAACGGTTTTGAACAGAAGCTTAGCAGAATACTGGTTGACAGAGGAAGTTCTCAAAAGCTATAGTTCAAAGTTCCCTTGCTTGATCTCGTGAACAGGAGAGGCTCGCATTTTGTGTGTCGATAGTCGGAGCAAGCTCTCTTCGAGTTAGCAAGGTGCTCTGCCTGGTCTCGTGAAAAGGAGAAGCTCGCGAATCGTTGGTCGATTGCTGGAGCGGTTCTCTTCGAGTTGGCAGAGTGTTCTTCTTCCGGTTCGTTCGTCGAAGGAAGGTTTATTTTATCAATTGTTATTCATTATATTTGTAATCTGTGAAACAAATTTTTAGTGGAACTGTTAATCACTTTTATAGTGATTAACGACTGGACGTAGATTCTGTTGAATCGAACCAGTATAAAAATTACTCGTGTGATTTTCTATTCCCTACACTCTTTATCTTTTACGTATATCAACTGTTCGACAAATTTTCTGAAAGAAAATTGATTTTCTAAAAAGGACAAAATTGATTTTTTAAAAAAGTGACCGAACACGCTTTCCGTTTACTCTAAGTTTTATTCCGCTGCGCTTTACTCTTCAAATCATACCATCACTGGTACCAACATCCATCCCAACCACTAAGTCTCAAAAACCAAGTCTTTGAAATATTCTCAAATACTAGCACCAAGCACCAATTTAGTCAAGTCTCACAATTAAACATGACTTTCTTGAAAACCAACAAAATTGAAAAATTTCTTGCATCTATATTTTGACATTAGTCGTCATTTGGGGATTTAAAGATTGCATTGTAGCCCTAAGTCTCAAAAACCAACACTTTCAAAAATTTCCAAATCTTGGCACCAAGCACCAACTTAGCCAAGTCTCACCACCAAACATAGCTTTGTTGAAAACAACCCGAATTAAAAAAATTGGGGATTTAAAGATTTCATTGCAGCCCCTAAGTCTAAAAAAGCAACATTTTCAAAAATTTCCAAATCTTGGCACCAAACCCCAACTTAGTCCAGTCTCACCACCAAACAAGGCTTGCTTGAAAAGCAACCAAATTGATATATTTCTTGAACCTATGTTTTGACACTCGTTTTCATTTGGGGATTTAAAGAGTGCATCATAGAACATAAGTCTCAAAAACCAAGACTTTCAAAAATTTCCATATCTTGCCACCAAGCACCAACTTAGCCACGTTTCACCACCCAACATGGCTTCGTTCAAAACCAACAAAATTAAAACATTTCTTGCACCTATATTGTGACACTTGTCGTCATTTGGGGATTTAAAGAGTGCATTGCAGCCCCTAAGTGTAAAAAACATAGACTTTGAAAAATTTCCAAATCTTGGCCCTCAGCACCAACTTAGTCAAGTCTCACCACAAAACATGGCTTGCTTGAAAAGAAACCAAATTGAAATATTTATTGCATCTATATTTTCATATTAGTCGTCATTTGGGGATTTAAAGAGGGCATTGTAGCCCTTAAGTCTAAAAGACCCAAGATTTCAAAAATTTCCAAATCTTCGAACCAAGTACCAAATTAGTCAAGTCTCACCACCAAACATGGCTTGCTTGAAAAGAAACCAAATTGAAATATTTCTTGAACCTATATTTTGACACTAGTCTTCATTTGGAGATTGAGAGACTGCATTGTTGTCCTTAAGTATAAAAGACCCAAGATTTCAAAAATTTCCAAATCTTAGCACCAAACACCAATTTAGTCAAGTCTCACCACCAAACATTGCTTGCTTGAAAAGCAACCAAATTGAAATATTTCTTGCACCTATTTTTTACAATCGTCATCATTTGGAGATTTAAAGAGTGCATTGCAGAACCTAACTCTCAAAAATCAAGACTTTCAAAAATTTCCAAATCTTGGCACCAAGCACCAGATTAGCCAAGTCTCACCACCAAACAGGCTTTGTTGAAAACCAACCAAATTAAAAAATTTCTTGCACCTTTGATTTGACACTTGTCGTTATTCGGGGATTTAAATAGTGCATTGCAGACCCGAAGTCTAAAAAAGCAAGACTTTCAAAAATTTCTAAATCTCTGCACCAAGCACCAACTTTGTCAAGTCTCACAACAAAAAATGGCTTGCTTGAAAAGCAACCAAATTGAAAAATTTCTCGCACCTATATTTTTATAATTGTCGTCATTTTAGAATTTAAAGAGTGAATTGCAGAACCTAAGTCTCAAAAACAAACACTTTCAAAAATTTTCAAATCTTGGCACCAAGCACCAACTTAGTCAAGTCTTACCACCAAACATGGCTTTGTTGAAAACAACCCAAATTAAAAAATTTAGGGATTTAAAGAATGCATTGCAGCTCCTAAGTCTAAAAAACCAAGACTTTCAAAAATTTCCAAATCTTGGCACCAAACACCAACTTAGCCAGTCTCACCACCAAACATGGCTTGCTTGAAAAGCAACCAAATTGATATATTTCTTGAACCTATATTTTGACATTCGTTGTTATTTGGGGATTTAAAGAGTGCATTATAGAACCTAAGTCTCAAAAACCAAGACTTTCAAAATTTTCCAAATCTTGGCACCAAGCACCAAATTAGCCAAGTTTCACCACCCAACATGGCTTCGTTGAAAACTAGCAAAATTAAAAAATTTCTTGCACCTATATTGTGACATTTGTCGTCATTTGGGGATTTAAAGAGTGCATTGTAGCCCTTAAGTCTAAAAAACATAGACTTTCAAAAATTTCCAAATCTTGTCCCTCAGCACCAACTTAGTCAAGTCTCACCACCAAACATGGCTTGCTTGAAAAGAAACCAACTGAATTATTTCTTGCACCTATATTTTGGTACTAGTCGTCATTTGGGGGGTTAAAGAGTGCATTGCAACCCTTAAGTCTAAAAGACCCAAGATTTCAAAAGTTGCCAAATCTTAGCACCAAGCACAAATTTAGTCAAGTCTCACAACCAAACATGGCTTGCTTGAAAAGCAACCAAATTGAAATATTTCTAGCACCTATATTTTGACAATCATCGTCATTTGGGGGTTTAAAGAGTGCATTGCAGACCCTAAGTCTCAAAAAGGAAGACTTTCAAAAATTTTGAAATCTTGGCACCAACAACCAACTTAGTCAAGTCTCACCACCGAATATGGCTTTGTTGAAAACCAACCAAATTAAAAAATTTCTTGCACCTATGTTTTCACACTTGTCGTCATATGGGGATTTAAAAAGTGCATTACAGACCCTAAGTCTAAAAAACCAACACTTATAAAAATTTCCAAATCTCTGCACCAAGCCCCAACTTTGTCAAGTCACACCACAAAAAATGGCTTGCCTGAAAAGCAACCAAATTGAAATATTTCTCGCATCTATATTTTGACAATCTTCGTCATTTGAGAATTTAAAGAGTGAATTGCAGAACCTAAGTCTAAAAAACCAACACATTCAAAAATTTCCAAATCTTGGTACAAAGCACCAACTTAGCCAAGTCTCACCACCAAACATGGCTTTCTTTTAAACCAACCGAATTGAAATATTTCTTGGATATATATTTTGACAATTTGAGGATTTAAAGAATGCATTGTTGGCCCTAAGGCTAAAAAACGAATTCTTTAAAAAAATTCCAAATATTTGAGCCAAGCCCCAATTTAGTCAAGTCTCACCACCAAACATGGCTTGCTTAGAAAGCAACCAGATTCAAATATTTCTTGTCGCTATGTTTTGACACTCGTCGTCATTTGTGGATTTGAAGAGTGCATTTCAGAGCTTAAGTCTCAAAAACCAACACCTTCAAAAATTTCCAAATCTTGGCACCAACAACCAACTTAGGAAAGTCTCACCACCAAACATGGCTTTGTTGAAAACCAACCAAATTAAAGAATTTCTTGCACCTATATTTTGACACTTGTCGTCATTTCGGGATTTAAAGAGTGCATTGCAGCCCCTAAGTCTAAAAAACCAAGACTTTCAAAAATTTCCAAATCTTAGCACCAAGCACCAACTTAGTCAAGTCTCACCACCAAACATGGCTTGCTTGAAAAGCAACCAAATTGAAATATTTCTTGCATATATATTTTGACCCTAGTTGTCATTTGGGGATTTAAACAGTGCATTGCAGCCCCTAAGTCTCAAAATGCAAGAGTTAATAAAATTTCAAAATCTTGCCACCAAACGCCAACTTAGCCAAGTATCACCACCAAACATGGCTTTCTTGAACACCAACCAAATTGAAAAATTTTCTTGCACCTATATTTTGACATTAGTCGTCATTTTGAGGATTTAAAGAGTGCCTCGCAGCCACTAAGTCTCAACAACCAAGTCTCTAAAATATTCTCAAATCTTGGTACAAAGAAGCAACTTAGTCATGTCTCACCACCAAACATGACTTTCTTGAAAACCAACAAAATTGAAAAATTTCTTGCATCTATATTTTGACACTAGTCGTCATTCGGGGATTTAAATAGTGCATTGCAGCCCCTAAGTCTAAAAAATAAAGACTTTAAAAAAATTTCAAATCTTTGCACCAAGCACCAACTTTGTTAAGTCTCACGAAAAAAAATGGTTTGCTTGAAAAGAGAGCAAATTGAAATCTTTCTTGCACCTATATTTTGACACTCGTCGTCATTTAAGAATTTAAAGAGTGAATTTCAGAACCTAAGTCTCGAAAACCAAAACTTTCAAAAATTTAAAAATCTTGGCACCAAGCACCAACTTACTCAAGTCTCACCACCAAACATGGCTTCCTTGAAAAGCAACCAAATTGAAAATTTTCTTGAATCTATATTTTGACACTAGTAGTGATTTGGGGATTTAAGGAGTGTATTGCAGCCCCTAAGTCTCAAAAACGAAGACTTTCAAAAATTTCCAAATCTTGGTACCAAACACCAACTTAGTCTAGTCTCACCACCATACATGTCTTGCTTGAAAAGCAACCAAATTGATATATTTCTTGAACCTATATTTTGACACTCGTTTTCATTTAGGGATTTAAAGAGTGCATTACAGAACCTAAGTCTCAAAAACCAAGACTTTCAAAAATTTCCAAATCTTGGCACCCAGCACCAACTTAGCCAAGTCTCACCACCCAACATTGCTTTGTTTAAAACCAACAAAATTAAAATATTTCTTGCACCTATATTGTGACACTTGTCGTCATTTGGGGATTTAAACAATGCATTGCAGCCCCTAAGTCTAAAAAACATAGACTTTCAAAAAATTCGAAATCTTGCCATCAAGCACCAACTTAGTCAAGTCTCACCACCAAACATGGCTTGCTTGAAAAGAAACCAAATTGAAATATTTCTTGCACCTATATTTTGACACTAGTCGTCATTTGCGGATTTAAAGAGTGCATTGCAGTCCTTAAGTCGAAAAGACCCAAGATGTCAAAAATTTCCAAATCTTAGCACCAAGCACCAATTTAGTCAAGTGTCACCACCAAACCTGTCTTGCTTGAAAAGCAACCAATTTGACATATTTCTTGCACCTATATTTTGACAATCGTCGTCATTTGAGGATTTAAAGAGTTCATTGTAGAACCTAAGTCTCAAAAACCAAGACTTTCAAAAATTTCCAAATCTTGGCACCAAGCACCAGCTTAGCCAAGTCTCACCACCGAACATGGCTTTATTGAAAACCAACCAAATTAAAAAATTTCTTGCACCTATGATTTGACACTTGTCGTCATTTGGGAATTTAAATAGTGCATTGCAGACCCTAAGTCTAAAAAACCAAGTCTTTTTAAAATTTCAAAATCTCTGCATCAAGCACCAATTTTGTCAAGTCTCACAACCAAACATGGCTTGCTTGAAAAGCAACCAAATTGAAATATTTCTAGCACCTATATTTTGACAATCATCGTCATTGGGGGATTTAAAGAGTGCATTGCAGAACCTAAGTCTCAAAGAGGAAGACTTTCAAAAATTTCCAAATCTTGGCACCAACAACCAACTTAGCCAAGTCTCACCACCGAACATGGCTTTGTTAAAAACTAACCAAATTAAAAAATTTCTTGCACCTATGATTTGACACTTGTGATCATATGGGGATTTAAATAGTGCATTGCAGACGCTAAGTCTAAAAAAGGACATTAAAAAATTTCCAAATCTGTGCACCAAGCACCAACTTTGTGAAGTCTCACCAAAAAAAAATGGATTGCTTGAAAAGCAACCAAATTTAAATATTTCTCGCATCTCTATTTTCAAGCAACCAAATTTAAAAATAAACACTTTCAAAAATTTCCAAATCTTGGCACTAAGCACCAACTTAGCCAAGTCTCACCACCAAAAATGGCTTTCTTGAAAACCAACCAAATTGAAATATTTCCTGCATATATATTTTGACACTAGTCCTCATTTGAGCATTTAAAGAGTGCATTGCAGCCCCTAAGGCTAAAAAACCAAGACTTTCAAAAATTTCCAAATCTTTGAGCCAAGCACCAACTTAGTCAAGTCTCACCACCAAAGATGGCTTGTTTAGAAAGCAAGCAAATTGAAATATTTCTTGCACCTATATTCTGACACTCGTCGTCACTGGAGGATTTAAAAAATTCATTGCAGCCCCTAAGTCTCAAAAACTAAGACATGCAAAAATTTCCAAATCCTGGCACCAAACACCAACTTAAACAAGACTCACCACCAAACATGGCTTTATTGAACACCAACCAAATTGAAAAATTTTCTTGCACCTATATTTTGACACTAGTCGTCATTTGAGGATTTAAAGAGTACATCGCAACTACTAAGTCTCAAAAACCAAGTGTTTGATATATTCTCAAATCTTTGCACCCAGAACCAACTTAGTCAAGTCTCACCACCAAACATGGCGTTCCTGAAAACCAACCAAATTGAAAAATTTCTTGCATCTATATTTTGACACTAGTCGTCATTTGGGGATTTAAAGAGTGCATTGCAGCCCCTTAGTCTAAAAAACAGAGACTTTAAAAAAATTTCAAATCTTTGCACCAAACACCAACTTTGTTAAGTCTCACAAAAAAAAATAGTTTGCTTGAAAAGAAACCAAATTGAAATATTTCTTGCACCTATATTTTGACACTCGTCGCCATTTAAGAATTTAAAGAGTGAATTGCAGAACCTAATTCTCGAAAACCAAAACTTTCAAAAATTTAAAAATATTGGCACCAAGAACCAACTTAGTCAAGTCTCACCACCAAACATGGCTTGCTTGAAAAGCAACCAAATTGAAAAATTTCTTGCATCTATATTTTGACACTAGTCGTCATTTGGGGATTTAAAGAGTGCATTGCAGCCCCTAAGTCTAAATCTTGGTACCAAACGCCAACTTAGTCCATTCTCACCACCAAACATGGCTTGCTTGAAAAGCAACCAAATTGATATATTTCTTGAACCTATATTTTGACTCTTGTTGTCATTTGGGGATTTAAAGAGTGCATTACAGAACCTAAGTCTCA
Source organism: Vigna reflexopilosa (assembly GCA_027742785.1). NCBI lineage: Eukaryota > Viridiplantae > Streptophyta > Magnoliopsida > Fabales > Fabaceae > Vigna > Vigna reflexopilosa. The sequence goes on from CM050932.1 coordinate 14,955,648, forward strand.
AAAACCAAGACTTTCAAAAATTTCCAAATCTTGGCATCAAGCACCAACTTAGCCAAGTATCACCACCCAACATGGCTTTGTTGAAAACCAACAAAATTAAAAAATTTCTTGCACCTATATTGTGACACTTGTCGTCATTTGGGGATTTAAAGAGTGCACTGCAGTCCTTAAGTCTAAAAGACCCAAGATTTCAAAAATTTCTAAATCTTAGCACCAAGCACAAATTTAGTCAAGTCTCACCACCAAACATGGCTTGCTTTAAAAGTAACCAAATTGAAATATTTCTTGCCCCTATATTTTGACAATCATCATCATTTGGGGATTTAAAGAGTGCATTGCAGTACCTAAGTCTCAAAAACCAAGACTTTAAAAAATTTCCAATTCTTGGCATCAAGCACCAGCTTAGCCAGGTCTCACCATCGAACATGGCTTTGTTGAAAACCAACCAAACAAAAAAATTTCTTGCACCTAAGTTTCGACACTTGTCGTCATTTGGGGATTTAAATAGTGCATTGCAGACCCTAGGTCTAAAAAAGCAAGACTTTGAAAAATTTCCAAATCTTGGCACCAAGCACCAACTTAGTCAAGTCTCACCACTAATCATGGCTTTCTTTTAAAGCAACCAAATTGAAAAATTTCTTGCACCTTGTTAAACCCCTGGCAAGTGTACCAGATCGTATCAAGTGGAAATAATGAAAGAATGGAAAAGCAAACCCTAGATTTGATAAAGTGGAGCCTAAGCATTCAAGAAATCTCCTCCAAGGTGTGTAGAGTTGCTATGGACGTTTCTCTCTGCCAAAAGAATTACATTTGGATTCACACTAGGGCTATATATAAGCCAAAAAGATAACAGAAAGATCTCAGAATCCAAAATATAAAAACAGACAACCGCTCAGACGCCTAAAATGATCGCTGAGTAGTTTGCCTCAACACACGCCACCGCCAAGGCGCCTAAAATGACCACTGATCGGTGTGTCTCTTGTCTTTTTGGACGCTCAGCGTCACTGCCTGGGCGCCAAACAACAACTTTTCCTTGCACTAGGACGCTCAGCGGTGAAATTTACTGCTGAGCGGTTCACACACTCTTCTTTTCTTCCTTTTTCTCCTTCATTCTTGAGTCTATGACCTTCCTACTTCATTGCCATCTTCACTTTTCATCAAAAACCCTGCAAAACAATGCAAAACAAGCATAATATATCTAAAAACAACTTTTGACTCTCATGTAACACAACTTAAGAGTTTTACTTGATTCTAAGCTCATTTTAAGCTACAAAGGGTGAGATTTAATATCAAATTTATGCATGAAAATAACGGTTTTGAGACTATTATCGCAACCCCAAACTTAAAACTTTGCTTGTCCACAAACAAAATAAAACAAGACTTGGCCTTCCAATTTTTCATCAAATAGTTCTACACTTTTCAAAACCCTTTTCTTCATGATAAGTTATTTTCCAATTCAGATTTTCATTGGAATCATACCAAAATGCAAGCATTCTTTCAATCCAATCTAGTTCACCTACTTCAATATTTCCCAACACATGTTTTATTCATGAACGATTAATCCATTAAGCATAGATGTAAACCTGGATTTCAACACTTCTTACCAAGCAAGTGTTTCACTCAATCACTCAAGTGTTTAAGGAATCACTCCACTCTTTACTATTCAAATGCCACATAAAACAATATTGCCATGTATCTAAAACAATAAAAATCCTTACATGCAAATACCATCACAAGGACTTTTCCAAGGTTTGTAATGAGGCTAGGCTATCAAGAAAATTTGGTTTTTCGAGATTGCAAAATCCTTGAGTTAAGAGAGCTATTTCATCATTGAAAAGGTTCAAGTTTAAACTCTATCTATCACAAAACTCCTTTATTCCCAACTTCTTCCCTTTTTATCAATTTTGCATTGTGTTCCTTTTTCATGTTTTTACTTTTTCCTTTTCTTCTTTACTCATGCATTTTTCTTTTCAATACTTGAACTCAATGCTCTTCTTTTGCCTTTCAATTTTCCTCATACAACCCCAAACTTAAACCTTTTCATCACATAAGATTATTCTCAACCCTACTCAAGATAAATAATTTCAAATCAAAGGTTCTCATCCTGTTTAAGGCCAAGGTTCAAAAAGGGTATAAAATTTTAAACTTCTTGGGTGAAATTTTGGCTAGATAAGGGCTTCCAAACATGGCCTTTATCATATAACATAAGCATGCAAATCAATCAATTATCAAGACTAAGGCAATATCATTCATGATTCACTATGAACAATACATATATCAGTAAGAACTCTGGAGCTCAAAACCTCACACACATGCTTTCTCACACATCATTCATTTATCCTGCTTAGCATCACAATCACAATCATGAACCACAATACATCTGTTCATATAATTAGTGAATCATTTAACTGGATATCAACACACATACATTCTCAGTCAACCACATTCAATCATTATCAAATAAGTCATCATGCATTTTATATGTCAAACCATCATCAGAAGCAGTGTACAAGCCAAGTTCATCAATCCTACACTACTAAACAAAATTCAACCTACTCTAAGGATTCAAAGAGTAAAAGTAAAAGAAACCTGGGTTGCCTCCCAATAGCGCTTGTTTAATGTCACGATCTTGACCCAAACCTATTTAGCACTTATCAGTAAGTGCAAATCCTTCCAACACCCATCAGTAGGTGTACCTTCCTGTATCCTTCAGTAGATACATAAAATTTAGCATTCCTCAGTAGATGCTACCCAAAAATTGTTCGAAAATACCAATATTTGCAAGTCCAAGTAAAAGAAAATTATTGTACAACAATCACTATGGTGCCTCCCAATAAGCGCTCTTTTAACGTCATTAGCTTGACCCGGTAGAGTTCAAACACCCATCAGTAGGTGTTGATACTCCCTTTGCTTGATATTATGTTCTTCTTCTTCTTCCTGCTGAATTTCTTCAAAAAGTTGATAACACCAAGCACCTGTTTCCATGTCTCCATCATAGGAACTTTAATCTCCAATTTCTTGAAGATCTCCATAAAGCACTTGAAGTTCATTTTCTTCCTATGATACTTCTTTGGATGAAGAAGAGGTTTTTCATATGATCTTTTCTTCTTTACTCTCTTCCTCTTTTTCTCACTCTTCTCCTCCTCTAACTTTCTCTTTTTTTTCTCTTTTTATTTTCTTCTTTATTTTTCTTTTTTCTTTCAACCATTTGAATGGTAAAGCTCCCTGGATCTTGTAATTTAGGAGGTAATGTTCCCTGTATGACTGCACTGCAATTTCCTTGCAGCTCAATAATTTCCTTCTCAATATACTTCCTTTTCTTCATGAGAAGTGCTTTCAAAAATTTCGCATATGAGGGCATTTGCTGAAGTGCTTTAGAAAATGGTATGGTTATTTCCAACTTCTTAAAAATTTCCATACATTGCTCCAACTGCTTTTCTTTTTCCCTCCTAGAATATGTCTTTGGATAGGGCAAGGGTTTCTCATACTCCCTCTCTTTCAATTTTACAACCTCTTCTTCTATCTTTTCTTCATCTATCTTCTCCTCAACAACAACCTTTTCTGTTTCTATCTCTTCTATCTTTCTCACCTCTCTCTCTATCTTGTCCTCATCAACAACCTCATCAATTTGTGTCTCCAAATTCCTGAAGGTAACTTCATAGCTCTTACAAATGTACTTCTCCAAAAATTTGGTGAACTTTTCATTATGGCTTTTGACTTGTTCTGTCACATCAGCTATCTGATGACATAGTCGTTGATCATACTCCCACGTTTCTATTGGTAAAGAGATTTGTTGCTGCCACTGATATTGTTGCATCTCTTCCATGCTTCTATGAGAAGAAAATCTTGTATACATGCCTTGTGGAAAAAATTCGTCATTCTTTACACTCTCCTCTATGCTTTTGATATGGTATACTTCCAAATTCATGATCCTCTGAAGAAGTTCATCAGAATTTGTATTTTTCTTAAGTGGAGTAATTTGTTGCTCACCAACTTGCCCAGATTGGCTTTGATCCATGTATGAGTGAGGTTCCCACCAGTGGTTGAAATTATTTCGGTAGAATTGAGTGCCCATATAATCAAATTCTTGCCCAAATTACATCCTGCAAACATTAGGCACAAAACCCTAGAAGACGTTTATTAGAAGAAAATTAAAATAAACATAAAATCAAGTCAAATTTAATCAATTTACACTACTAGAAAAGTTAAACCACGAGTCCCCGGCAACGGTGCCAAAAACTTGTTAAACCCTTGACAAGTGTACCAGATCGTATCAAGTAATAATAATTGGTAAACCCAATATCATTCTTCCCAAAGGACTCTTAAGGCCTTATCTTTCATGTAAACTAATCGTTTAAGACTTGAGAAAAGAAATTAATTTGAATGGTTAAATGCAAAACAAAAGTAAACATGCAAATGCAGTGATTCAATTAGCTTAAAGAAAATATGGATGAATGGAGTTGTTGGGGTTTACAATTTCATCTTATCCACCCTCATATATCTACTCTCCTTATTCACTTTGCTTATTTATCATATTGCCATGCAAACTTTCTTGGTCTACCCTTAACCCAATCCCTTGGTGAAAAGAGCCTATTATTAATTAACGGCTTGTTATCCCTAGCCTCCCCTAATAATTAATAATGCATGATAAAGAGAAGCCAAATACAATTGATCGTCCTACCCTTATCCTTAGGCGATATTAGCATAATCAAGGAATTCTTCCCAGTTCATGACATTACTGTACGTCCCCGTATCAATAAAGACAAACAACATCTACCGAATGAGTTAAACGGTAAAAGCTTTAAATACAGGTAAAGAACCCAACAATTGATAAATCAAGCATATGCAAGCATATAAAGTAAATAAGAATTTGGATATATGAGAGTTTCAAAAGATTACATTGTTCCCCAACAACCTAGGGTTTAGTTCACCATAATCATGGTGAATCTAGATGAAAATAATGAAAGAATGGAAAAACAAACCCTAGATTAGATAAAGTGGAGCCTAAGCATCCATGAAATCTCCTCCAAGGTGTGTAGAGCTATTGTGGACATTTCTCTCTGCCAAAAGAATTTCATTTGGATTCACACTAGAGCTATATATAAGCCAAAAAGATAACAGAAAGATCTCAGAATCCAAAATATAAAAACAGACAACCGCCCAAACGCCTAAAATGACCACTGAGCGGTTTGCCTCAACACACGCCACCACCAAGGTGCCTAAAATGACCACTGAGCGGTTTGTCTCTTGTCGCTCTGGACGCTCAGCGTCACCGCTTGGGCGCCAGACAACAACTTTTCCTTGCACTAGGACGCTCAGCGGTGGAATTTACCGCTGAGTGGTTCACAAACTCTTCTTTTCTTCCTTTTTATCCTTCATTCTTGAGTCTCTGACCTTCCTACTTCATTATCATCTTCAATTTTCATCAAAAAACCTGCAAAATAAAGCAAAACAAGCATAATATTTCTAAAAAAAACTTTTGACTCTCATGTAACACAACTTAAAAGTTTTACTTGATTCTAAGCTCATTTTAAGCTACAAAGGGTGTGATTTAATATCAAATTTATGCTACAAAAAGTGCCTTAATTCTAAGAAACCAAGACTTTCAAAAATTTCCAAATCTTAGCACCAAGCACAAATTTAGTCAAGTGTCACCACCAAACATGGCTTGCTTGAAAAGCAACCAAATTGAAATATTTTTTGCACCTATATTTTGACAATCATCGTCATTTGGGGATTTAAAGAGTGCATTGCAGAGCCTAAGTCTCAAAAACCAACACTTTAAAAAATTTCCAAATCTTTGCACCAAGAACAACTTAGTTTAGTCTCACCACTAATCATGGCTTTGTTGAAAACCAACCAAATTAAAGAAATTTCTTGCACCGATATTTTGACACTGAAAATAGAAGACAGTGGATGGTGTTCAATGTCGTTTCTCGCTGGTCTCATTTGATGGTTTAAAAAAAAAGGAAAATGATATTTGAATATGTTTTGACAACATTTAGACACTGGACACGTGTCTAAATGTCATTGGTCCACGTAGAAAATCATTTTAAAATAATTTGATGACGTGGCATTGAGAGAAATAGGGCAGATTCAAAATTAGGGTTGATTTTGAAATTTTCAGATTTGGGTCATTTGAGAGAGAGAAGCTCGAGAACCAGCCACCACCGAAACTCGACCTCGTTCCAACCAGCCACCACTGCCGCCGGAGTGCCGTCGCCGGAGAGCCGCCGTCCTTTCGCAAAGTTGTCTTCCCTCCACCGAGCCACCTAGTGTCGTCAGAGAGTCGCCACAGTGCCGCCACTCGTATGCGAAACCTAGACGGTCTCGTCTTCCCTCCACCCAGCCACCCATTGTTGTCGGAGTGTTGTTGTGCGTATGCGAAACCTGCGCTTTCATTTAGGAAGTGAGAAAGTTACAACTACTCGAACTTATTGGTTGAATTGTAACTTGGAATTAAACAAGTTATGAACATTTTGCACATTCTGGTTTTTTGTGCAATTTTTACTTTTGAACTGACAATGTTTGTGATATTTTCTTTCAGAATTAGGGACGTTCAATAAACCAACGAAGCATAATTACTAAGAGTCATGATGCAGGAACAGAACTGGTATCAAAGGCAAAATAAGTGGGTACTTCAGTTGAACTTTTTTCACAAGAAGGTCAACTATCTACATGAAACTCATTTTGGAGTGCCTAATTTCTTTCTCATAATTTCTTTTCCAATTATAAGTAATTTGGAACAAAATTTTATACAATTTATGAACAAAAACATGGCAAAGGAAGCATAATTACTAAGAGTCATGGTGCAAGAACAGAACTGGTACCAAAGCCAAAATAAGTGGGTACTTTTGTTGAACGTTTTGCACATGAAGGTCAACCATGACCATGAAACTCATTTTGGAGTGCCTAATTTCTTTCTCATCATTTCTTTTCCAAGTATAAGTAATTTGGAACCAATTTTTATATAATTTATGAACAAAAACGTGGCAAATGAAGCATAATTATTAAGAGTAATGGTGCAGGAATAGAACTGGTTCCAAAGGAAAAATAAGTGGGTACTTCAGTTGAACATTTTGCACACGAAGGTCAACTATGACCATGAAACTCATTTTGGAATGCCTAATTTCTTTCTCATCATTTTTTCTAATTATAAGTAATTTGGAACCAATTTTTATATAATTTCTGAACAAAAACTTGGCAAAGGAAGTCTAATTACTAAGAGTCATAGTGCAAGAACAGAACTGGTACCAAAGGCAAAATAAGTGGGTACTTCAGTTGAACTTTTTGCACATGAAGGTCAATCATGACCATGAAACTCATTTTGGAGTGCCTAATTTCTTTCTCATCATTTCTTTTCCAATTATAATTAATTTGGAACCAAATTTTATACAATTTATGAACAAAAACGTGGCAAAGAAAGCCTAATTACTAAGAGTCATGGTGCAGGAACAGAACTGGTACCAAAGGCAATATAAGTGGGTATTTCAGTTGAACTTTTTGCACAGGAAGGTCAACTATGTACATGAAACTCATTTTGGAATAAGGTGCAAAATAAGTGAGGATTTCAGACAATGGTTTTGCACAGCCAGGTTAACTATGAAAATTCATTTTAAAGTGCACAATTCTTTTGTTCATACTTAATGGACATACAAGTCATGTTGACGCATTCATTGAGACTTAAGCCAAATATTTTGCACGTTTCATCATTTATTCTACATAGAACCCTGTACATACAAGATTTCCTAAATAATTACATCGAAATTTCGTGGGGAATGCAGTACATACATTGTAAACAATGATCATTCTCATCTTTAAATTTGATTATCAATAAATGTAACCAATACATTTCTTTGAACATTTCTAGCAAAAAATATGTACATTCAGACCTCATCAATACATATTCAAAAGGTTGTAAACAAAACATCAATCATATTGCAAAAATCCCTATTCAACAACATCTACATAAGGCCTAAATTTTGCAACACTTCATCCCTCTGCACAATGTCCACATCCAAGAATCACAAACATACTTCTCCCTAACCTGTTGTAGTTCCCCTGCAAAGAGATAAATGCACAATATATCAATAAAATGCAACATCTTCTTTCAAAGCTCCCAAAATTAAAATTTTTATAACTTACAGTTTTGTAGGTAGGCATTGTGTTGTCTTCGTATTTCTCAGCGTCATCCCACAACTCCATAAATTTCAAATCAATAACTCCACAATCATATCTATATCCAACAAAGTCCAACATACAAATAATGTTATTTAACATATCAATGAAACAATAAAAAATTTTATTTGCAGAAATAAACATTATAAATTACAAGTTTGGTTGGCTTGGAGTGTGCAAGTGTTGTAACTGCAACGTAGTTGACCTGGTTGTGCAAAACATTTGCTTGAAGTCCCCACTTATTTTGCCTTTGCTACCACTGCAGTTTCTGCACCATGAGTTTTACAAAAAATAATTCATTGGACATGGAATTGTATATAAATGGCATAATAATTGTGTCGAACGAACTAAACCAGTAAGTGGTCAAAAAAATTAGAAAAAAACTTAATACTTTCACCCAAAAACGCCATCAACCACTAAATCTTCTACACAACTTCAACCCACACTAAACCATACCTTGAAAAATACCCAAAAAAAACAACAACGCATAAATGCCCTAACAAATTTAAACAAACTAAACCAACCTTTAATAAAAAAGACAGTTTCAAACCCTTACCCAATTCTCTTTCCACGTCATTCTCATTTTTAAATTTTTTTTCCACGTGGACCACTAACATTTTGACACGGACACGTTCCCGTGTCAAAATGTTGTCAAAATGTTGTCAAAAGTGAAGGTCAGTTTCACTCTCGTCGGGAAGCATTTTCTCTCTCGTCCAGAAGTATCCTTCTCTTCCTCCTCCGTCGCACTCACCCACCAGCCACCGTTGTCGTCGTTGAAGGAATTCGGAGTTCGTCGGAGGCATACACCGCAATTGTTCAACCGTTCACCGTCACCGCAAGCCAGAAAACGTCATTGGAGGTCGGTTTTCGAAGCTTTTTCTGTTTATTTCGCTATTGGTTAGCTTTTGTTCGATGGGTTTAATTTTTTAAAATTTTTTGGGCATTTAGGTTTTGTCTTGGTAAAGTTGAATGTTTTTCGATGTTTTTGTTGAACATTCCGTCCTGCATGTGCTTTATTGGTGGAAAGTTCAAATTTTTTGTTAAATACTTTATTGGGCATTTAGGATTTGTTTTGTTATTAAGTTGTGGTGTTGAATCTTGTTTGGTGCTTACGTTTTATAATGAAGGGGAAAAGGGGTCTGAGAGGGGATTAAGAGAGCTTGAAGGGTAGAGAGGAATGGAGGAATTCTGTGAGATCTGGACAAGTAGGAACTAACTTAGATGGGAGCTGGAGATAAACCTTTGAAGTCAAGGTTTCTTTGTTGATTCGAGAAAGGGAGTTAATCTTGGTCTAGATAGTAAATACCTTGTAATGTTTGATGAGAGTTGTAGTCCCATATACATATTGTTGATCTGTGTTTGTGAATAAATGAATGAACATCTCGGTCTGCTGTAGTGAGATTATTTTCGGTGTATGATATTTTCTTGAACCATGCTGTGCTAAAGCTGATCTACCATATTTTGCTACCTTGTTTGGCCAAATTCTTTTATGTACGCAAATTAATTTATTATTCTTTGTTGCACCATAATTCTTTTAGCCAACTATTTAAAATTCAAGGACACATCATGTCCTTGGGTGACCATACTTTGAAGTTGTTGTATCTGAAATGTAACTCTGAAATTTATTGCCATCGTTTGCATCTTACCTGGTGTTTTGTTGAAAATTTGGTGTGTTTTCTAAAGAAATTGGGTACAAATGATTGTTGAATAATGTAGCACTTATAACTGTTGAAATAAACAAAAAACAGAGCTTTTTACAGTTTTAGTTTAGATCTTGTATAAATACTATTGTAAATCTCTTTCAGAATCAATAAGAAAAGAAGAGGAATTTTAGTACCTGGAACACCTTCTCTCTGTCTCTCTTAAACTTTTTCTTCGTAGAATCTGGTGTGCCTGGCTGTCGATGGCGGTGGAAGAGGTACAACTTGAACCCTAGCAAAGCTCCACGTTTTTCTTTTCCTCTCTCTAAGCGTCTGGATTTTTCCTAAGTTCTGTCTCAGTCTCTCACTGTCACTTGGTTTTACTTCTTGTGGGTCAGAAGATATTAGGTGAAGGGTTTTTACTTTTCTGCCCCCCTTTATTTTTTAATATGGTATCAGAGCAAGGTTGTGAATCCTGGTGTGTACGTGAAGTGGGTGTTGTGTTGATTTCTGGAAGTGTGTGTATCCAAAAGTGCAGAAAGAAGGGTTTGAGACTGTGTGCAGTTTAAAGATTCAGCAAGATCCGTGCAAGAAAGGATGGCTAGATTTGGAGGAATTCAGGGACCATTGCCCATGTTTGATGGCAAGCAGTTTTTTGATTGAAAGATCAAGATGTGGGTCGTGTTTGGTTTCCAGGACGTGTTGAAAGTCATTGAAGATGGAGTGCCTGAGTTGAGTGAAAAGGCAACCCAAGAACAAAAGAAAGTGATCATAGAAGAGGTACTGTATGTACCTGGATTGGAGACCAATTTGCTTAGCCTGGGGCAACTTCTACAGAAAGGTCATAAGATGAAAATGAAGGATAATTGTCTCAGCATTTACAATCAGAATGGGAAGGAGGTTGTGCAGGCCGAGCTATCTCAAAATAGGACATTCAAAGTGGTGATGGAGGCAGTAAATAATCACTGTTTTACTGCAATAGAGGGACAAGATGAATAGCTATGGCATCTAAGGTTTGGGCATTTGAATTTCCAGGATCTATCAATGCTAAGTCAAAAGAAAATGGTGTCTGGCTTACCAAAGGTAGCTATTCCAGGGACTGTATGCAAAGAATGTGTTCAATGCAAGCAGACCCGAGGTAGTTTTCAGAGGTGTTTACCACAGAAATCTGCACAGAAGTTGGGGGTGATATATTCAGATGTTTGTGGACCTATGCAGGTAGAAATACCTGGTGGTAGCAGGTATTTCCTATTGTTCATAGATGACTTGACTAGAAAGTGTTAGGTGTTCCTATTGAAGAGAAAAAGGAAGTACTGCAGAAATTTCAAATTTTTAAAAATATGGTTGAAAAACTGAGTGAAAAGAAACTGAATGTTCTGAGAACAGATGGAGGAGGAGAGTATATCTCCACTGATTTCAGAGAGTATTGTGAGAAGGAGGGAATTGTTCATGAAGTCACTCCTCCCTACAGGCCTCAACACAATGGGGCGGTAGAGAGGAAAAATAGTACAATTTTAAATATGGTCAAGTGTATGTTGAAGAGCAAGGGACTGCCGAAATTCTTATGGGGTGAGGCTGTGATGACATCTACTTATGTGTTGAATATGTCTCCAACAAAGAGACTTAATGGGATCACGCCAGAGGAGGCTTGGACAGGAGCGAAGCCAGATGTGAAACATCTGAAGGTGTTTGGGTCCTTATGCTATAAACATGTCCCAGAATAGCAAAGAAAAAAGCTTGATGATAGGGGAATTCCATTAATTCTGATTGGGTATCATGTTACAGAGGGTACAAGTTATATGACCCTATAACAGGTGCGGCTTCAATTAGCAGAGATGTAAGAGTTGATGAAGCTGGAGAATGGAAGTGGAAATCAGAGGAGAAAGGAGGACCAACTATTGAGTTTGAGAGTGAACGAGCAGCAGATTCAGAGGTATGTAGGAGGGAGGAGAGTGTTAGGAGGTCATCTAGAGTCACTCAAATGCCAACACATCTGAGAGACTATGATCTAGCCTATGAAGCAACCATTTCATCAGAGGGAAACTTCTTTCACTTTGCCTTAATAACAGAGGTAGAACCATTGGAGTTTGAACAGGCTGTGAAGGAGAGGAGGTGGTACAAGGCTATGGAGGAAGAAATTGGTTCAATTGAGAAGAACCAGACCTGGGAGCTGACTGAATTGCCTCCTAACAAGAGACCTATTGCACTGAAATGGATTTATAAGACCAAAATAAATCCACAAGGTGTAGTAGTTCGATACAAGGCCAGATTGGTGGCCAAAGGGTACTTACAGCAAGTTGGAATTGACTATGGAGAGGTGTTTGCACCTGTGGCCAGGATGGAGACAGTGAGGTTGGTTGTGTCAGTTGTTGTGCAAAACAACTAGACTTTACATCAATTAGATGTAAAGTCTGCTTTTCTGAATAGAGACCTGGAGGAGGAAGTCTATGTTGACCAGCCTCAAGGTTTTGAAGTGAAGAGGCATCCTAACAAGGTGTACAAGTTGAAGAAGGCCTTATATGGGCTCAAGCAGGCTCCAAGGGCCTGGAACCAGAGGATAGACAGGTTTATGAGTAGTATCGGATTTAAAAAATGTGTTTCTGAACATGGAGTGTATGTTCAGTGTTACAAGGAGAATGTGAGGGAAGATATGGTGATTATGTGCTTGTATGTGGATGATTTACTGATTACAGGGAGTAGTGGTGAGAGGATTGCTAATTTCAAATCTCAAATGGTGCAGGAGTTTGAAATGAGTGCTTTGGGTCAGCTTAGTTACTTTCTTGGGGTCGAATTCACAAAGATTGATGAGGATATGTTGATGCATCAGTCTAGATACGCATTGGATAGGTTAACCAAATTTAACATGCTCCATTGCAACTCTGCTAATACTCCAGCAGAAGTGGATTTGAAACTTGAGAAAGATCCTGAGGAGGAGGCTGTGGATCCTACTGAGTACAGAAGGATGGTTGGAAGTCTAAGATATCTGTGCAATACAAGGCCAGATATTAGCTACAGCGTAGGCTTGGTGAGCAGATTCATGCAGAATCCCAGGGTGTCTCACGTTAATGCCATTAAAAGAATTTTAAGGTACCCAAAGGGTACTACAAAGTATGGAATTTTGCTCAGAAATGGTGAATCAGGAAATAATACACGTGTTACTGCGTACTCAGACTCTGACTGGTGTGGAGATAATGGTGATTGGAAGAGTACTGCAGGTTATGTGTTTTTTCTGGGAAAAGCACCAATTTCCTGGAGCTCTACGAAGCAACCTGTAATGGCCCTATCCTCTTGCGAAGCAGAGTATATCAGTGCTTGTGAAGCCACTTTTCAGGCAGCATGGTTAGGTTCACTGAAGAAGGAGCTGAAGATTGAAACAAAAGGGAAGGTCAGACTACTTGTTGACAACAAGTCAGCCATCGACCTGACTAAGCACCCTACATCACACGGTAGGAGCAAGCACATTGAGACGCGTTTTCACTTCATCAGGGAGCAGGTCGGAAAAGGAATTCTTGAAGTGGTATACTGTAGGTCCGAAGACCAGATTGCAGATATACTCACCAAAGCGTTAAAAGGAGAATGCTTTCTAACACTTAGAAAGCATATCGGAGTGGAGAAGGTGGAGATCGGAGCAGATCAGCAGAAAGGGGTAACGAAAACCTAGGGTTTTCGTCTCAGTGGGTAGATCATCTCAGAAGAAAGGGTTTTCACGATTTTAATCGGTGAAATATCATTTCAAAACAAAAGGGAGGTTTTTTACCGATCTTTAATCGGTGGAAGTGGCGGAGGTTCGCCGAAGATGGAGTTTTTTCACCGGTCAATCGGTGAAAAAGAGGGTTTTTGTCAAAATTTTGTTCTCTTAATGTTTTCTGTTTAGGAGGAGTGTTAAAATAAACAGAAAATAGAGCTTTTTACAATTTCACTTTAGATCTTGTATAAATACTACTGTAAATCTCTTTCAGAATCAATAAGAAAAGAAGAGGAATTTCAGTACCTGGAACACCTTCTCTCTATCTCTCTTAAACTTTTTCTTCGTAGAATCTGGTGTGCCTAGCTGTCGGTGGCGGTGGAAGAGGTCCAGCTTGAGCCCTAGCAGAGCTCCACGTTTTTCTTTTCCTCTCTCTAAGCGTCTGGATTTTTTCTAAGTTCTGTCTCACTCTCTCACTGTCACGTGATTTTACTTCTTGTGGGTCAGAAGATATTAGGTGAAGGGTTTTTACTTTTCTGCCCCCCTTTATTTTCGAATAATAACTATATGTTGATCCGTGATTTGTGAATGAGTGAATGAGCTTGGCTGCCATCTAAGTACTACTACACATTTTCTTTAAGATGTTAAATACACATGACCTTAACTGCTAATATCAATTGAACTTCACGGTTTTGTTGGAGTAAGGGTACGTGTATTGCAAAATTTTGAGATATATGTTCAAAGGAGGAATAAATAATTGAAAAGAAATGACATAGATCCCAGAATTGGCCATGCCGTGTTGCTTCTCAAATTTTAAAATTTAGTATCTCACTTTAGACACTTTTCACGCTACAAAGTCTGATTCCTGTAGAAGAGTGCAGAATGTTATTCCTTTTTGGATCTTGTTTACTTTTGTATGTTGCCATACTTTAGGCACTATTTTGTTAATTTATTAAAGTTATTGATTTTAATTAGTCTAGCATGTTTTTTCCCATAAGTCTTGCACATATGTCAGGATTGGCCATACCTTCCAAGTACTAGTTTTATTTTGAACACAATTCATTTAATTATTTTTTTTTAGTTTGTTGATGACTAAATCTTTGTTTTGCAATTTACTATAACATGAACTCAATGAGGAACCTCTTTATCTGTGGTGTTTTCGTATTGTTAGGTTTGTCCATTCTTGAGTATTTCAGAGAATACATTATCAGGGCCTTTCATGGCCTTGGTCATACCAATGTTGGATGGATGAGTTCATTATTTTATCTCCCTCATTATATTAGTTAAGTACAAAACTAACAGGTCATTGTTTTCATGGTTTTGCAGTTCAATGATTTCCTTAATATTATATTCTTTTATTCTCCAATGGTAGCATTGATTGTTGCTGTGTTTTTGGACAACACTCTTGACTACAAGAATAATGTCAAAGATAGGGGAATGTCATGGTGGACTAAGTTCAGAACATTTAAAGGAGACAATTGAAATGAAGAGTTCTACACCCTCCCTTTCAACCTCAATTTTTTCTTCCCTCCATCCAAAGATTAAAGAGGGAAAATCATGTATTTTCTGAAAGCATAAGTGGTTCTTGCGATTTTGGTTTATTTATTTTTAGTATAGTTGAATTGGGTTAGTTAAGTTTATTTTTTTTTCATATTAATATATGAGAAACTTTATTTGTTCATTCATTCTTTCACATATTTCTCATTACTCTTATGAAATTTAGTTATTATCGGTAATTATTATCCATTGAAAAATATGTCACACTATTATTATCAGAAGATTAATAACCAAGGTTAAGTGATATAGTGTTTTCTTTAAGTAAAAGAAAAAATTAATGTGAAGTTGTTGAAAACTTGAGTGAGAGAGTATGAATCTGGTTTGGGAGATTTAGCACATTATACTTAGGTGTTACATTTTGAATTATCCTCTTTGGTTCACTACTGTTTGGTACCACATGGAGATAGCATTACAAAAGTTTATGTAATGTATTTTTAATTAATTTTTTACTTTACTTCTTTATGCTCTTGTGGTGTTCCTTTCCTTTTAGGGCGATGTCCTTCAAGTGCTTTAATTTTGACCGAAACAAAACATTGAATTCTTCTTACAATTTTAAACTCAAAATTATATTTACTAGTTCACACCTTTAGTTCTTGAAACTTTTATTGATTACATAATCATGAAGATCTTAAATATTTTAATATAAATATGAATAAATATTTAAATTGTTTCTTAAAAGATAATGATTTTGTAGTGAACAACTTTGAAAATGCCACTCATTTTGTAGTGAACAACTTTTTAAAGACTTCTTGGACATACAAGTGATTTCAGACATTGATTATGACATTTATATCGAACTCCATCGCCAAGGAACCTTTCTTTGTAAAACTCATGGTGCAGAAACTACATTGGTAGTAAAGGCCAAATAAGTGGGGAGTTAAGGCAAAGGTTTTGCACAGGCTGGTCAACGTTGAAAAAGACATTGATTTTGAACTGCATAATTTTTTTAACACTTATTTAACATACAAGTGATGTTCATCCAATGATGTTCAGGCATTGATTATCACATTTATATCCAAGTCCATGGCCAAAGAATAATTCTTTGTAAAACTCATTGTGCAAAAACAGCACTGGGAGCAAAGTCCAAATAAGTGGGGAGTTTAGGCAAAGTTTCTGCACACGGGGGTCATATGTTAAAATGGCATTGAATTTTAAGTGAACCAATTTTTTTTAAGACTTATTGGACATACAAGTTATCTTCAGGCATTGATTATCACATTTATATCGAACTCCATGGCCAAGGAACAATTCTTTGAAAAACTCATTGTGCAGAAGCAACACTGGGAGCAAAGGCCAAATAAGTGGGGATTTCAGACAAAGTTTCTGCACACAAGGGTAATCTGTTAAAATGACATTGATTTTTAAGTGAACCAATTATTTTTAAGACTTACTGGATATACAACTGATCTTAGGCATTGATTATCACATTTATATCCAACTCCATGGCCAAGGAACCATTCTTTGTAAAACTCATTGTGCAGAAATAACACTTGGAGCAAAGGCCAAATAAGTGGGAGTTCAGGCAAATTTTCTGCACACAGTGGTCAACCCTGAAAATGGCATTGATTTTTAAGTGACCCAATTTTTTTTAAGACTTAGTGGACATACAAGTGATCTTCAAGCATTGATTATGAATTTATATCCAACTCCAGGGCCAAGGAACAATTCTTTGTAAAACTCATTGTGCAGAAATAACACTGGGAGCAAAGGCCAAATAAGTGGGGAGTTCAGGCAGAGTTTCTGCACACCAGGGTTATCTGTGAAAATGGCATTGATTTTTAAGTGAACCATTTTTTTAAGACTTATTGGACATACAAGTGCTATTCAGGCATTGATTATGACATTTATATCGAAGTTCATGGCCAAAGAACAATTCTTTGTAAAACTCATTGTGGTGTAGAAATAACACTAGGAGCAAAGGCCAAATAAGTGGGGAGTTCAAGCAAAGTTGTTGCACAAACAGGTCAACTTTCAAAATGGTATTGATTTTTTAATGAAATTTTTTTTTTAACACTTATTGGACATACAAATGATCTTCAACCATTGATTATGTCATCTATATCCAACTCCAAAGAACCATTTTTTGTAAAACTTTGAAATTGCCATTGATTTTGAAGTGTACAATTTAATACATAAAAATATTACGTATTTCGTGAGTGTGACAATAGGTTAACGGAAATGTTTCATATTATTAAAATGATTTTAATTTCTTATACAAAGAAAATTACAAGTATTAATTGCTTTTCTCAGTATTTATGTAAATTCACTTTATAATTTGTCTATTCTCATATCATTGATCTAAATTTTTTAAAATATATATATATATATATATATATATAATTTTTTAATAAAATATTTCAAAATATATAAAATATTTTTTCAAAAGAAAATAAAAAATATTGGTTTAAACCTACACTATTTATTGGTTCTATTATATAAAAAAATATATAAAATATTAAAAAAAATATGAGAGACAAAGATCTCAAAAAGAATATTCATTACTTTACGTTGAGTCGTCCAGTACATATCATAACAAGACATTGCTTTATAAGACATTAAAGCAAACAAATCACTGAAATGGTATTGGGCACAAAAAGACAATTAGGCATGCTCAACATTGTTGTAAGAGTCCTTTATGGCCTTTTCACTCTTGAGTTGTCTTCCTCTCTCAAGGTGACTTTCTTCCTTCTCCTTCTTTAATTCATCTCTAAGTTTCTCTAGATGTTTCTCCAGAATCTAGTAATCAGAAATAAGAAGTAAAATTAAGACAAATAGAGTTGTATATAACAAAATAGTAAAATTATGGCAGTGAGTTAAAAACAAAACTACAGTTTCAAATAAACATGTATTTTTGTATCCTTTTCTTCCTTCATCACTTGTTCACCAGTTGTATCAGGTGTTGAACTTTTCCCTAATATACACCATGAAACTTTTACAAGAAATTCCAATAGCAATAGTAGTCTAGAAACAAATATAAACACGGACAACAAAGTAATAGAGATTGGGAAAATAAGCACATGTTAGACATGTTAATCAAGAATTTCCAGTCAAATATAACTTAAATTTATCAAATGATTTCCCTCCCGTTTTCATCTTTTTATGAGCAAAACTATGATCCACGGTCATCCTAATGAAACTTTTTACAAAATTCTTTGCTCAGTCTTGATAATATTAAAGTATTAGCAAATCAATCAGATTGATAAACCAAATGAATTATAGAAGAAAAGTTATAGCTCAAAAAAACAGAGAAAACATAAATTAAAATATCATGAAAGAATCTTTTGCTTGACATGCAGTGCCATGACACTAGTTGTGAACTGAGTCATTGGATGAGCAAAAATAGGTAACACATCAATTACCTTCTAAGCATAATCTGCAATAAAAACTAATAATAAGTCCAAGAATAAACATAGACTTAAGTACACAAGAAACAAGGCAACGAATTTTATGTTAAAATCTTCTAGACACATCTTGAGTGACATTTGACCAAGAGCAAAAGCAAAGGGTGAATGTTCACAACCAAAACAAAATGCAACAAAGCATGTCCATATATTTTATGCAGCAAGCACTTACAGATGTACAGTTCGTCAAAAGAGAACCAAACAAACAAAATGAAGACAATTCAGATGCAAGCCATAAGGTTCCTTTGCCACCACAGTTCTAAACAACACACAAGCTACCAAGAGAGAATTTAAGTTATAATCATATATATAATCCTGAACATATTATATGCCCTAATAATGTTGTGTCAATTCACTTAATAGAGACAAACCATTATACCGAAATGATGAGTAACACGTAGCTTCAAGATAACCAAGTTATGACAGAAAAAGAAACTGGACCTGGGATAGTTGCACGACTTCGCAATTCCTGGGATAATGAGTCAACTTGCTCTTTGTTTGGTATCTGTGACAAAGTGTATGAGTCAAAGATTATACAACATAATCTTAACTGAGAATAGATATTAAAACACCTAGGTACAAGGATTGCGTTACATTATGTCACAAAAAAACAAACTTCAAAGTTGCACCTGGAAGTTTTTTCTAGCATTTAGGAATGGACATTTCCCTAAAGTGAATTCCCTATAAGACATAACAGGTTGCTCTCAGAGAACCCTTTGGTAAACCGTAAACATTAACAAAAAAGTGCTCCAATAAAGATTTTACAGATTGATCAAATTAGTCCAAAGCAAGAGCTAAGCACTATACTAATCCTCTGAAGTGTGAAGACTGAGCTATTTTAGATATTTACCTCATTTGGGTCAACAGCTGGCCCAAGCCACACTAAAGCTGTCATTCCTCTCAGCATAGTACCTTTCAATTGTGACAAACGGGTGCTCAAAAAATAAGTTAATCACAAGCTTATTGAGAGGAGAAAGAATGGCTTTTAATTCCACTAGTAACTTTAAAAGATATATATATTCAACAAAAAAATCATAAATGCCCAAATAAGTATTTAACAAAAAAATTCGAACTTTCCACCAATAAAGCACATGTTGGACGAAATGTTCAATAAAAACTTCGAAAAACATTCAACTTTACCAAGACAAAACCTAAATGCCCAAAAAATTTTAAAAAAAACTAAACCCACCGAACAAAAGCTAACCAATAGCGAAATAAACGAAAAAAAGCTTCGAAACCCAACCTCTAATGACATTTTCTGGCCTGCGATGACGGTGAACGGCGGAACAGTTGCGGTGAATGGCATGCCTCCGGCGAACTCCAAACTCCTTCAACGACGACAACGGTGGCTGGTGGGTGAGTGCGACGAAGGAGGAGGAGGAAGATACTTCTGGACGAGAGAGAAAATGCTTCCCGGCGAGAGCAAAGCTAACTCTCTCTGTTTTTTTTTTCAAAACCATCAAATGAGACCCGCGAAAAACGAAAATGAAAGCCATCCACTGCCTTCTATTTCCACATCATTTTCTCTTTTGTAAAAAAATTTCCACCTGGTCCAATGACAATGTGACACGTGTCTGGTGTAAAAAATTTGTCATCTTGTGGTGTCAAAGTATCATTACCCATTAGTTTATTTTAAATTTTTAATTAAATATAATAATATAAATAAATATAGATAGTATTATTTTAAAAAACGTTATGAATGGAAAAAGGGAGAAAATTTTTGTTTAGAGCTAGATGGAGAAACATAAAAGAACATGTATCTGAAAACTTCTTTTCAAAATTTTTTAAAACACTCAATAGATACCGCTTTTTTAAAAAAGCGCTATCTATTGATCTATTTTAATTTATAAATAAAAAAAATAATATTAATTTTATATAGATAGCGCTTTTCCAAAATAGCGCTATCTATTGGCATAGGTTTAGATAGCGCTGTTTTAAAAAAGCGCTATCTATTGAGCGCTATTTATGGTCAATTTTGTAGTAGTGCTTGGCAAAGTTGGTTCTTGGTGCCAAGATTTTACAATTTTTCAAAGACTTGGTTTTTGAGACTTAGGGGCTGCAATGCAATCTTTCTATCCTTAAATAACGATTAGTATAAAAATCTAGGTGCAACAAATTTTCCAATTTGGTTGGTTTTAGAGCAAGCCATGTTTATTGGTGAGACTTTGCTCAGTTGGTGCTTGGTGCCAAGATTTGAGAATTTTCAAAGACTTCGTTTTTGAGACTTAGGAGTTACAACACACTCTTTATATCCCCAAGTGACAAGTAGTTTCAAAATCTAGGTGCAAGAAATTTTTCAATTTGGTTTCTTTTCAAGCAAGCCCTGTTTGGTGGTGAGACTTGGGTAAGTTGGTGCTTGGTGCCAAGATTTGAGAATTTTTCAAAGACTTGGTTTTTAAGACTTAGGGGCTACATTGCACTCTTTATATTCCCAAGTGCCGACTAGTTTCAAAATCTAGGTAAGAGAAATTTTTGAATTTGGTTGTTGTTAAAACACGCCAAGTTTGGTGGTTAGACATAGTTATGTTGGTGGGTGGTGCATATATTTGCAAAGTTTTGAACGTCTTGGTTTTTGAGACTTAGGGGCTGCAATGCACTCTTTAAATCCACAAATGACGACTAGTGTCAAAATGTAGTTGAAAGAAATTTTTTAATTTGGTAAGTTTTCAAGCAAGCCCGTTTGGTGGAGAGACTTGGCTTAGTTGGTGCTTTGTTCCAAAAGTTTTGGAATTTTTCAAAGACTTGGTTTGTTAGACTTAGGGGCTTCAATACACTCTTTATATCACCAAATGATGACTAGTGTAAACATATAGGTGGAAGAAATTTTTTAATTTTGTTGGTTTTCAATCAAGCCATGTTTGGTGGTGAGACTTGGCTAAGTTGGTGCTTGGTGCCGAGATATAAGAATTTTTCAAAGACTTGGTTTTTTAGACTTAGGGGTTGTAACGCACTCTTTATATCTCCAAGTGACGACTAGTGTAAAAATATACGCACAACAAATTTTTCAATTTGGTTGATTTTCAAGCAAGCCAAGGTTGGTGGTGAGAATTGTCCAAGTTGGTGCTTGGTGCCAAGATGTTGGAATTTTTCAAAGAATTGGTTTTTTAGACTTAGGAGCTGCAACACACTCTTTATATCCCCAAGTGACGACTGGTTTCAAAATCTTGGTTCAGGAATTTTTTCAATTTGGTTTCTTTTCAAGCAAGCCATGTTTGGTGGTGAGACTTGGTAAGTTGGTACTTGGTGCCAAGATTTGAGAATTTTTCAAGGACTGGGATTTAAGACTTAGGGGCTGCAACGCACTCTTTATAATCTCAAGTGACGACTAGTTTAAAAAAATAGGTAAAAGAAATTTTTGAATTTGGTTAGATTTCAATCAAGCCATGTTTGGTGGTGAGACTTGGCTAAGTTGGTGCTTGGTGCCAAGATATAAGAATTTTTCAAAGACTTGGTTTTTGAGACTTAGGGGCTGTAACACACTCTTTATATCTAGAAGTGACGATTAGTGTCAAAATATAGGCACAACAAATTTTTCAATTTGGTTGGTTTTCGAGCAAGCCAAGGTTGGTGGTGAGACTTGGCCAAGTTGGTGCTTGGTGCCAAGATTTTGGAATTTTTCAAAGACTTGGTTTTTGAGACTTAGAGACTCAATGCACTCTTTCTATCCCTAAATGAGGACTAGTATAAAAATCTAGGTGCAAGAAATTTTTCAATTTGGTTGGTTTCTAAGCAAGCCATGTTGACTAGTGAGACTTAAGGGCTGCAACACACTCTTTATATCCCCAAGTGACGACTAGTTTCAGAATCGAGGTTCAGGAATTTTTTCAATTTGGTTTCTTTTCAAGCAAGCCATGTTTGGTGGTGAGACTTGGTAAGTTGGTACTTGGTGCAAAGATTTGAGAATTTTTCAAAGACTTGGTTTTTAAGACATAGGGGCTGCAACGCACTCTTTATAATCTGAAGTGACGACTAGTTTAAAAATCTAGGTAAAAGAAATTTTTGAATTTGGTTGGTGTTAAAACATACCAAGTTTGGTGGTGAGACTTAGTTATGTTGGTGCATGGTGCATATATTTGGAAAGTTTTCAAAGACTTGGTTTTTGAGACTTAGAGGCTCAATGCACTCTTTCTATCCCTAAATGAGGACTAGTTTAAAAATCTAGCTGCATGAAATTTTTCAATTTGGTTGGTTTTTAAGCAAGCCATGTTGACTAGTGAGACTTGGCTAAGTTGGTGCTTGGTGCCAAGATTTGAGAATTTTTCAAAGACTTGGTTTTCGAGGCTAAGGGGCTGCAACGCACTCCTTATATCCCAAAGTGATGACTAGTTTAAAAATCTTTGTGCAAGGAATTTTTCAATTTGGTTTCTTATCAACCAAGCCATGTTTGGTGGTGAGACTTGGGTAAGTTGATGCTTGGTGCCTAGATTTGAGAATTTTTCAAAGACTTGGTTTTTTAGACTTAGGAGCTGCAACACACTCTTTATATCCCCAAGTGACGACTAGTTTCAAAATCTAGGTTCAGGAATTTTTTCAATTTGGTTTCTTTTCAAGGAAGCCATGTTTGGTGGTAAGACTTGGTGAATTGGTACTTTGTGCCAAGATTTGAGAATTTTTCAAAGACTTGGTTTTTAAAACTTAGGGGTTGCAACACACTCTTTATAATCTCAAGTGACGACTAGTTTAAAAATATAGGTAAAAGAAATTTTTTAATTTGGTTAGATTTCAATCAAGCCATGTTTGGTGGTGAGACTTAACTAAGTTGGTGATTGGTGCCAAGATATAAGAATTTTTGAAAGACTTGGTTTTTGAGACTTAGGGGCTGTAACACACTCTTTATATCTAGAAGTGACGATTAGTGTCAATATATAGGCACAACAAATTTTTCAATTTGGTTGGTTTTCGAGCAAGCCAAGGTTGGTGGTGAGACATGGCCAAGTTGGTGCTTGGTGCCAAGATTTTGGAATTTTTCAAAGACTTGGTTTTTGAGACTTAGGGGCTGCAACACACTCTTTATATCCTCAAGTGACGACTAGTTTCAAAATCTAGGTTCAGGAATTTTTTCAATTTGGTTACTTTTCAAGCAAGCCATGTTTGATGGTGAGACTTGGTAAGTTGGTACTTGGTGCATGGATATGAGAATTTTTCAAAGACTTGGTTTTTAAGACCTAGGGGCTGCAACGCACTCTTTATAATCTCAAGTGACGACTAGTTTAAAAATATAGGTAAAAGAAATTTTTCAAATTGGTTAGATTTCAATCAAGCCATGTTTGGTGGTGAGACTTGGCTAAGTTGGTGCTTGGTGCCAAGATATAAGAATTTTTCAAAGACTTGGTTTTTGAGACTTAGGGGCTGTAACGCACTCTTTATATCTAGAAGTGACGATTAGTGTCAAAATATAGGCACAACAAATTTTTCAATTTGATTGGTTTCCGAGCAAGCCAAGGTTGGTGGTGAGACATGGCCAAGTTGGTGCTTGGTGCCAAGATTTTGGAATTTTTCAAAGACTTGGTTTTTGAGACTTAGAGACTCAATGCACTCTTTCTATCCCAAATGAGGACTAGTATAAAAATCTAGGTACAAGAAATTTTTCAATTTGGTTGGTTTTTAAGCAAGCCATGTTGACTAGTGAGACTTGGCTAAGTTGGATCTTGGTGCCAAGATTTGAAAATTTTTCAAAGACTTGGTTTTTGAGACTTAGGGCCTGCAACACACTCTTTATATCCCCAAGTGACGACTAGTTTCAAAATCTAGGTTCAGGAATTTTTTCAATTTGGTTTCTTTTCAAGCAAGCCATGTTTGGTGGTGAGACTTGGTAAGTTGGTACTTGGTGCCAAGATTTGAGAATTTTTCAAAGACTTGGTTTTTAAGACTTAGGGGCTGCAACGCACTCTTTATAATCTCAAGTGACGACTAGTTTAAAAATATAGGTAAAAGAATTTTTGAATTTGGTTAGATTTCAATGAAGCCATGTTTGGTGGTGAGACTTAGCTAAGTTGGTGCTTGGTGCCAAGATATAAGAATTTTTCAAAGACATCGTTTTATAGACTTAGGGGCTGTAACACGCTCTTTATATCTCCAAGTGACGAGTAGTGTAAAAATATAGGCACAACAAATTTTTCAATTTGGTTGGTTTTCGAGCAAGCCAAGATTGGTGGTGAGACTTGGCCAAGTTGGTGCTTGGTGCCAAGATTTTGGAATTTTTCTAAGATTTGGTTTTTGAGACTTAGAGACTTAATGCACTCTTTTTATCCCTAAATGCGGACTAGTATAAAAATCTAGGTGCAAGAAATTTTTCAATTTGGTTGGTTTTTAAGCAAGCCATGTTAACTAGTGAGACTTGGCTAAGTTGGTGCTTGGTGCTAGGATTTGAAAATTTTTCAAAGACTTGGTTTTTTAGACTTAGGGGCTGCAACACACTCTTTATATCCCCAAGTGACGACTAGTTTCAAAATCTAGGTTTAGGAATTTTTTCAATTTGGTTTCTTTTCAAGCAAGCCATGTTTGGTGGTGAGACTTGGTAAGTTGGTACTTGGTGCCAAGATTTCAGAATTTTTCAAAGACTTGGTTTTTAAGACATAGGGGCTGCAACGCACTCTTTATAATCTCAAGTGACAACTAGTTTAAAAATCTAGGTAAAAGAAATTTTTGAATTTCGTTGGTGTTGAAACACGCCAAGTTTGGTGGTGAGACTTAGTTATGTTGGTGCGTGGTGCATATATTTGGAAAGTTTTGAATGACTTGTTTTTTGAGACTTAGGGGCTGCAATGCTCTCTTTAAATCCACAAATGACTACTAGTGTCAAAATGTAGTTGAAAGAAATTTTTCAATTTGGTTGGTTTTCAATCAAGCCCGTTTGGTGGCGAGCCTTGGCTTAGTTGGTGATATGTGCCAAGATTTTGGAATTTCTCAATGACTTGGTTTTTGAGACTTAGAGCCTCAATGCACTCTTTCTATCCCTAAATGAGGACTAGTTTAAAAACTAGGTGCATGAAATTTTACAATTTGGTTGGTTTTTAAGCAAGCCATGTTGACTAGTGAGACTTGGCTAAGTTGGTGCTTGGTGCCAAGATTTGAGAATTTTTCAAAGACTTGGTTTGTGAGACTAAGGGGCTTCAACGCACTTCTTATATCCCAAAGTGGCGACTAGTTTCAAAATCTCTGTGCAAGAAATTTTTCAATTTGGTTTCCTATCAACCAAGCCATGTTTGGTGGTGAGACTTGGGGAAGTTGATGCTTGGTGCCTAGATTTGAGAATTTTTCAAATACTTTGTTTTTAAGACTTAGGGGCTACAATGCACTCTTTATATCCCTAATGACGACTAGTGTAAAAATATAAGTGCAAGAAATTTTACAATTTTGTTGGTTTTCAAGAGCGCCATGTTTGGTGGTGAGACTTGGCAAAGTTGGTGCTTGGTGCCAAGATTTTAGAATTTTTCAAAGACTTGGTTTTTTAGACTTAGGGGCTGGAATGCACTCTTTATATCACCAAATGAAGACTAGTGTGAAAATATAGGTGGAAGAAATTTTTCAATTTGGTTGGTTTTCAATCAAGCCATGTTTGGTGGCGAGACTTGGCTAAGGTGGTGCTTGGTGCCAAGATATAAGAATTTTTCAAAGACTTGGTTTTTTAGACTTAGGGGCTGTAACGCACTCTTTATATCTCAGAGTGATGAATAGTGTAAAAATATAGGTACAAGAAATTTTTCAATTTGGTTGATTTTCAAGCAAGCCAAGGTTGGTGGTGAGACTTGTCCAAGTTGGTGCTTGGTGCCAAGATGATGGAATTTTTCAAAGACTTGGTTTTTTAGACTTAGGAGCTGCAACACGCTCTTTATATCCCCATGTGACGACTAGTTTCAAATTCTAGGTTCATGAATTTTTTCAATTTGGTTTCTTTTCAAGCAAGCCATGTTTGGTGGTGAGACATGGTAAGTTGGTACTTGGTGCCAGGATTTGAGAATTTTTCAAAGACTTGGTTTTTAAGACTTAGGGGCTGCAACGCACCCTTTATAATCTCAAGTGACGACTAGTTTAAAAATATGGGTAAAAGAAAGTTTTGAATATGGTTAGATTTCAATCAAACCATGTTTGGTGGTGAGACTTGGCTAAGTTGGTGATTGGTGCCAAGATATAAGAATTTTTCAAAGACTTGGTGTTTGAGACTTAGGGGCTGTAACACACTCTTTATATCTAGAAGTGACGATTAGTGTCAAAATATAGGCACAACAAATTTTTCAATTTGGTTGGTTTTCGAGCAAGCCAAGATTGGTGGTGAGACATGGCCAAGTTGGTGCTTGGTGCCAAGATTTTGGAATTTTTCAAAGACTTGGTTTTTGAGACTTAGAGACTCAATGCACTATTTGTATCCCTAAATGAGGACTAATATAAAAATCTAGGTGCAGGAAATTTTTCAATTTGGTTGGTTTTTAAGCAAGCTATGTTGACTAGTGAGACTTGGCTAAGTTGGTGCTTGGTGCCAAGATTTGAAAATTTTTCAAAGACTTGGTTTTTGAGACTTAGGGGCTGCAACACACTCTTTATATCCCCAAGTGACGACTAGTCTAGAAATCTAGCTTCAGGAATTTTTTCAATTTGGTTTCTTTTCAAGCAAGCCATGTTTGGTGGTGAGACTTGGTAAGTTGGTACTTGGTGCCAAGATTTGAGAATTTTTCAAAGACTTGGTTTTTAAGACATAGGGGCTGCAACGCACTCTTTATAATCTCAAGTGACGACTAGTTTAAAAATTGAAAAAAGACATTAATAAAGACAAACAACATCTACCGAATGAGTTAAACGGTAAAGGCATTAAATACAGGTAAAGAATCCAACAAAGGGTTTGGATATATGAGAATTTCAAAAGATTACATTGTTCCCCAACAACAAAGGGTTTAGTTTACCATAATCATGGTGAAACTAGATGACAATAATGAAAGAATGGAAAAGCAAACCCGAGATTTGATAAAGTGGAGCTTAAGCATCCAAGAAATCTCCTCCAAGGTGTGTAGCTGTTGTGGACGTTTCTTTCTGCCAAAAGAATTGCATTTGGATTCGCACTGGGGCTATATATAAGCCAAAAAGATAACAGAAAGATCTCAGAATCCAAAATATAAAAACAGACAACCGCCCAGGCGTCACAATTGACTGTTGAGCAGTTTGCCTCTTGCCGTTCTGGACGCTCAGCGTCACCGCCTGGGCGCCAGACAGTAGCTCCACCTCGAATTAGGACGCTCAGCGTTGGAATTTGACGCTTGAGCGGTCCACCGACTCTTCTTTTCTTCCTTTTTCTCCTTCATTCTTGAGTCTATGACCTTCCTACTTCATTTCTATCTTCAATTCTCATCAAAAACCCTACAAGACAATGCAAAACAAGCTTAATATCTCTAAAAACAGCTTTTGACTCTCATGTGACACAACTTAACAGTTTTACTTGATTCTAAGCTCATTTTAAGTTGTAAAGGGTGTGTTTTAATATCAAATTCAAGCATGAAAATAACGGTTTTTAGACCGTTATCACAACCCCAAACTTAAAACTTTGTTTGTCCTCAAGCAAACAAAACAAAACCTGGCCTTCCACTTTTTCATCAAATAGTTCAACACTTTTCAAAAATCCTTTTCTTCACAACAAGTTATTATTCAACTTAGATTTTCAGCGGAATCCTACCAAAATGCATGCATGTCTTCAATCATATTCACATAATCAAATATCTCCCAACAGATGTTTCATTCATGAATGATCAATCCACTAAGCATACATGTAAACATGGTTTTCAACAATTCTCACCAAGCAAGTGTTTCACTCAATCACTCAAGTGTTTAAGGAATCACTCCACTCTTTACTATTCACATGTCACATAGAACAATATTGCCATTTATCTAGAATAATCAAAATCCTTACATACAAATGCTCTCACAAGGACTTTTCCAAGGCTTGTAATGAGGTTGGGCTATCAAGAAAATTTGGTTTTTCTAGATCACAAAATCCTTGAGTTAAGAGAGCTATTTCATCATTTAAAAGGTTCAAGTTTAAACTCTCTCTATCACCAATCTCCTTTATTCCCAACTTCTTCCCTTTTTATCAATTTTGCATTGATTTCCTTTTTCATGCTTTTACATTTTCTTTTTCTCTACTCATGCATTTTTTTCTTTTCAAAACTTGAACTCAATGCTTTTCTTTTGCCTTTCAATTTTCCCCATACAACCCCAAACTTGAACCTTTTCAATACATACAAGTATTCTCAACCTAACTCAAAGTAAATACTTTCATATCAAGGGTTTTCATATTGTTTAAGGTCAAGGTTCAAAAAGGATATAAAATTTTAAACTTTTTGGGTGAAAATTTGGCTAAGTAAGGGTTTCCAAATATGGCCTTGATCATACAACATAAACATGTAATTTAATCAATTATCAAGACTAAGGCAATATCATTCATGATTCCCTGTAAATAGTACATACATCAATAATGATTCTGGAGCTCAATACCTCACACAGCATGCTTTCTCACACATCATTCATGAATCTTGCTTAGCATCACAATCACAATCATAAACCACAATACATTTGTTCATATAGTTAGTGAACCATTCATCTGGATATCAGCACACACACATTCTTAATCATCAACCACATTCAATCATTATCAAATACTTGTCATGCAATATAATTATCAAACCATCATCAGAATCAGTGTACAAGCCAAGCATAGACACAGAAATTAAAGTTCAACCTATTCTACAAATCCAAAGTACAAAAGAAACCTTGGTTGCCTCCCAATAGCGCTTGTTTAACGTCACGAGCCTGACCCGAACCTCATGGATCCACCAACATCATCACTGCGGAGAATTGCTTCACCTCTCCTCCCAAGTAATGTTTACGCCTTTGCCCATTCACCACCCAACTTCGTTGCTGACCATCATCATTTGGAATTTCTAATTCCACAGCTCCATTTGGGTATACATGCTTTATTACAAAAGGTCCCGACCATTTTGATTTTAACTTTCCAGGAAATAACTTCAACCGTGAATTAAACAATAGCACCTGCTGCCTTGGATTGAAAACTCTCTTTATCAGCTTCCTGTCATGATAAAATTTAACTTTCTCTTTATAACTTCTATATGAGTCATATGCATGTAACTGCATCTCTTCAAGTTCTAACAATTGATTTCTTCGTTTGCTTTGAACTTCATGAGGGTTAAAATTTAAAAATTTCAAAGCCCACAAAGCCTTATGTTCCATCTATACGGGCAAGTGACATGCTTTCCCATATACCATTTGAAAAGGTGATAATCCCATTGAGGTCTTCATAGTTGTCCTATACGCCCAAAGTGCATCATCCACTTTATGTGACCAATCTTTTCGTGAAAAAGCAATTGTCTTCTCTAATATTCTCTTGATTTCCCTGTTAGAGACTTCAGCTTGACCATTTGTTTGTGGATGATAGGGTGCGGCTACCTTATGTTTCACTCCATAATGTTTAAGCACCTTAGCAAGCTGAACATTTTAAAAATGAGACCCCCCATCACTAATAAGTACTCTAGGGGTTCCAAAACGTGAGAAAATTTACCTTTTCAAGAATTTAATCACTGTGTTAGCATCATTCTTTGGACATGCCAAAGCTTCAACCCATTTACTCACATAATCAACAGCAACCAAAATATATTCATTATTAGATGATGGTGGAAAAGGCCCAACAAAATCAATCCCCCAACAATCAAAAACCTCAACTTCCAAAAAACCTTGTAACGGCATCTCATGTCTTTTTGATATAACCCATGTCCGTTGACACTTGTCACAATTCCTAGCATGATTGTGAGCATCTTTAAACAATGTAGGCCAATAAAATCCTGACTGTAAAATTTTTGCAGTCGTTCGCTCTCCATTATAATGACCTCCATAAGGAGAATTATGACAATGCCAAAGGATTCCTTCTACTTCTTCCTTCATTACACATCTCCTCAAAAGATTGTCTACCCCAATCTTAAATAAATACGGATCATCCTATATGAACTGCTTACCATCAGAATAAAACTTTTTTCTCTGTTGCCAATTTAATTCCTCAGGAATAACACCTGCAGCTTTAAAATTAGCCATATTAGCAAACCATGGCCTTTCTTGAATGTACAAGAGAGTTTCATCTGAAAAAGACTCCTAGATTTCTTTCTCCTTGCTTGTTACTTCAGTGTTGACCAACCGAGATAAATGATCTGCAATTAAATTCTCACTTCCCTTTTTATCACGAATCTCTACATCAAATTCTTGTAACAAAAGCACCCACCTAATTAGTCGTAGCTTTGACTCTGGCTTTGTCAATAAATACTTTATGGCTGCATGATCCGTATAAATTATCACTTTAGATCCAATAAAATAAGATCTAAATTTTTCCAGTGCATAAACTATAGCCAGATATTCCTTTTCTGCAGTAACATAATTTAGTTGTGCTTCATTTAACACCTTACTAGCATAATAAATATCATGAAATACCTTTTCTTTTCTTTCGCCCAACACAACACCTATAGCATAATCACTGGCATCACACATAAGCTCAAAATCTTTATTCCAATCTGGAGCTACAATTACTGGAGCAGAAATCAAGCTTTTCTTTAGGAAGTCAAAAGCTTGCAAACATTCAGGGCTCATCTAAAATGGTGTATCCTTAACAAGCAGATTACTTAATGGCTTAGTGATGGGCTGTCGCAACCCACACAAATTTAATGTGCATTAAAGAATGAAGTATAGACTACGAAGTGACTCCTAGGTCGTCTCTCAAGGAGTCAATGTGGTTCGAGAATTAGGTGAGACACGAAGTTGGGGGGTTGTTGAAAAGTTTGTGAATACGGATAAACAAAATCAAAACACGAATGCAAACAACAATGTAAACACAGATGGAAAAAGAAATGTAAAACGGAATGTGAAAGACAGAATGAAAACGGTTGGTCATTAACCTAATTACCATGCTTCCAATCATAGATCAACGACCAGTACACACTACTCTAATCCAAATCCGACACGAATCATCCAACTCAGCGAAGGCTAATTCAGTCTTCAAAAATGCAAACTAAGCGAATGCAATGCTCAAATCCAATCAGTCATCCACCATGCAGTCTAATCAACTAAGCGAAGATTAAACACCGATCAGGCAACTAAGCGTATACCTAATCGCAGGCAGACAGCGGATTAAATATTGAGCCAAATCAAAGCAGTAGTATGACAATTAAAGTGCAGAGGTCTCATGAATAAACTACTCTAGCCTCTAATCCAGCACAACTAACAGACTAAGCGAAGGCTAATCACGCTGTCATAATTACGAACTAAGCGAACGCAATACACCTATTCCATCCTATGTGTTCTATACAGAACGATCAACTAAGTGAAGATGCATCACCAATTAGGCAACTAAGCGTATACCCGTTGCAAGAACACAGTCAAATTTCACAGAATGCCAGGTAGAGCAGAATAAACCTAAAGACAGTCCAATAAATCTCAAGGAAACACTTTAATTTTATTAACGACCAACCCGACTAACCTAAGCTAACATCACAATTAACTCATCACAATCAAACAAACTAGACAACATTAAAGTAAATGAAGATGCTAAACCTAACACTGCAATAGACAAATATCCAAACATAGTTAAAATAGTTAAAATGCAATGCTAAATTAAGAAGATAAACACTACTCAACATTTAATGTAAACTATTATAAAGCAAAACAAAAAGAATAAATAAATTAATTCTTCTACCACGGGACACATGTGCTTATCTAAAGAAAATTAATTTCCTTAACTTGTTAAAAAGCTCTTGGCCGTGAATGTGAAAATTGGAAGCTGAAATTGAAAGTGTCATGCGGCCATATGCAAATTAAATGCATAATAAAGAAAACTAAAAAAAATGAGAAGCCGTGAATGTTAGTACTCAACCCGTGACATGGTCTTAAATGAAACTTTAATTGAAAAGTGCCTGGAATGAAATCGGAACACCTAATACCAAATTAAAAGTTGAAATATAATCTTCAATGCTAGACATGTTACACCAATCAACGCTGCTACCCTACTCCTAATCAATTAAAATCAATATGCTCTTAATAAGAAATGAAATGAAGTTTTCGAGTGACACCGTGCAGCTTTCTTCCAATTGAAATCAGTAGAGAAAATAAATTCCCATTTCTCCAAAGAAAATAGAATCCGTGTGTGCACATTGCACTTCCAGCTCCCATCAAATCAATTGCTTCATTCTCACAATAAATAAAAGAAAGCTAAATGACAAAATCCCACAATGATGAAATAATTTGTAGAGCAATGAAAAGGCTCGGTCTTTCTAAAATTAAAAACATCCAAATCACCGTTTCTTCATCTATTAGAAAATTAAATGCATCTGCAGCCAGAATAAAAATGTGCTTCTCACATTCCACAATTCCCATAACAGCATGCTTCATTTCTCATTCATCTGTGGTCCAAAAGCGTGAACATGGTTCAAGAAAACTTTTCTATAAAAACGCTACCAGCCAAAGAAATCTCCCAGAGAGAATGACGGCCCCCAACAGTGTGACGGTTGGACATTTTAACCAAGGTTGTGTACCCTCTAAAATGAGGTGGGGTCCACCCAAAAATAAAAGGAAGCCCTAAGCCAAGTGTCCTACAATTTTGGGCCCAACAACATTTTTCCAAAATTGGCCCAAGATGCAAAGAGTTTGTCTAAAATGTTTTAAACAACTAAATTACAATAGAATTAATTTTAAAATGTCTAATTGGAGTGTCTTGAATTATTTGACGGCAATCCAAATGTCCTAAATTGTATTTCTAAAATTTTTCATGCAATAAATAATGCAATTAATCAGCTTAGCAAATTCAAATTAACTAAAATAAGAATTTCCGATCAAATTAAGCATAATTAGGAAAAACGGGAAAATACCGGACAATTAAGCACAATTCCCTGATTAATTCTAGCACAATAAACTAAGTGAAATCAATAAAATATTGACTCATCAAAATAGACCACACTTAGTCTTTTGCACTCCTGGGCAAAATCAAGACGCAAATCAAGGAACAGTTCTACGGACATCAGGGAAGAGACAGACTCAACATACGGAAAACAAAGACTCACAAGGACAGAAACAGAATTACACAAGTCTCAAGAAATATGGACAATGAAAGGAAGTGGACAGTATCCAACACAGAATCAAGGAAAGCAGATACTCATGAAATCATCCAAGCAGTTCAAAAGCATGACAAAATGATCAATCAGGTCAAGGGGTGAATCAAAAGCAACAAAACCTCACAGATGCACACTATCAGTTTTTGTCAAGTGTCTAGGGTAAACAATGTCAACAAAATGCCCTCAAGAAACCAAACTCAAACAAACTTGGCAAGTCTCTAATATCAACACTCAAAAACATATGCATGTTCAAATCAAAAGGTCTTTTATAGATGTAATGGGGCTAAGGACAACGGAGGATAAATATGGATAAGAAGCTATGAACCAAAAGGAATAGAGGAGAAATGGGGAACACGTGTAAATACACTCAAATCACACCCAAAACCTCTAATTCAACCCTCTTCTTGACTCCATTTTTCACACAACAATTTTTTTAATTTTCTCATTTTTCTATATTTCTTTCTCTTTTTATTTCATTTTGTCTCTTTTCTTTTCTCTCTTTTCAGAACACAACTGTAAGAGACAAGATACACACATACTTACAAAAACAACACAAGAAGAGATGCCAACTAACCAAATCATCTGAATCTCCTAAGAGACCACACTTATTCCCAAAACAATTCTAAAGCTCCAAAATTCCCTAAGGTTAAGGTAATCATGGTTTTTCACTTAGGGCTAGTGTATGAGCTTCAAAACAAAGAAATGGGGAAAGTATAAGCTCAAAGGGGCTATCAAAGGATCCAAACAAGGTAGGCTCATCTAGCTAGAGAGGCTCAACAACAAAACTGCCTTTATCCCAAACATGCATATCAATCAAGAAACATCAACAAGAGCCAAGCCAAGGCATATGTGCAAGCAATCAAGCGACATATCACACAAGAAAGAACATAAAGTGGCTTAAATTCTCACACAGGGTATTTTTGTCACAATCAATCACCCTCTCAAACATCATAATCATCTTTCCAAGCAAAGAAAAACAAGGATTTCAAGCTAATCAGAGTATCAATGAAGTGAAGGAAAAACTGACAACCTAAACAAAGTCAAGAAATCCAAAGAGACAAGCAAAACTGTACACAAGACAAAACATAAACTACCTAAAAAACAAAAAATTTAACGCGGAAAACATAAACTAACAACAAAAAATCAGAATCTCCCCCAATAGACTACACTTAAACTACACAATGTCCTAAGTGTGTCACAATCATTAGATCAGAAATCAGAACAGTCTACAGATCATGGACAAGTGCAATAAAAGCGAGAAAGGGAGGAGAAGGGAAGAGAAAACTCCCCTGATCATGGTGGCAGTTGCCAATTTTGGACTTGCAGGGAGATATCTTCCACCATCGGATTCAGCAAGGAAGTGTTGAGGTAAAACTACTTCAACCGCCAAATTTGATCAAGCAGGGAAATGTCCTCCACAGTTGGATCTAAGAAGCAGTAATTGTTGATGAGTGGGTTCAGCTGGTGCCTATTAATCTTCAAACTGTCGTTTATGTGAGCACCTTTGTCTTCCACTGTGGGTGTGTGTTGGTCAAACTCATGTGTACCTCCTGCAACATGGTTAGTGCAATTCAACTCCAAAGAAATGATATACAGAGGTATAACACCCAATCCCAGTGTAACGGGTTGAACCTCAGATACACTCTCAGAACATGAATCACTTTCAAATGTAGAAACAATATCAACAACAATCTCATATTCATGTTCAATGCATGGAGAAGAAACATTCAAATGTGATAGGAAAAATTGGTTCTCATCATGCAGAGAGGTAGAATTAAAAGCATGCTCATCAGCAATATAATCATCAACATACCTATCATCAGCATAATCATTAACAACATAATCAATCTTAAGTATGTTTACCTACACTTCCGTGAAGATTGTTAGAGTGGTGGAAGATGAAACTGGTCTACCTGACTTAAAATTATTGCTTATACCTGCCTGGTCCTCCAAATCTTCATCAGTCTCCTCAAGTGCAAGAGTAGGGGCATAGGAGGATGGAAAAGTAGGTGGTGCAATAGTAAACTCATGACTCTGCTCCCCATCTCCTATGTGGATGACACCAACATAATCTAGAAGCTGAACAGCCTGAAATGGTGATTCCTCTGAAACATAAGATTGTTCCTCAGTGATCTGAGTGGCCATCTGCCCCATCTGATCAGTCAAACTCTGAATGGAAGCTCTGGTCTCTTGCTGGAACTGAATGTTCTCTTTCTGAAACTGCATGTTCTGCATGGCTATTCTCCTTAGTAACTCCTTCAATGTAGGCTCAGAAGTAGTGGAAGGATGAGGAGTTGCTTGGGCAGGCTCATGAAACTACAGTTGTTGTGGTTCCTGAACTGGTGGAGGCATACAAGCATTCTGGAATGGTGGTTCTTTATATTGATGCTGAGTAGGGCGGAATCTTTCCAAAAACAGATGCTTAAGATCTTCCCAATTGGCTTTGAATTCTGGAGGAAGATAATAAAGCCATCCCCATGCTGCTTCTTCTACTGAATGTAGGAATGCCTTTAAGAAAAGGCGCTCATCTGGGACATGTGGAGGTTTCGTTTCAGAGCAAATGCATGGGAACCTCTCCAAATGTCTATGTGGGCATTCACCTGCAGAACCACAAAACCTAGGCAGCAAATCTATCAGTCCAGAGGTGAGAACACAATGAACATCATCCTCACTAAGGGAAACTGGCTCCCAAAGAGCACTCTCAAGAATGGGAGGATGAGTCATATTGTTCTCAACATAAAAATGAGCAGAATATGCATGAGAAGCAATATCAGAATCAGATGCAAAAGGAGAATTAAAGTCATGGACATAGGCAGAAGAAACAATATTCACAAAATCAAAGTAGGTACACATGTAGAAAGAAGGGGGAAAAGAAGAATGCAATGAAAATATGCAACTAAAGCTAACTAAATGCAACACACAAAACAGAACATCACACTCACAACACAAGACATGACAACACACACTAACACAACAAAAGACCTAAAACCGAACCGTTGGTCCCCGGCAACGGCGCCAAAATTTGATGGGCTGTCGCAACCCACACAAATTTAATGTACATTAAAGAATGCAGTATAGACTAGCAAGTGACTCCTAGGTCGTCTCTCAAGGACCAAATGTGGTTCGAGAATTAGGTCAGACACGAAGTGAGGGGGGGTTGTTGAAAAGTTTGTGAATGCGGATAAACAAAATCAAAACATGAATGCAAACAACAATGTAAACACAGATGGAAACAAAAATGTAAAACGGAATGTGAAAGACAGAATGAAAATGGTTGGTCATTAACCTAATTACTATGCTTCCAATCACAGATCAATGACAAGTACACACTACTCTAATCCAAATCCGACACGAATCATCCAACTAAGCGAAGGCTAATTCAGTCTTCAAAAATGCAAACTAAGCGAATGCAATGCTCAAATCCAATCAGTAATCCACTATGCAGTCTAATCAAATAAGAGAAGATTAAACACCAATCAGGCAACTAAGCGTATACCTAATTGCAGGCAGACAGCGGATTAAATATTGAGCCAAATCAGAGCAGTAGTATGACAATTAAAGTGCAGAGGTCTCATGAATAAACTACTCTAGCCTCTAATCCAGCACAGCTAACAGACTAAGCGAAGGCTAATCATGCTGTCATAATTACGAACTAAGCGAACGCAATACACTTATTCCATCCTATGTGTTCGATACAGAACGATCAACTAAGCGAAGATGCAATCACCAATTAGGCAACTAAGCGTATACACGTTGCAAGAACACAGTCAGATTTCACAGAATGCCAGGCAGAGCAGAATAAACATAAATACAGTCCAATAAATCTCAAGGAAACACTGTAATTTTATTAATGACCAACTCGACTAACCTAAGCTAACTTCACAATTAACTTATCACAATCAAAAAACTAGACAACATTAAAGTAAATGAAGATGCTAAACCTAACACTGCAATAGACAAATATCCAAACATAGTTAAAATAGTTAAAATGCAATACTAAATTAAGAAGATAAACACTACCCAACATTTAATGTAAACTATTCTAAAGCAAAACAAAAAAAATAAATTAATTAATTCTTCTACCACGGGACACATGAGCTTATCTAAAGAAAATTAATTTCCTTAACTTGTTAAAAAGCTCTTGGCCGCGAATGTGAAAATTGGAAGCTGAAATTTAAAGTGTCGTGCGGACATATGCAAATTAAATGCATCATAAAGAAAACTAAAAAAAAATGAGAAGCCCTGAATGTTAGCACTCCACCCGTGACATGGTCTTAAATGAAACTTTAATTGAAAAGTTCCTGGAATGAAATATGAACACCTAATAATAAATTAAAAGTTGAAATATAATCTTGAATGCTAGACATGCTACACCAATCAACGCTGCTACCCTACTCCTAATCAATTAAAATCAACATGCTCTTAATAAGAAATGAAATGAAGTTTTCGAGTGACACCGTGCAGCTTTCTTCCAATTGAAATCAGCAGAGAAAATAAATTCCCATTTCTCCAAAGAAATTTGAATCCGTGTGTGCACATTGCACTTCCAGCTCCCATCAAATCAATTGCTTCATTATCACAATAAATAAAAGAAAGCTAAATGACAAAATCACACAATGATGAAATAATTTGCAAAGCAATGAAAAGGCTCGGTCTTTCTAAAATTAAAAACAATGAAATCACCGTTTCTTCATCTATTAGAAAAGTAAATGCATCTGCAGCCAGAATAAAAATGTGCTTCTCACATTCCACAATTCCCATAACAGCGTGCTTCATTTCTCATTCATCCGTGGTCCAAAAGCGTGAACATGGTTCAAGAAACCTTTTCTGTAAAAACGCTACCAGCCAAAGAAATCTCCCAAAGAGAATGACGGCCCCCAACAGTGTAACGGCTGGACATTTTAACCAAGGCCGTGTGCCCTCTAAAATGAGGTGGGGTCCACCCAAAAATAAAAGGAAACCCTAAGCCAAGTGTCCTACAATTTTCGGCCCAACAACATTTTTTATAAATTGGCCCAAGATGCAAAGAGTTTGTCTAAAAAGTTTTAAACAACTAAATTACAATACAATTAATTTTAAAATGTCTAATTGGAGAGTCTTGAATTATTTGACGGCAATCCAAATGTCCCAAATTGTATTTCCAAAATTTTCCCTGCAATAAATAATGCAATTAATCAGCTCAGAAAATTCAAATTAACTAAAATAAGAATTTCCGATCAAATTAAGCATAATTAGGAAAAATGGGAAAATACCGGACAATTAAGCACAATTCCCTGATTAATTCTAGCACAATAAACTAAGTGAAATTAATAAAATATTGAATCATCGCTTAGAAATCTTTGAAAAATCTTTAATGAATCTCTGATAGAACCCAACATGACCTAAGAAACTCCAAATTCCTTTCACATTTGGTAGTGGTGGAAGTTTTTCAATAACCTCCACTTTGGCCTTATCAACTTCAATTCCTCTGGCTGAAATCTTGTGTCCCAACACAATTCCTTCTGTAACCATAAAATGACATTTCTCCCAATTCAAAACAAGATTCGTTTGAACACACCTTTTAAGAACTGCATCCAGGTTGATTAAGCATCTTTGAAAAGAATCTCCAAATACTGAAAAATCATCCATGAAGACTTCTATGCTTTTCTCCATGAATTCCGCAAAGATTGCTTGCATACACCTTTGAAACGTAGCAGGTGCATTACATAATCCAAATGGCATTTTCCTATAGGTGAATATACCAAAAGGACATGTAAAGGCTGTTTTTTCTTGATCTTCAAGATCCACCACAATTTGATTATATCCAGAATAGCCATCAAGGAAGCAATAATATGCTTGTCTAGCCAATCTTTCTAGCATCTGGTCCATAAAAGGTAAAGGAAAATGATCCTTTTTGGTAGCTGTATTTAGCTTTCTGTAGTCAATACACATCCGTCATCCAGTAACTATTCATGTAGGAATTAATTCATTTTTTCATTATGAATCACTGTCATTCCTCCTTTCTTTGGCACCTCCTGAACTGGACTTACCCATTTGCTATCAGAGATTGGGTAAATGATACCTGCTTCTAGTAATTTCAACACTTCCTTTCTCACTACTTCCTTCTTAACAGGATTCAATCTTCTCTACGGTTGAGCCACCGGCCTATAATCATTCTCCATAAGAATCATGTGCATACAATATGTGGGGCTTATGCCTTTAAGATCTGCAATTGACCAACCTATAGCACCATTATTTGCTTTTAGAATTTCCACCAATTTCTCTTCTTCTTTAGGAGATAATGAAGTACTAATAAAAACTGGTTTTCCTCCATCATCTTCCAAAAATACATATTTCAAATGTGGTGGTAATTCTTTCAATTCAAGCTTGCTTTCTTTCACTCTCTCTTTAAGATCAATTCTTTCAAAATTGGCCTCCTCTGTTTCCTTTGTTGCTTCCAAATCACGGATACAATCTTCAATCATTTTATCTTCCTCTTCATGTACATCATCATGTTCATCAATGAGAGTCCTCTCTAATACAGATGCATTTCGTATTGTCTTATCTTGCAACATACAAAGTTCTTCCGCAATATCTATTTGAAAACATGACTTACTATCTTTAGGATATGACATTGCCTGGAAGACATCAAAATTTACCTCTTCATCCTATACTCTGACTTCAACTTAGCATTCTCTACATCAATTAAAATCCTGGTTGTCTTCATAAAAAGTCTTCAAAGAATCAAAGGTGCATCTCAATTTTCCTTCATCTCCATAACAACAAAATCTAACGGGAATAAAAATTTATCCACCTTTACTATCACATCTTCAGCCACTCCATATGGATATTTAAGAGATCTATCTGCCAATAGAAGAGTCATCCTTGTTGGTTTTAGTTCTAATCCTATGATCTTTTTGAACATGGAAAGAGGTATTGATTAATGCTAGCTCCTAGATCAATCAAAGCTTTTCCCACTTCTAACTCTCCAATGGTGCATGGAATGGTAAAGCTCCTTGGATCTTGCAATTTAGGAGGTAATTTCTTTAGTATGATTGCACTGCAATCTCCTTGCACTTCAATGGTTACCTTCTCGACATACTTCCTCTTTTTCATGAGCAGTTCCTTTAGAAATTTGGCATATGATGGCATTTGCTGAAGTATTTCCTCTTTAAAAACGGTATGGTTATTTCCAGCTTCTTAAAAATCTCCATAAAGCGCTCAAACCGCTTTTCCTTCTCCTTTCTTGAGTATGTCTTTGGGTAAGGCAACGGTTTAACATATTCCTTCTCTTTCTCAACCTCTTCTTCCTGACTATTACCCTCATCTCTCATATTTTTTTCTCTCTCTCTTTCTTCTTTTTGATCACTCTTTTTTTCAATGCTTTCTTTTTCTGCCTCTTCTTTTTCAAATCTTCTCTCCTCCAACACTCTCCCACTTCTGGTAATCATCTCACATGTTTCCTTTTTCTCTACCTGATCAACATAAAATGCTGTGCTAGTCACAACTCTCTGAAAAATTTCTTCAGATTCTGCACTTCTCTATACTGCCATAAATTGAGGTTGTTCTGAGACTCTTGATGGTGTTATCATCTCCTGTGGTAAGGCAGACAATTTCTGAATAATTGTCTCCAACTGTTGAGCAATTATCTTGTTCTGCTCCATCATTACACTATGATCCTGTGATACTGAAGTTTTCTGAACAAAAGCAGTACTTTCACTCTGTGTTTCCTCATTGTCTGCCATATTCTCAATCAACTCATAAGCCTCGTCTTAAGTCTTCTTCATTATGTCCGCTCCGGCTGCAGCATTTAACATCATCTTTGATTGCATGTTTACCCCTCCAAGGAATGCAAGAACTATGGTTGTTTTAATAGGCTTTTAAACCTATCCCATGCTTGCCCAAGAGTCTCTTCCATGCCTTGCTTGAATGATGAGATTTCCAGCTTTCCTTGAGTAACTTTGGACTGTGGAAAATATTTCTTAACAAATCTTGTAGTCGCACTATCCCATGTTGTGAATGTTCCTGTTGGAAAGGAATTAAGCCACGCCTTAGCATTGTCCGCCAATGAGAATGGGAACAAGTTAAGCTTTACTCGTTCATCTGATACACCTGTCATCTTCACAGTATTGCAGATTTCACTAAACGTTGACAAATGATCATATGGATTCTCATTTGACAAGCCATGAAACTGGTTGCCTTGTACTAGGTGTATAAGCACTGGATTCATCACCATGTTGGTCGTTTGATCCGTAGGCATGA
Organism: Vigna reflexopilosa; assembly: GCA_027742785.1. Taxonomy (NCBI): domain Eukaryota; kingdom Viridiplantae; phylum Streptophyta; class Magnoliopsida; order Fabales; family Fabaceae; genus Vigna; species Vigna reflexopilosa. The sequence goes on from CM050932.1 coordinate 14,997,496, forward strand.
CTATCCTGTTGAAGTGGAAAGGACCAACAGCATTAGATCGATCTGCCAATGTGCGTCTTGGAGGAGGTTGTCCTGCCATCTCCTCTGTTCTTCTATCTGGTGAAGGTGATAATAATCTGCTAGGAGAAGGAAATAAATCCGTAGATGGGCGTCTGACTCTCCTTCTTCCCCTTGTCTCGCTTAAGCCTTCAAGAAGAGGTTGGGTATTTTTCTTGCTTCTAGTATGTCTAGTCTCCTCTTGCATGCACAAGAAACACAAACCCTAGTAGCACTTTTATATATAAAATAATAAAAAAAAATATATACAAATATCTACAATCAAGTCAAAGTTAATCAATTTACACTACTAGAAAAAGTTACACCAAGAGTCCCCGACAACAGCGCCAAAAACTTGTTAAGACCCTGGCAAGTGTACCAGATAATATCAAGTAATATAATTGGTAAACCCAATATCGTTCTTCCCAAAGGACTCTATCCCTAGGTGGTATTAGCATAATCAAGGAATTCTTCCCAGTTCATGACATTACTGTAGTCCCCATATCAATAAAGACAAACAACATCTACCGAATGAGTTAAACGGTAAGAGAATTAAATACAAGTAAAGAATCCAACAATTGATAAATCAAGCATATGCAAGCATATAAAGTAAATAAGAATTTGGATATATGAGAGTTTCAAAAGATTACATTGTTCCCCAACAACAAAGGGTTTAGTTTACCATAATCATGGTGAAACTAGATGAAAATAATGAAAGAATGGAAAAGCAAACCCTAGATTTGATAAAGTGGAGCCTAAGCGTCCAAGAAATCTCCTCCAAGGTGTGTAGAGCTGTTGTGGACGTTTCTCTCTGCCAAAAGAATTTCATTTGGATTTGCACTGGGGCTATATATAAGCTAGAAAGATAACAGAAAGATCTCAGAATCCAAAATATAAAAACAGACAACCGCCCAGGCGTCACAATTGACCACTGAGCGGTTTGCCTCTTGCCGTTCTGGACGCTCAGCGTCACCGCCTGGGCGCCAGACAATAGCTCCACCTCGAATTAGGACGCTCAGCGGTCCATAGAGTCTTATTTCCTTCCTTTTTCTCCTTCATTCTTTAGTCTATGACCTTCCTACTTCATTTCCATCTTCAATTCTCATGAAAAACCCTGCAAACAATGCAAAACAACCATAATATCTCTAAAAACAGCTTTTGACTTGATTCTAAGCTCATTTTAAGCTACAAACGGTGTGTTTCAATATTAAATCCAAGCATGAAAATATCGGTTTTTTAGATCGTTATCAGTTTGTTTTCAAGCAAGCCAAGTTTGGTGGTCAGACTTACCTAAGTTGGTGCTTGGTGCAAAGATTTTGGAATTTTTCAAATACTTGGTTTTTGAGACATAGGGGCTGCAATGCACTCTTTATATCCCTAAATGACGACTAGTATAAAAATCTAGGTGCAAGAAAATTTTCAATTTGGTTGGTTTTCAGGCAAGCCATGTTTGGTGGTGAGACTAGGCTAAGTTGGCGCTTGGTGCCAAGAATTGAGAATTTTTCAAAGACTTGGTTAGTGAGACTTAGGGGCTACAACACAATCTTTATATCCCCAAGTGATGACAAGTTTCAAAATCCAGGTACAAGAAATTTTTTAATTTGGTTGGTTTTCAAGCACGCCATGTTTTGTGCTGAGACTTAGTTGTGTTGGTGCTTGGTGCAAAGATTTAGAAAGTTTTGAACGTCTTGGTTTTTTAGACTTAGGAGCTGCAACAAACTCTTTAAATCCACAAATAACGACAAGTGTCAAAATATAGGGGCAAGAAATTTTTCAATTCTTTTGGTTTTCAAGCAAGCCAAGTTTGGGGCTGACACTTGGCTAAGTTGGTGGTTGGTGTCAAGATTTTGAAATTTTCAAATTCTTTGTTTTTTAGGCTTAGGAGCTACAATGAACTCTTTATATTCCCAACTGACGACTAGTTTCAAAATCTAGGTAAAAGAAATTTTTGAACTTGGTTGGTTATAAAACACGCCATGTTTGGTGGTGAGGCTTAGCTGTGTTGGAGCTTGGTGCCAATATTTGGAAAGTTTTGAACGTCTTGGTTTTTGAGACTTGGGGGCTACAATGTATATTTTAAGTCCACAAATGATGACTAGTGTCAAAATATAGGTGCAAGAAATTTTTCTATTTGGTTTGTTTTCAAGCAAGCTGGGTTTGGTGGTCAGACTTAGCTAAGTTGGTGTTTGGTGCCAAGATTTTGGAATTTTTCAAATACCTTGTTTTTGAGACTTAGGGGCTGCAATGCACTCTTTATATCCCTAAATGACGACTAGTATAAAAAATCTAGGTGCAAGAAATTTTTCAATTTGGTTGGTTTTAAAGCAAGCCATGTTTGGTGGTGAGACTTGGCTAAGTTTGCGCTTGGTGCCAAGATTTGAGAATTTTTTAAAGACTTGGTTTATGAGACTTAGGGGCTGTAACACAATCATTATATCCCCAAGTGATGACAAGTTTCAAAATCTAGGTACAAGAAATTTTTTAATTTGGTTGGTTTCCAAGCATGCCAAGTTTGGTGCTGAGACTTACTTATGTTGGTTCTTGGTGCAAAGATTTAGAAAGTTTTGAACGTCTTGGTTTTTGAGACTTATGAGCTTCAACGCACTCTTTAAATCCACAAATGACGACAATTGTCAAAATATAGGCGCAAGCAATTTTTCAATTCTTTTGGTTTTAAAGCAAGCCAAGTTTAGGGGTGAAACTTGGCTAAGTTGGTGGTTGGTGCCAAGATTTTGAATATTTTCAAAGTCTTGGTTTTTTGGAATTAGGAGCTGCAATGAACTCTTTATATTCCCAAGTGACGAATAGTTTCAAAATCTAGGTAAAACAAATTTTCGAATTTGGTTGTTTTTAAAACATGCCAAGTTTGGTGGTGACACTTAGTTATGTTGGTGCTTGGTGCAAAGATTTAGAAAGTTTTGAACGTCTTGGTTTTTGAGACTTAGGCGCTGAAACGCAGTCTTTAGATCCATAAATGACGACAAGTATCAAAATATAGGCGCAAGATATTTTCAATTCTTTTGGTTTTAAAGCAAGCCAAGTTTGGTGGTCAGACTTAGCTAAGTTGGTGCTTAATGCCAATACTTTGGAATTTTTCAAATATTTGGTTTTTGAGACTTAGGGGCTGCAAAGTACTCTTTATATCCCTAGATGACGACTACTATAAAAATCTAGGAGCAAGAAATTTTTCAATTTGGTTGGTTTTCAAGCAAGCCATGTTTGGTGGTTACACTAGGCAAAGTTGGCGCTTAGTGCCAAGATTTGAGAATTTTCCAAAAACTTGGTTTTTGAGACTAAGGGGCTGCAACATAATCTTTAAATCCCCAAGTGATGACAAGATTCAATATCTAGGTATAAGTAATTTTTTAATTTCGTTGGTTTTCAAGCATGCCAAGTTTGGTGCTGAGACTTAGTTATGTTGGTGCTTGGTGCAAAGATTTAGAAAGTTTTGAACGTCTTGGTTTCTGAAACTTAGGAGCTGCAACACACTCTTTAAATCCACAAATGATGACAAGTGTCAAAATATAGGCGCAAGAAATTTTTCAATTCTTTTGGTTTTCAAGCAAGCCAAGTTTGGGGGTGAGACTTGGCTAAGTTAGTGGTTGGTGCCAAGATTTTGAAAATTTTCAAAGTCTTAGTTTTTGAGACTTAGGAGCTTCAACGAACTCGTTATATTCCGAAGTGACAAATAGTTTCAAAATCTAGGTTAAACAAATTTTTGAATTTGGTTGTTTTTAAATCACACCAAGTTTGATGGTGACACTTAGTTATGTTGGTGCTTGGTGCAAAGATTTAGAAAGTTTTAAACGTCTTGGTTTTTGAGACTTAGGAGCTGCAACGCACTCTTTAGATCCATAAATGACGACAAGTGTCAAAATATAGGCGCAAGATATTTTCAATTCTTTTGGTTTTCAAACAAGCCATGTTTGGGGGTGAGACTTGGCTAAGTTGGTGGTTGGTGCCAAGATTTTGAGAATTTTCAAAGTCTTGGTTTTTTAGACTTATGAGCTGCAATGAACTCTTTATATTCCCAAGTGACGAATAGTTTGAAAATCTAGGTAATAGAAATTGTCGAATTTGGTTGGTTATAAAACAGGCCAAGTTTGGTACTGAGACTTAGTAATGTTGGTGCTTGGTGCCAACATTTGGACAGTTTTGAACATCTTTGTTTTTGAGACATAGGGGCTACAATGCACCATTTAAATCCACAAATAACGACTAGTGTCAAAATATAGGTGCAAGAAATTTTTCTATTTGGTTTGTTTTCAGGCAAGCCAAGTTTGGTGGTCAGACTTAGCTAAGTTGGTGCTTAGTGCCAATATTTTGGAATTTTTCAAATATTTGGTTTTTGAGACATAGGGGCTGCAATGCACTCTTTATATCCCTAGATGACGACTAGTATAAAAATCTAGGAGCAAGAAATATTTCAATTTGGTTGGTTTTCAAGCAAGCCATGTTTGGTGGTGAGACTAGGCAAAGTTGGCGCTTAGTGCCAAGATTTGAGAATTTTTCAAAAACTTAGTTTTTGAGACTAAGGGGCTGCAACACAATATTTAAATCCCCAAGTGATAACAAGATTCAATATCTAGGTACAAGAAATTTTTTAATTTGGTTGGTCTTCAAGCATGCCAAGTTTGGTGCTGAGACTTAGTTATGTTGGTGCTTGGTGCTATCATTTTGAAAATTTTCAAAGTGTTGGCTTTTTAGACTTAGGAGCTGCAATGAACTCTTTATATTCCCAAGTGACGACTAGTTTCAAAATCTAGCTAAAAGAAATTTTCGAATTTGGTTGGTTATAAAACACGCCAAGTTTGGTGGTGAGACTTAGTTATGTTGGTGCTTGGTGCAAAGATTTAGAAAGTTTTGAACGCCTTGGTTTTTAAGACTTAGGAGCTGCAACACACTGTTTAAATCTAGAAATGACGACAAGTGTCAAAATATAGGCGCATCAAATTTTTCAATTCTTTTGGTTTTCAAGCAAGCCAAGTTTAGGGGTGAGACTTGGCTAAGTTGGTACTTGGTGCCAAGATTTTGGAATTTTTCAAATACCTTGTTTTTGAGACTTAGGGGCTGCAATGCACTCTTTATATCCCTAAATGTCGACTAGTATAAAAATCTAGGTGCAAGATATTTTTTAATTTGGTTTGTTTTCAAGCAAGCCATGTTTGGTGGTGAGATTAGGCGAAATGGTGCTCGGGGCCAAGATTTGAGAATTTTTCAAAGATTTGGTTTTTGAGACTTAGGGGCTGCAACACAATCTTTATATCCTCAAGTGATGACATGTTTAAAAATCTAGGTATAAGAAATTTTTTAATTTGGTTGGTTTTCAAGCTCGCCATGTTTTTTGCTGAGACATAGTTATGTTGGTGCTTGGTTCAAAGATTTAGAAAGTTTTTAACGTCTTGGTTTTGAAGGCTTAGGTGCTGCAACGCACTCTTTAAATCCACAAATGACGACAAGTGTCAAAATATAAGCGCAAGAAATTTTTCAATTCTTTTGGTTTTCAAGCAAACCATGTTTGGGGGTGAGACTTGAGTATGTTGGTGGTTCTTGCCAAGATTTTGAAAATTTTCAAATTCCTTGTTGTTTAGACATAGGAGCAGCAAAGAACTCTTTATCTTACCAAGTGACGACTAGTTTCAAAATCTAGGTAAAATAAATTTTCGAATTTGGTTGGTTATAAAACACGCCAAGTTTGGTGGTGAGACTTAGTTATTTTGGTGCTTGGTGCCAATATTTGGAAAGTTTTGAACGTCTTGGTTTTGAGACTTAGGGGCTACAATGCACATTTTAAATCCACAAATGATGACTAGTGTCAAAATATAGGTGCAAGAAATTTTTCTATTTGGTTTTTTTTCAAGCAAGCTGGGTTTTGTGGTCAGACTTAGCTAAGTTGGTGCTTGGTGCCAAGATTTTGGAATTTTTCAAATACCTTGTTTTTGAGACTTAGGGGCTGCAATGCACTCTTTATATCCCTAAATGACGACTAGTATAAAAATCTAGGGGCAAGAAATTTTTCAATTTTGTTGGTTTTCAAGCAAGCCATGTTTGGTGGTGAGACTAGGCTAAGTTGGCGCTTGATGCCAAGATTTGAGAATTTTTCAAAGAATTGGTTTTTGAGACTTAGGGGCTGCAACACAATCTTTATATCCTCAAGTGATGACAAATTTAAAAATCTAGGTACAAGAAATTTTTTAATTTCGTTCGTTTTCAAGCATGCCAAGTTTGGTGCTGAGACTTAGTTATGTTGGTGCTTGGTGCAAAGATTTAGAAAGTTTTGAACGTCTTGGTTTTTGAAACTTAGGAGCTGCAACACACTCTTTAAATCCACAAATGATGACAAGTGTCAAAATATAGGCGCAAGAAATTTTTCAATTCTTTTGGTTTTCAAGCAAGCCAAGTTTGGGTGTGAGAGTTGGCTAAGTTAGTGGTTGGTGCCAAGATTTTGAAAATTTTCAAAGTCTTAGTTTTTGAGACTTAGGAGCTTCAACGAACTCGTTATATTCCAAAGTGACGAATAGTTTCAAAATCTAGGTTAAACAAATTTTCGAATTTGGTTGTTTTTAAAACACGCCAAGTTTAGTGGTGACACTTAGTTATGTTGGTGCTTGGTGCAAAGATTTAGAAAGTTTTAAACGTCTTGGTTTTTGAGACTTAGGAGCTGCAACGCACTCTTTTGATACATAAATGACGACAAGTGGTAAAATATAGGCGCAAGATATTTTCAATTCTTTTGGTTTTTAAGCAAGCCAAGTTTGGGGGTGAGACTTGGCTAAGTTGGTGGTTGGTGCCAAGATTTTGAAAATTTTCAAAGTCTTGGTTTTTTAGACTTATGACCTGTAATGAACTCTTTATATTCCCAAGTGACGAATAGTTTGAAAATCTAGGTAAAAGAAATTGTCGAATTTGGTTGGTTATAAAACACGCCAAGTTTGGTGCTGAGACTTAGTAATGTTGGTGCTTGGTGCCAACATTTGGACAGTTTTGAACATCTTTTTTTTTGAGACATAGGGGCTACAATGCACCGTTTAAATCCACAAATAACGACTAGTGTCAAAATATAGGTGCAAGAAATTTTTCTATTTGGTTTGTTTTCAGGCAAGCCAAGTTTGGTGGTCAGACTTAGCTAAGTTGGTGCTTAGTGCCAATATTATGGAATTTTTAAAATATTTGGTTTTTGAGACTTAAGGGCTGCAATGCACTCTTTATATCCCTAGATGACGACTAGTATAAAAATCTAGGAGCAAGAAATATTTCAATTTGGTTGGTTTTCAAGCAAGCCATGTTTGGTGGTGAGACTAGGCAAAGTTGGCGCTTAGTGCCAAGATTTGAGAATTTTTCAAAAACTTGGTTTTTGAGACTAAGGGGCTGCAACACAATCTTTAAATCCCCAAGTGATGACAAGATTCAATATCTAGGTAGAAGAAATTTTTTAATTTGGTTGGTCTTCAAGCATGCCAAGTTTGGTGCTGAGACTTAGTTATGTTGGTGCTTGGTGCTATGATTTTGAAAATTTTCAAAGTCTTTGCTTTTTAGACTTAGGAGCTGCAATGAACTCTTTATATTCCCAAGTGACGACTAGTTTCAAAATCTAGCTAAAAGAAATTTTCGAATTTGGTTGGTTATAAAACACGCCAAGTTTGGTGGTGAGACTTAGTTATTTTGGTGCTTGGTGCCAATATTTGGAAAGTTTTGAACGTCTTGGTTTTGAGACTTAGGGGCTACAATGCACATTTTAAATCCACAAATGATGACTAGTGTCAAAATATAGGTGCAAGAAATTTTTCTATTTGGTTTGTTTTCAAGCAAGCCGGGTTTGGTGGTCAGACTTAACTAAGTTGGTGCTTGGTGCCAAGATTTTGGAATTATTATTGTTTTTTAGACTTAGAGGCTGCAATGCACTCTTTATATCCCTAAATGACGACTAGTATAAAAGTCTAGGGGCAAGAAATTTTTAAATTTTGTTGGTTTTCAAGCAAGCCATGTCTGGTGGTGAGACTAGACAAAGTTGGCGCTTGGTGCATACATTGGAGAATTTTTCAAAGACTTGGTTTTTGAGACATAGGGGCTGCAACACAATCTTTATATTCCCAACAAATGACAAGTTTCAAAATCTAGGTACAAGAAATTTTTTAATTTGGTTGGTTTTCAAGCATATCAAGTTTGGTGCTGAGACTTAGTTTTGTTTGTGCTTGGTGCAAAGATGTAGAAAGTTTTGAACGTCTTGGTTTTTTAGACTTAGGAGTTGCATAGCACTCTTTAAATCCAAATATGACGACAAGTGTCAAAATATAGCCGCAAGAAATTTTTCATTTCTTTTCGTTTTCAAGCAAGCCAAGTTTGGGGGTGAGACTTGGCTAAGTTGGTGGTTGGTGCCAAGATTTTGAAATTTTTCAAAGTCTTGGATTTTTAGACTTAGGAGCTGCAATGAACTCTTTATATTCCCAAGTGACGAATAGTTTCAAAATCTAGGTAAAAGAAATTTTCGAATTTGGTTGTTTTTAAAACACGCCAAGTTTGGTGGGGAGACTTACTAATGTTGGTGCTTGGTCCCAAGATTTGGAAAGTTTTGAACGTCTTGGTTTTTGAGACTTAGGGGCTACAATGCACTCTTTAAATCCACAAATGACGACTAGTTTCAAAATATAGGTGCAACAAATTTTTAAATTTGTTTTGTTTTCGTGAAAGTCAAGTTTGGTGGTTAGACATGGCTAAGTTGGTGCTTGGTGTGAAGATTTTGGAAATTTTCAAATACTTGGTTTTTGAGACTTAGGACCTGCAATGCACTCTTTATATCCCCAAATGATGACTAGTATAAAAATCTAGGTGCAAGAAATTTTTCAATTTAGTTGCTTTTGAAGCAAACCATGCTTGGTGGTGAGACTTGGCGAAATTGGCGGTTGGTGCTAAGATTTTGAAAATTTTCAAAGTCTTGGTTTTTTAGACTTAGGAGCTCCAATGAACACTTTATATTCCCAAGTGACGACTAGTTTCAAAAATCTAGGTAAAAGAAATTTTCGAATTTGGTTGGTTATAAAACACGCCAACTTTGGTGGTGAGACTTAGTTATGTTGGTGCTTGGTGCCAAGATTTGGAAAGTTTTGAAAGTATTTGTTTTTGAGACTTAGAGGCTACAATGCACCATTTAAGTCCACAAAGGATGACTAGTGTCAAAATATAGGTGCAAGAAGTTTTTAAATTTGGTTTGTTTTCAAGCAAACCAAGTTTGGTGGTCAGACTTAGCTAAGTTGGTGCTTGGTGCCAAGATTTTGGAATTTTTCAAATACTTGGTTTTTGAGACTTAAGGGCTGCAGTGCACTCTTTATATCCCTAAATGACGACTAGTATAAAAATCTAGGGGCAAGAAATTTTTCAATTTGGTTGGTTTTCAAGCAAGCCATGTTTGGTGGTGAGACTAGGCTAAGTTGGCGCTTGGTGCCAAGTTTTGAGAATTTTTCAATGACTTGGTTTTCTAGACTTAGGGGCTGCAACACAATGTTTATATCCCCAAGTGATAACAAGTTTCGAAATCTAGGTACAAGAAATTTTTTAATTTGGTTGTTTTCAAGCATGCCAAGTTTGGTGCTGAGACTTAGTTATGTTGGTGCTTGGGCAAAGATTTAGAAACTTTGGAACGTCTTGGTTGTTGAGACTTAGGTGTTGCAACGCATTCTTTAAATCCACAAATGACGACAAGTGTCCAAATATAGGCACAAAAAATTTTTCAATTCTTTTGGTTTTCAAGCTAGCCAATTTGGGGGTGAAACTTGGCTAAGTTGGTGGTTGGTGCAAAGATTTTGAAAATTTTCAAATTCTTGGTTTTTTAGACTTGGGAGATGCAATGAACTCTTTATATTCCCAAGTGACGACTAGTTTCAAAATCTAGGTAAAAGAAATTTTCGAATTTGGTTGGTTATAAAACACGCAAAGTTTTGGTGGTAAGACTTAGTTATGTTGGTGCTTGTTGCCAATATTTGGAAAGTTTTAAACGTCTTTGTTTTTGAGACTTAGGGGCTACAATGCACTCTTTAAATCCACAAATGAAGACTACTGTAAAAATATAGGTGCAACAAATTTTTCTATTTGGTTTATTTTCAAGCAAGCCAGGTTTTGTGGTTAGACTTAGCTAAGTTGGTGCTTGGTGCCAAGATTTTGGAATTTTTCAAATAATTGGTTTTTAGACTTAGAGGCTGCAATGCACTCTTTATATCCCTAAATGACGACTAGTATAAAAATCTAGGGGCAAGAAATTTTTCAATTTGGTTGGTTTTCAAGCAAGCCATGTCTGGTGGTGAGACTAGGCAAAGTTGGCGCTTGGTGCAAACATTGGAGAATTTTTGAAAGACCTGGTTTTTGAGACTTAGGGGCTGCAACACAATCTTTATATCCCCAACTAATGTCAAGTTTCAAAATCTAGGTACAAGAAATTTTTTAATTTGGTTGGTTTTCAAGCATCCCAAGTTTGGTTGTGAGACTTAGTTTTGTTGGTGCTTGGTGTAAAGATGTAGAAAGTTTTGAACGTCTTGGTTTTTGAGACTTATGAGCTGCATAGCACTCTTTAAATCCAAATATGACGACAGGTGTCAAAATATAGCCTCAAGAAATTTTTCAATTCTTTTCGTTTTCAAGCAAGCCAAGTTTGGGGGTGAGACTTGGCTAAGTTGGTAGTTGGTGCCAAGATTTTGAAAATTTCCAAAGTCTTGCATTTTTAGACTTAGGAGCTGCAATGAACTCTTTATATTCCCAAGTGACGAATAGTTTCAAAATCTAGGTAAAAGAAATTTTCGAATTTGGTTGTTTTTAACACACGCCAAGTTTGGTGGTGAGACTTAGTTATGTTGGTGCTTGGTACCAAGATTTGGAAAGTTTTGAATGTCTTGGTTTTTGAGACTTAGGGGCTACAATGCACTCTTTAAATCCACAAATGACGACTAGTGTCAAAATATAGGTGCAACAAATTTTTAAATTTGTTTTGTTTTCATGCAAGTCAAGTTTGGTGGTCAGACATGGCTAAGTTGGTGCTTGGTGCCAATATTTTGGAAATTTTCAAATACTTGGTTTTTGAGACTTAGGGCCTGCAATGCACTCTTTATATCCCCAAATGATGACTAGTATAAAAATCTAGGTGCAAGAAATTTTTCAATTTAGTTGCTTTTGAAGCAAACCATGCTTGGTGGTGAGACTTGGCTAAATTGGCGGTTGGTGCTAAGATTTTGAAAATTTTCAAAGTCTTGGTTTTTTAGACTTAGGAGCTCCAATGAACACTTTATATTCCCAAGTGACGACTAGTTTCAAAAATCTAGGTAAAAGAAATTTTCGAATTTGGTTGGTTATGAAACACGCCAACTTTGGTGGTGAGACTTAGTTATGTTGGTGCTTGGTGCCAAGATTTGGAAAGTTTTGAAAGTACTTGTTTTTGAGACTTAGGGGCTACAATGCACCATTTAAGTCCACAAATGACGACTAGTGTCAAAATATAGGTGCAAGAAATTTTTCAATTTGGTTTGTTTTCAAGCAAGCCAAGTTTGGTGGTCAGACTTAGCTAAGTTGGTGCTTGGTGCCAAGATTTTGGAATTTTTCAAATGCTTGGTTTTTTAGACTTAGGGGCTGCGATGCACTCTTTATATCCCTAAGTGACGACTAGTATAACAATCTAGGTGCAAGAAATTTTTCAATTTGGTTGGTTTTCAAGCAAGTCATGTTTAGGCTAAGTTGGCGCTTGGTACCAAGATTTGATAATTTTTCAAAGACTTGGTTTTTGAGACTTAGGGGCTGCAACACAATCTTTATATCCCCGATGTGATGACAAGTTTCAAAATCGAGGTACAAGAAATTTTTTAATTTGGTTGGTTTTCAAGCATGCTAAGTTTAGTGCTAAGACTTAGTTATGTTGATGCTTGGTAATAATAATAATAATATTAATAATAATAATAATAATAATAATATTATTATTATTATTAATATGAATAATAATAATAATAATAATATTATTATTATTATTAATATGAATAATAATAATAATAATAATACTAATAATAATAATAATAATAATAATAACAATATTAATTATAACAATAATAATAATAATGATAATAATAATAATAATAATAATAATAATAATTAAAACAATAATAATAATAATAATAATAATAATAATAATAATAATAAAAAATAATAGTAATAATAATAATAATAGTAATAATAATAATTAAAATAATAATAATAATAATATTCATAATAATTATAATAATAAAAATAATAATAATATTAATAATAATAATAATAATAATATTAATAATAATAATAATAATAATAATTATGATAATAATAATAATAATTATAATAATAATAATAATTATAATAATAATAATTATTATTATAATAATAATAATTATAATATTTATAATAATAATAATAATTATAATATTTATAATAATAATAATAATAATAATAACAACAATAATAATAATAATAACAACAACAACAACAACAACAATAATAATAATAATAATAACAATAATAATAATAATCATAATATTAATATTAATAATATTAATAATAATAATAATAATAATAATAATAACAATAATAATAATAATAATAATAATAATAATAATAATAACAACAACAACAACAACAATAATAATAATAATAATAATAATAATAGGAATAATAATAATAAGGCTTAATTACCTTTTTAGTCTCCAAGTTGGGGTTGAATTTCTATTTGATACCCGCTTTTAAAAGTGATTTATTTTGGTTCCCAGGTTACTGAATTTGCTTTTAATAGGTCCCTTCTGTTAAATTAGCATAAACGGTGTTAAATCATGCTGACCTGGCTGCACTTTTTTTCTCTTTCTTCTGCTGTTGTTGCCATCTTTTTCTCTCTCTCTTTTATTTCTCTCACCATTAATTACTAGCACCTTTTTCTCTCTATCATCTACTTCTCTCACCGTTAATTACCTAAATTAAGTTTCAGCTTTTTCTCTTTCTATTGGAACATGTGAAAGTTGCAAGCAGACAAAGTTCCATTCTTCTCTATCTCTTCAGTTTCCCCCTTCAAACACATAAACGGTCACATTTCCAACATCCTAATAACTCCACCATCTATCATCTTCTTCTTCTTCTTCTTCATCTTTTTCATTTTTTCACACACACTATTAAATTCCACACATTAACCCAAATCCAAACCCAGCCCATTTCACTTCCTTCATCTCTTTCACTTTCCAATCATTCTCCCACAATGTCTACATCAAAAAGCCTCGTTCTTTCGCTCCTCCTCCTTCTGGGCTTCTCGCCGCTCATTGCTGCCGCTGATGGCGGCGCTCCGCCGCAGGAGCTCTGGTGTGTGGCGTAGAACAACGTGGAGGACGCGTCGTTGCAGGTCGCGCTCGACTGGAGGCCTTTGATAATAGATGTTTCGGATTATGAGAATCTTGTATCGGTCCTCCACCATTAAATTTCTTGTATCAGTCCTCCACCATTACAGAGGCCACCTCATCTTTCGTGTAAACTATTTGTTTAAGACTTGAGTAAAGAAAATAATTTTAATTGTTTAAATGCAAAACAGAAATAAACATGCAAATGCAATAATTCAATTGACGAAGAGAAACTATGAATGAATGAGGTTGTTGGGGTTTACAATTTCATCTTATCCATTCTCATATATCTACTCTTCTTATTTACTTTGCTTATTTATTATATTGCCATGCAAACTTTCTTGGTCTACCCTTAACCCAATCCCTTGGTGAAAATAGCCTATTACTAATTACCGGCTTGCTATCCCTAGCCTCCCCTAGTAACTAATAATGCATAATGAGCGGAAGCAAAATACAATTGATCGTCCTACCCCTATCCCTAGGCGGTATTAACATAATTAAGGAATTCTCCCCAGTTCATGACATTACCGTACGTCCCCGTATCAATAAAGACAAATAACATCTACCGAATGAGTTAAACTGTAGAAGCATTAAGCACAGGTAAAGAACCCAACAATTGATAAATCCAGCATATGCAAGCATATAAAGTAAACAAGAATTTCAATATATGAGAGTTTCAAAAGATTACATTGTTCCCCAACAACTAAGGGTTTAGTTCACCATAATCATGGTGAAACTAGATGAATTAAATGGAAGAATGGAAAAACAAACCCTAGAATTGATAAAGTGGAGCCTAAGCATCCAAGAAATCTCCTCCAAAGGTGTAAAGCTGTTGTGGACCTTGCTCTCTGCCAAAAGAATTACATTTGGATTCGCACTAGGGCTATATATAAGCCAAAAAGATAACAGAAAGATCTAAAAATACAAAATATAAAAACAGACAACCGCCCAGGCGCCTAAATTGGCCGCTCAGCGATTTGCCTCAACACACGCCACCGCCCAGGCGCCTAAAATGACCGCTGAGCGGTTTGCCTCTTGTCGCTCTAGACGCTCAGCGTCACCGCCTGGGCGCCAGACAACAACTTTTCCTTGCACTAGGACGCTTAGCGGTGCAATTTACCACTGAGCGGTTCACAGACTCTTTGTTTCTTCCTTTTTCTCCTTCATTCTTGAGTCTATGACCTTCCTAGTTTATTACCATCTTCCATTTTCATCAAAAACCCTACAAAACAATGCAAAACAAGCATAATATCTCTAAAAACAACTTTTGACTCCCATGTAACAGAACTTAAGAGTTTTACTTGATTTTAAGCTCATTTTAAGCTACAAAAGGTGTGTTTTAATATCAAATTTATGCATGAAAATAACGGTTTTGAGACCGTTATCACAACCCCAAACTTAAAACTTTGCTTGTCCTCAACCAAAACAAAACAAAACTTGGCCTTCCAATTTTTCATCAAATAGTTCTACACTTTTCAAAATGCTTTTCTTCATGACAAGTTAATTCAGATTTTCAATGGAATCCTACCAAAATGCATGCATGCTTTCAATCCAATCTAGTTCACATACTTAAATATTCTTCAACAAATGTTTTATTCATGAACGATCAATCCCCTAAGCATAGATGTAAACCTGGATTTCAACAATTCTTACCAAGCAAGTGTTTCACTCAATCATTCAAGTATTTAAGGAATCACTCCACTCTTTACTATTCACATGCCACATAAAACAATATTGCCATGTATCTAAAACAATAAAAATCCTTACATGCAAATACCATCACAAGGACTTTTCCAAGGCTTGTAATGAGGCTAGGCTATCAAGAAAATTTGGTTTTTCTAGATTGCAAAATCCTTGAGTTAAGAGAGCTATTTCATCATTGAAAAGGTTCAAGTTTAAACTCTCTCTATCACCAAACTCCTTTATTCCCAACTTCTTACCTTTTTATCAATTTTGCATTGAGTTCCTTTTTCATGCTTTTCTTTTTTTCTTTTTCTTCTTTACTCATGCATTTTTTTCTTTTCAATACTTGAACTCAATGCTCTTCTTTTGCCTTTCAATTTTCCCCATACAACCCCAAACTTGAACCTTTTCATCACATAAGATTATTCTCAACCCTACTCAAGATAAATAATTTCAAATCAAGGGTTTTCATCCTGTTTAAGGCCAAGGTTCAAAAAGGGTATAAAATTTTAAACTTCTTGGGTAAAATTTTTGGCTAGATAAGGGCTTCCAAACATGGCCTTGATCATATAACAAAAACATGCACATCAATCAATTATCAAGACTAAGGCAATATCATTCATGATTCTCTGTGAATAATACATATATAAGTTAAGAACTTTGGAGCTCAAAACCTCACACACATGCTTTCTCACACATCATTCATTTATCCTGCTTAGCATCACAATCACAATCATGAACCATAATACATCTGTTCATATAATTAGTGAATCATTTAACTAGATATCAACACACATTCATTCTCAGTCAACCACATTCAATCCTTATCCAATACTTGTCATGCATTTTTAATACTACCATCAGAACCATTGTACAAGCCAAGCATAGACACAAATTAAAAGTTTAATCTATTCTACAAATTCAAAGTAAAAAAGAAAAAGATACCTGGGTTGCCTCCCAATAGCGCTTGTTTAACGTCACAAGCCTGACCCAAACCTGTTTAACACTCATCAGTAAGTGCGAATCTTACCAACACCCATCAGTAGGTGTACCTTCCTGTATCCTTCAGTGGATACATAAAAATTTAGCATCCCTCAGTAGATGCTACCCAAAAAGTGTTTAAAAATCCATCAACTTACATAACCAGAATAAACCTATTCTAAAAATTGTTCTACAACAAATGGGATATCTTCAAATCTTTCCATCCCGGTTGGGATCTTCATCCTCCCAACTCATTAGTTGTCTTCTATCCACTCTTTTGATGGCTTTAGTAAATGGTTTTCTGATCTCTACCTTGCCATCTTCTTTGATATTTTCAACAATCCACTTCCTTTTCTTGAATCTTACCTGTGAGCCTCGTGGAAGTATGAATGAATGAGGTTGTTGGGGTTTACAATTTCATCTTATCCATTCTCATATATTTATTCTTCGTATTTACTTTGCTTATTTATCATATTGCCATGCAAACTTTCTTAGTCTACCCTTAACCCAATCTCTTGGTGAAAAGAACCTATTACTAATTATCGACTTGCTATCCCTAGCCTCCCCTAGTAACTAATAATGCATAATGAGGGGAAGCAAAATACAATTGATCGTCCTACCCCTATCCCTAGGCGGTATTAACCTAATCAAGGAATTCTCCCCAGTTCATGACATTACCGTACGTCCCCGTATCAATAAAGACAAATAACATCTACCGAATGAGTTAAACGGTAGAAGCATTAAGCAAAGGAAAAGAACCCAACAATTGATAAATCAAGCATATGCAATCATATAAAGTAAACAAGAATTTCAATATATGAAAGTTTCAAAAGATTACATTGTTCCCCAACAACTAAGGGTTTAGTTCACCATAATCATGGTGAAACTAGATGAATTAAATGGAAGAATGGAAAAGCAAACCCTAGAATTGATAAAGTGGAACCTAAGCATCCAAGAAATCTCCTCCAAAGGTGTAAAGCTGTTGTGGACTTTGTTCTCTACCAAAAGAATTACATTTGGATTCGCATTAAGACTATATATAAGCCAAAAAGATAACAGAAAGTTCTAAAAATCCAAAATATAAAAACAGACAACCGCCCAAGCGCCTAAATTGACCGCTCAGCGGTTTGCCTCAACACAAGCCACCACCCAGGCGCCTAAAATGACCGCTAAGCGGTTTGCCTGTTGTCGCTCTTGACGCTCAACGTCACCGCCTGGGCACCAGACAACAACTTTTCCTTGTACTAGGAGGCTCAGCGGTGGAATTTACCGGTAGCGGTTCACAGACTCTTCTTTTCTTCCTTTTTCTCCTTCATTCTTGAGTCTATGACCTTCCTACTTTATTACCATCTTCCATTTTCATCAAAAACCCTGCAAAACAATGGAAAACAAGCATAATATCTCTAAAAACAACTTTTGACTCCCATGTAACATAACTTACGAGTTTTACTTGATTCTAAACTAATTTTAAGCTATAAAGGATGTGTTTTAATATCAAATTTATACATAAAAATAACAGTTTTAAGACCGTTATCAATGACTGCCATTGACTTTTCCTTCCTATGTTTTTCTTATTTTAGCATATTTCTCTATTTTTTGTAATCCCAATATTTTGGTACACATAAAATTTTGAACCAATAAGGTACTCAACACAATTAATTTTAATATATATTACTTAAATACATCTTCAACATTATTCCTTTTATTTTTTATTAAATCTACCAGTTATAAAATTAGTTTGTATCATTATTTATTAATTATGTGATATGTATTCAAACGTTACAAAATTAGTCTTTAGGGTTACAATGACAGACACAAGGAAGAAATGAGGTTTAATGTTGGATCTGTGATGAAACCATAGTAAAACTATGAAGAGGATGTGGTTGGACGACGATCGAGAGAGAAACGCTCACGTGAAGGAAGACATTGTGAGAGTGAAACTGTGAATAATGAGATGTGTTTCTGGAATGCACAAGATGCAATTGCCACATATGGCTGATGACAAGAAGAGGTGGCAGCGAAGGAATGGTGCAGCGTGGAAGAGAGAGAAAGCACAAAGGTATTAATGGAGAAAATGAAAATGGAGAAAAGTGTGCTAGAATGGCTAGCCTATGACTTTCAAGGGAATGGTTTCTATTTCGGAAATCTCAATTCTCATTAATCTCAAAAGTAAGGAATACAAGTGAGGAGCTGGATATTTATAGTGACCCATGCTCCTTGCAAGCTAAACTACACGTACAATGAAGTGTACAAATACGACTAAGAGGACTGTGCAGGAAGGATTCCATCATACCCTCCCTCTTAAAAAAAAGATTTGTCCTCAAATCTGGCAATCTAGAGACTCTGGAAGCATGACCATCTTTGAAGTGGCCTTATTCTTTGAGATCCATTTTTCTTCCTCCTGGATTAAACACAAATCTTCAATATACATCAAATATATCTTCAATTAATATTAATCCAAAGAAGAAATTTTCTATAAACACAAGAGAATAAGAACTTCTAATATTTTGATTTGTAATCTTTGAAAATGTTAAAAGTCCAAAATTCAATATTGTCTTGATTTACTTGTTTTCTTAAAGATAACAATAACACAAGATTTGAATTGCCATATTTTGAAAAGGTTTGCATAGAATATGGTATGACAATTGATTTGAAAGAGAAATTAAATTTGGAAGAGTAAATAATGATTGAAAAAGATTGAAAAGATGGAAAATCTTCCCTTTTAAGATTGGATTCAATGATGGTAGTTAAAGTTGCTATAAGTATATAAGTAGCACCTTCTCCTCCCCTCGCCTCCCCCCCCCTCCCCTCCCCTCCCCTCCTCTCCTCTCCTCTCCTCTCTCCTCTCTTCTTCTCTTCTTAATTCCTCTCTTCTCTCTTCTTCTCTTTTCTCTTCTTCTTTTCTCTTTCTTTTCTCTTCCTCTTTCCTTTCTTCCTCTTCTTTTCTCTCTATCTCTCTTTTTCTTTTCTTTTCCTTGATCTCTTTAAGTTTTGCCACAAATTCTAATTCTCTCCTAAGAAACCCATGATCACTTAAACTCTCAATAAACATTTTTCCATCTTCAATATCATCTCTAATTAGTTCTAGGTTTCTTTTAATGTTTGAAGACATAAACTTTCTTCTCATGAAAACTTTTAATTCACACCAATCCCGAATAGTGGACTTTCTTCCTTTCCTAACATGGTATTGTCTTTCATCCCACCACTCTCTTGCATGCTCTTCTAACTTAGAGAGATATATGCTAAGGACATAAGATTGACTCCATAAAACCCAGGATCAATTTTATCAACTTCTTTTTCTCAAGCTAGGTATGTTAATGAACCTATGTCTTTACCAAAGAATGGAAGATTCCTAGCTTGCTTAAACATTTCATCAACATTATTTAAACTAGACAACCTATATGAACTAGAAGACCTAGAAGAAGACCTATATGAACTATAACAAGACATCTTTGCTTTTAAAAGTTTTCTTAATCTAAAGGATTAAAAACTTCCACTTTAAACAAATCCCAGGTAAGAGAGGTGAACCACTAAAGTTACTTAAATATCAAGTCTTGCCTTACCCAGATTTGCCTTAAACTACTTACTAATTACCCTTTAAAATAAAATCACTTTTAAAATCAAAAGACACACAAACAAAGACAATTGGCGAACTCTAATGTGACAAAGGTCACACCTACACGTGAACACAAACAAATACACTTAAAAGCAGTCAAATTCTACTCCTATGCACCTATCTAGCTATGCTAAAAGTAAAATAAAGTAATCAAGAAAGGTTGCCAAGAATGGAAAGAGCACCAAGGACTCTTCCAAACTTGGACTTTATAAGAGGCCTTTTACAAAACAAAACTAAAACTACTGGTGACAGTGTGCTAACACAAGCCCAACAAATCAAATACAAAGAAAAGAAAATTAAAAGCTATGCTAAGCTACTACGGTCCTGGTCCATTGCTTCATCTTGCACGAAATCTTCAAGTGTCCAAATATTCACGTGTCCACAAAGTTGCTACGGCCCAATTTATTGATGAAGAATCACGTGCACGTTGTTGTTGTTTCTAGCAGTTTTGAACTTTTCTAACTTCTGGATTCCACTCTCTTTGGATTTGATTCACCACTCCTGTACACATACATCACACAACTTAATATTAGGACATAGGGAAACTAGAAAGTCTAGATAAAATAAAATAAAATAAAAGATTATGTATCTATTTCCTCTAATTAGGAAGATTCTAAAGATATTATCTCAAATTACAACACTCCCCCTCAAGCTGGATCATACAAGATTGTATGAACCAAGCTTGGAATAGACAAACTCAATCAGAGATAAAGTCAATAAACCAAATAAACCAACTTGGACAGCAATGAAGGAGGGCGAACTTCAACTTGGACAGCAATGGATGGTGACTTGTAGCAGCAAATAACAACAAATTGCAAGAACAGATGAAGGGCCTGCAATGGCGAATAGCAACAAACTGCAGGGACTGGATTGCCATCAATAGTGGCGAATAACAACAAAACTTCAAGGGACTTAATTGCCCCAAACAACAACAAGCCTTCAGGAAACATCTGTCTTATAGAGGCAAACAACAAAAGACTTGCAGGGACTACACTACCCTGCAACGACTGGAACTAAAAGGCTAACAACCACAAACCTGTAGGGACTTAACCACCCTAAACAACAACAAACCTTAAGGGACTTAACTGCACTGAACAATAACAAGCCTTCAGGAAACATCTGTCCTGCAAAGGCTAACAGCAACAGACCTGTAGGGATTACACTACCCTGCAGCGGCTGAAACTTTCTCCTCCTCACGACTGAACAACAGAACGTGTAGGTGGAAGGACTGGTGAGAACCAATCCGTACGAGGGACAACTCTGAATCCCATAACTTCAAAAAAGTCAATTCAGCGGTCAGTCTCAAAGAACAACTCACGAGTTGTTATAACAAAGCTTTGGCGGTGAAGAGAGCCCCTTTCACATGGCAGAAACCAAAAACACCAAATACCAAAGACAAGTTGGAGGTCCAAAGTTCTCTGCTGGACTACTCCCAAATGTGATACTTAGCACTGTATCACAAGAAATACGGGCTAAACTTGAGCCCAAGAAGAAAGTGACCATCGACTCAACAAGCAAGGAGCGTACTTGGATTCCAACTCCTCCAAGTTGGATTGATGGTCGAAAAACCCAAAGATCAAAAGACTGTTCAAGGGTTGCAATCTTGAGAGATTGACAGTAGCTCACAAAGTGGAGCGGCTCCGGTCTCGGAAGGAAGGAAACATCGAAGATGGAGGTCAAACTGAAACAAGAGAAGAAGATAGCAGAAGCGGAAGAGGTAGGGCTGGCAATTGATTGTTGCGGTAGCGACTGACTGTAGTGGCAACACAAGCGGCGGATGATCGAAGCACTGTTGCTCGAGAAACCAAAACTGGAGAACGAAGAGGGCGCCGACTGTGGCATCAGTGGCATCAAAGTAACGAAGAGGGAATGCTCCGAAGTGGAAACGCGAGGTGAAACTTTCAAGGGTTAGTTCCTCTCCTCCTCGCGGCTGAGATGGATGTTGTCAACCATGTGAGTCAAAGTGGGTCTTGAAGAACAACCCGAGATTTAGTAAGTGAGCAGAAACGAGATGCGGAAGCATGCGACGAGAAGATTCTATGAAGACAACGAAGATGGCAACAATGGTTGATATGGAGGGTTCGATTAGAGAGAGGAAGGTCTGGCGAGACGACCGGCATCGATGCGGTGTGATTTGGACACCGATAGGGCGGCGCGTGAAGAACACGCGTCCGAGCTCAGCTGGAGAAAGGCGGCGCATGGAGGCGCGTTAAGCGGAGTCTGGTCCTGACTTCGGCGGGGTTGGTTGTCACTCAAGGAGGCGGTCTAGATCCACTGGTCATCGGAAGAAAGTGCGACGGTGGCCGGCGGCCATCGGACTGATTTAGCGCTCGTGGCGGCGCGTGAATGAGAAGTAGCCATCAGAACCGGCGCGGTTGGTCGTTGCTCGAAGAGACGATCCAGATCCGCTGGTCACCGGTCGAAACTGCGACGATGACCGGCGGCGGACAGTGGTTGCCAGTGGCGGACGGTGGCCGGCGATGGTTGACAGCGGTGCACAGCGGAGTCAACAGTGAAGGCAGTGACCTTTCTTGGATTCTTCGAAGAAGAGACTTTCGGTCTCTTTGATTCAAGTGGCAACCGAAAAAAAAGAGCCAAAATTGATTTGGCCATCAAGATCTAAAACACCAGTTTCAGCTACTGGTTCGAAAGGGAATGGGTTAAATCTCATTCTGATTATACTCAAATAAATTCTGTATTTCGTGATACTGGAAAAAAGAGGTCAGAATTTTAAGAAAGAATTTGACTAGGGCAATTGGAACCCATTAAAAACAGATGTTAAAAATGAGACTTTTAGGTGACCGTCGACGGCCATGGCGGCCGGCCGCCGACAGACAATAAAGACAGCAGAAGCGGATCAGACAAGCTCTGATACCATGTGGAAAATAGGACTGATTTTATTATTCAAATCATGAAAAATACATTCTGATACCCTCTATTTGTAATAATTTAATTCTCCTAAAGAGAAAAATTGAGAAACTAAAAAATCTAGAGAAAATAAAATAAAATAAAAAAATATGCATCTATTTCCTCTAATTAGGAAGATTCTACCGATATTATCTCAAATTACAACATAACAAAAGATAATGAATCGTGAAAACCTAGACGTCAGGAGAGATTCTGCAATTGCCACGGGAGAGGAGAGGTTGTCCAACGCTACTAGGAGTCAAAGGAACATAGAGAATCATGAAAAATCAGGTAAGGGGAGCTAACCGAAATTTACAAATTGTTGGGGTGCTGGGTAGTATATTCGTGAGTTGGGTAATGCTTCTTATGTTCTTTTGTTGTAGTCACATTTTCTGATCATATGGGATGTGTGGGTGATGTTGCATGGGTCTTGTTATGCTTTGTAATTAATATCACTGGGATGTTTATGAGCGTCGCGAGGAGGGTATGCTTGATTGTGTGTGTTTCCATTCGATGTACACGGTTTTTCTTCATTTGTTTCGTTCAACTATCTCTCACGATTGGAGTTTATATGTTCGAATCACGAGACTTATAAAATTGCACTCAATAAGTGTTGGTGTACAAGACTGGATTACGTGAAGCTGGAAGCAGAGACAAAAAGGGTTGAGAAAAAAAGGAAGGGGAAAAGCCCTCACTGTTAGGGTTTTGACTGAGAATGTGGGCATAATAAATCTTAGTTTCTTTTGTGTTGAAAGGTTGATAAAAAAGGTTTAGACAAAAGAGGAAGATTAGCAGAGAAGAAATAGAAGGGTTGGTCTGTATGAAAGAAAATGAAAAGGTTGAGATAAGTTGAAAAAGAAGGAGATATGGGAGGTGCATGGAGACTAGACACATATTCGGGTTCTGTAAGTGAGAGATTGGGAATAGGGTAGGATGAGTGTGGTGGTTTCATGTTGAGAGAGTAGGAAAGGTTAGCAGGGGTTGTGTTACGTTCTGGATGCCTGGTGATGGTGGTAGAAACACAAGGAAGAGGACTTCATGTGAGAGTTTGTTGAAAGGAATGGAGAGTGGTCATTGCATGGGATTAATGTTTTCCAACTTAAGTTGGGTAGTGTTTAGTTTAGTAGGAAGGAAGAGATGCAGGGATAATGAGGGTTTCGGTTTTGATTAGTAAAAGAAGAGATAAAATGGAGTAGTATAAGTGAGAAGGGAGTCTGGTCTGTGTTGAAGAAAAGAAGATGGGATGGTATTGGAAAGTTGGTCTTGAGTATTTAATTGAAAGGGGGTTCTTAGGATACATGTAATTCACATGGATTTTGTTTCTTGTAGTTTAGAATGGTTATAATGTTGGGTGATGATGAAACAATGGTAAGAAACGTTCCAGGTTTGCATGAGAAAAGAAGTTGTGTTTTCATTGTATGTTAAATTAGAATGGGTTCCACGGAATGGTTGGCAAAGAAGAATTTAATGTTTCTAAATGGTAGTATAGCGATTCTTTACATAGAGGCAAGCTCTCTCTTTTCGGTATTGGTGTCTTCTTTTTAGAACTTATGGTGGATGAGTGGGGACTTGTGTTTTAAGAGGAATGATTAAGAGTTGGTTTTGATGTACAGAGGGGTTTATAATAAAGCAGATATACGAAAAAGGGTATAAGTAGAGGTGTAGTTGAGAAGAAAGAAGAGAAAGGAAGGATGATATGTGAGTCTGGAGATAGAGTGCTAGTTTGGGAGGTATTTAGGATGATGTAGTGAGAGTTGGTGTGGTAAGGAATGGATGCAGAGAGGTGACTAATTCGTGAGGGATGAGTTAGTGAAGTTAGGAAGGTGTAGCACGTGAAAAGTTGTGAGAAAGATAGAGTAAGTGTGGTAAAGAATAGTTTGATGACTTGCATGGGAAAAGGAATTGGCGTAACAGGGGGCTTCTGCTGGGTGTAGTTTTGTTAGTTGCTTTTAATATCTTTGAAATCCAAGTGTGTGTCCGTTAATGTGCGTGTGCAATAAAATACTATGAGACATTTAGTGACTTAGTCTTTTATGAGGAAAACAAAAAGGAGAAAGGAATGGTAAGTCCCTGCAAGGTAAAGATTTTGTGTGAGAGTGAGAAATTAGTAATCAAAATTAAAAGCTTTTGTTTACGTGAAGATAGTGCATGGCGTGGGTCCCACGGGTTGGTTGCAGTCTGGGCATTCACTTTAATGAAGTACGTAAGTTTTTATATTATAATAATATAATATAGATTTATATATATATAAGGAAGTACGTAAGTTTCTATATTATATTAATATAATATAGATTTATATATATAAGTGAGTAGGTAAGTTTTTATATTATATTAATATATATATATATATATATATATAAAAGGAGAAATGAGATTACGTCAGTTATATACTATATTATTATAATATTGATTTGTATATATGTATATTAAGGGTGCACGTTCCTGTAATAAAAGAAATAGGTGGATAATAATTGGTGAGACTGAGTGCAAGCTATTGTGTATGTGGTATGTTATGTTTAATGATATGTGATTTAAAGTTTTGAAAGGTATTGAAGTTGTGTTGTAGGCGGTGAATAATGTATATTCTTGTGACTATGTATATTTTGATAATAGCGGGATAAATCTTATGATTTGTGAAAGAATGCATGATAATGAGAATGTGTATTGAATTGTGGTGAAAACATAAAATCATGTGTTGATGAATTAATATCTATTATTGAGAATTAGTGGGGAATGTATTGAGATTATATTATGCACCTTGTGATTGATGGGTTAATGTATAATATTGAGATTATACATGAAATGTAATGAGGAAGATGTTATAAGCATTATGATTGGTGAGCAATGCATGTTATTGTGAACAGAAATGGAATGGTGATGTGAATATGAAACTATGTTATTTCCTTGTATTATGGCCGGTCATGGATGAACTTTTCGTACTAAGCTACGATAATAATATGTTGGACTCTCGTTTAGAGATAGTGATTCTAGTGTCACTTTCCTCTGCGGAGGGATGTGGATGTCTCGCCCAAAATGACTTCGGCTCGTGTGAGTGTAGTGCTCGGTGGGTGTTTCCCACAGAAGTTTTCACTCGTAATTCCTTGAGAAGTCGGAGAGATAGGTCGGAAGTTGCGATGGTAGACGACTCGAATTGTCCTGTTGGGAACAGGTGCCTGTTAGTGATAACAGGTTATGAGGACACAGTAGAAGGAAATGACATTAGGTCATGAATGAATTGACTGTTATGTAAACGTTGTGATGTAATATGTTGTATGGTTATATCATTCTATGTTTAATATGAATATAATGTTTTGTATGCTATGATATTTCTGGTTGCTCACCCTTGCATGTTGTGGTTGTGGTTTCCACCTACGATGATCGTATCTGTACGGGAGTAGATGGCGTTGCAGATAAAGGCTGGATCGAAGTAGCTGACGAGAGTTGGGAATCTTTATATCAGGGTCGATTACTTATTATGTTTAATGTTACCAATGAGGAGCATTGGTAAAACCTGAAGAAATTAGTTTTGATGATGCTACAAGAAGTTTCACTTGAAGAAATGTTTAAAAGCACTTTTGTAGAATATAAGTGTAATAGGAAAGTCTTTAAATTTTGTAAAAACCTGTATTTTTACTGAAATAATCGATTATGAGAAGCAATAATCGATTATCATGAGTCTTTCAGGGATAATCGATTATCACTTCCAAATAATCGATTATCACATTTTGAAAATCTTTTAACGGACTTGAATAATCGATTATCACTTACAATAATCGATTATCAGTGGCAGTTGGGACTTGACCTTTGATATTCAGGGTAGCTGGCTATATATTGGACTTCTAAAATTTTCAGAAGTAACGTTTTTGAACAGAAGCTTAGCAGAATACTGGTTGACAGAGGAAGTTCTCAGAAGCTATAGTTCAAAGTTCCCTTGCTTGATCTCGTGAACAGGAGAGGCTCGCGTTTCGTGTGTCGATAGTCGGAGCAAGCTCTCTTCGAGTTAGCAAGGTGCTCTGCCTGGTCTCGTGAAAAGGAGAAGCTCGCGAATCGTTGGTCGATTGCTGGAGCAGTTCTCTTCGAGTTGGCAGAGTGTTCTTCTTCCAGTTCGTTCGTCGAAGGAAGGTTTATTTTATCAATTGTTATTCATTATATTTGTAATCTGTGAAACAAATTTTTAGTGGAACTGTTAATCACTTTTATAGTGATTAACGACTGGACGTAGATTCTATTGAATCGAACCAGTATAAAAATTACTCGTGTGATTTTCTATTCCCTACACTCTTTATCTTTTACGTATATCAACTGTTCGACAAATTTTCTGAAAGAAAATTGATTTTCTAAAAAGGACCAAATTGATTTTTAAAAAGGTGACCGAACACGCTTTCCGCTTACTCTAAGTTTTATTCCGCTGCGCATTACTTATTATGTTTAAAACATTCCAGACTTGGCCTTTTTATGTAAAAAAGGATATTCTGGAATTTCAGACAAAGTTTATAATTATGTTTTGCTTTCGCGCTTTAATTAAATAAAATTTGATTGCCATAAAGAATTGTTTTATGGAAATGTGAAATGGAAAATTTTCTACACCGTGACATCTCAAAAATCGGGGTGATACAACCACCACCACCAACACAACCACAACCACCAAAACCACTGATAACGATTTAAAACACCGTTATTTGTGATGTAATTTTGATACTAAAAGCACCCTTTTTCACTAGAAACTTGCTTGGACTCATGCTTTTGCTTTAGTTTTGTGAATAAGAGAGTTGAGGTTATACTTGATGATTTATCACTAAATTCCCTTGATTTTGTAGGCTATTGGAATGATTTGAAGGAAGAGTTAAAGTACCAAACAGTTGCAGTGCTGAAAAGTCAAAGTTGAATGTAGAAAAGTCAACCAATTATCCAGAAAAGTCAACTAGTCAACCATAAAAGTCAACCACTCAATTAGAGTGCAGAAAAGTCAACCAAAGCGCCAGAATTTGCACCGTACGACGCCCGGGTGGTCTCTAGGGCCGCCTGGGCGGCAGAAAATCGACGTCCACCGCCCGGGCGGTCTCCCTGGCCGCCCGGGCGACGGGGCCTCGAAGCTTGGGCGTCCAAACTCGAAGCTTGGGCATCCAAACTCAAAGCTTGGGCCTTACATGAGCTGTTCTGACCGCCTGGGCGTCTTCCTGGACCGCCCGGGCGTCGACTTTCGTGGATCAGGCCCTATTTCTGCTCTGTTTCGGTTCTTTTGGACCGGGCCCTGTTTTGGCACGCCTCTTACACTATTTAAAAGGACCCTGGGGCTTTAGGTTTTGCATCCCTGGCAGAGAAGAGCATAGCAATATACTTTTTTCCCAATTCTTAGGCTTTCATTCTCATTCTTTCTTCCATTGTTCATAGAGTTCCCCCATGTCTATGGGGAACTAATTTCTATTTGTTATTGGGGAATGATGTAACCTCTTAAACTCTCATGTATTTGAATTGATTCTGAAATTCCATATGCTTTTCCATTAATTGTTAGAGTAATTCATATTAGCAAAATGATAAAGATGAAGTTTTGATGATGCCCAAATCAAGTGAAGATTTATCAAGATTCATGAAGATCCTTTAAAGACTTGTTTTTGTTATAAAAAACTTTTGTAATAATTGTATTTATTGCTTAGAACTTAGATTTGTAATAGGTTTTGATTCTTGTACCTTCATATCTTGTATTTTCTGTTCAGAATCATAAATTCACGGTTTTAATCGATTAAACCAAGTATTAATCGATTAAAACGTTACAGGTGCTGAAAACTCAACTGGCAAGGGAATAATCGATTAATTTAGGCTTTAATTGATTAGCTAATCGATTAAAATCAAGAATAATCTTTTAATACTAGCCGTTAGAGGTTTCAGATTTGAAAAACTAGCCGTTGTACTCATTTTAATCGATTAACACTTATATTAATCGATTAAATGCGTTAAAATGGCCAGTTTCGTGAAATGGAAGAGCACTGGCTTGGGTTTATAAATTGGCTCATTGTTTCTACCAGAATCAACTCTTCCCTTGTGCTTAAGAACTCAGAAACTCTTGAGAAGTGTGTGTTCTTGTTCGGCTTGTGAAACTCTTGTCTGTGGAGTTGGTGAAGTGGTGCTACGGTGATAGAGGAAATAGCTGGTTCATCCTTGGTGCGTCTAAGGAGGTGTTTGGGAGAGGATCATCCTTCGTGAAGTATTCGGAGGAGGTGTTTCATCCTTTGTGAAGACTCAAAAGAGGTGCAGGTTCATCTCTTGTGGTATCAAGAGAGGTGGTTTCTAAACTTTTCAAATTGTTTCTTTGTGAATGTAATTTGTAATTGTTTTGTGATTAGTTAACTGTTTATCTTGGTTTGAGATAAGCGACTGGACGTAGGATTGGTAAGATCCGAACCAATATAAAAATCATCTGTGCAAATTTCTCTCAACCTTACTCTTTTATTTATATTTATTATTTGCGTAGTAAGATAAATTGAGTAGAAATTAAAAGGCACACACTTATATTAAAAACCCTCTTGGTTTGTTATTCCACGCTAACAATTCCGCTGTAGCAATTCTAACAATTGGTATCAGAGCTCGCTTTGATAGTCATTCAAATGGTAGGATCATATCAAACCTGTGCAGAGGGTGCCTCTATAAATAGACCACCTTTATTCACAGGTGAAAACTATGCATTCTGGAAGGTTAGAATGCAAATTTTTATTGAGTCTATTGATTGTGAGATTTGGGATGTTATTGCATTTGGTTCGCCTATTCCTACTGACAATTTGCAGGAACCAAAGCCCCGTGCTCAATGCACTGTCAATGAAAAGAAAAGAGTTCAAAATGATGTAAAAGCCCGAAACATCATTGCATCTGCCTTAACCGTTGATGAGTTTTACAGGATATCTATTTGTAAGACTGCTCAAGAAATGTGGGTAGTGTTGAGAGTAACCCACGAAGGTACAGATGATGTAAAGAGAGCAAGAAAGAATACCTTGATCCAGGAATACGAAATGTTCATGATGAAGCAAGGAGAAACAATATCAGACATTCAGAAACGCTTCACCAATATCGTTAATCATTTAATTGGACTAGGTAAGTCTTTCGAAAATGATGAACTTAATATTAAAATTTTGAAATCTTTAGACAGGTCGTGGCAACCGAAAGTGATCGCAATCACTGAGTCACAAAATCTCAATACTATGACTATGGCGGCACTATTCGGAAAGTTGAGAGAGCATGAACTTGATCTTGGAAGACTGGATGAAGAAGAAGCCAAAGCAAAAACAAAGAAAAAAAGTATAGCCTTAAAATCTGAGGTAGAAAAGAACAAAAGCAAAATAGAAGATGAAGGGTATGTTTCTTAGGGATGAGTGTCGGGAGGTTCCTTACAATTCAGGTTCTTGTTGAATTACTCCTAAGGGTTATATTTCTTAGGGATGAGGGTGTGAGTCTTGGTCGTCTTAATCTCTTGTTCTTCACATCTTATTACCAGGAATGCTAGGAATTGTATGAACTGGTAATTTGGGACAATCTTATTCACTGAGGGATCGGGGTAGGTAATTTAGTGAGAGACGTTGGCATTAATGCATAAAGAAGAATTTTTATATACATGAGAGGGAACTTGGTGAATTCTAACCCCAACAACATATACATCTCATATAAATCAACCTTCGTTCATCTTTGTGCTCCTTTGTCACTAATCAATTGCATTTTTATTATTTATTATTCTTGCATTCAAACCCAATGATCTCTTTTTATTTTTAAGTCTTAATTAATCTTTTTATCATACAACTGTTCAGCGCCGAGAGTCCTCTGGATACGATACTTGGTCTTACCATTTTATATTACTTGTGCGACTCGGTACACTTGCCGATTTGCCCCAACAAGTTTTTGGCGCCGTTGCCGGGGACTCACGGTTTAAGCTATTCTATTTGTGTGATTCCTTATTAACTTTGACTTTATTTTTATTTTTTATTTTTCATTTTTCCTATTTTTAATTTTTAATTTTTAATTTTTTTTAAAAAACAATTGTGTTTATTCTTTTTATTTTTTTGTGCTAACAATATTTTCTAGGATTTTGTGCAGGACTTGAGACTAGCAGGAGGCCGAAAGGAAATAGATTATCCAGAGAACCTTCTCTAGAGAAAATTTCACAGGCCTCACAATCTGATGTTGTAGGATGTAATTTGGACAAAAAGCTAATTATATGGGCACTCAATTCTACCAAGGTAATTTCAACCACTGGTCGAAACCTCACTCAAACATGAATCAAAGCCAATTTGTGCAAGTTGGTGGACTATTCACTAGACCACCGCAAGCCAACAGTACTACAAAGCTTGAGGAAGCCCTCAAGCAGTTCAATCAGGAATCTCTCTCAATTTGGGAAAGCACTCAAGCAGCATCTAAAAGGATGGAGGCGCAATGTAGGTTCATAATTCAGAGGCTGGATTATATCAAGGACAACATGAACCCCATAGAGGAATGCAAGGGTGTTGTCAACAAAAGTGGTGAGGTTTTAGATGAGAGAAAAGTAGAGGGAAAAGAAGAAGAAAGGCTGAACGAAAAAGAAAAAGAAGAAAAGAGAGAGGATGAGAGAAAAATAGAGAGAGAAGAAGAAGAAAGTTTGAGTGAGAAAGAGAAAGAGGTAGAAAAGGAAGAAGATGAGAGAGAAGAAAGAGAAAGGTTGAGTGAAAAAGAAAAAGATGAAGTAGAGAAAGAAATAAAAGAGAGTGAGAGAAAAGAAGAGATAAAAAGTGAGGTTGAGAGAAAAGAAGAGGGGAAGAATGTGAAAGAAGAAAGAAAAGGAAAAGAAGAGGTAGAGAGCGAAAAGGAAAAAATTGAGAAAAATCTTCTGTACCCTAAGGAATGTTCCAAGAAGGAAAAAGAGAGGGAAGATAAAAAAGAAAGAATCATATGAAAAACTCCTTCCTCACCCAAAGAAGTATCATAGGAACGAGAAGGAAAAACAGTTTGAGCGTCTCATGGAAATCTTCAAGAAATTGGAGATTAAAATTCCTATGATTGGGACACTGCATCAAGTTCCTGGTTATATCAAATTCCTGAAAAAATTCAACAAAAATAAAAAATATCCAGAAAAGGGAATGTTTGAGGAACATGGCAATTGTAGTGGGTCAAGCTAGTGATGTTAAAGAAGCGCTTGCTGGGAGGCAACCCAGTTCCTGAATTTTTTTTTATCTTTTATTTTATTTTATTTTATTTAGTTTTTTTTCTTTTTAATTTATTATTTGTGTGATTTGGATTTGAATTTGTTTTTGTGTGTTTGAGTTCTTTTTTTTAGGTTATATGCTGCTTCTGGTGGCAGTAGTGACAACATCTACTGATGGATGTTGCTATGGAAGAGGACGGTGACTAGACATCTACTGATGGATGTTAGGTGATTAGGCATCTACTGATAGATGCCAATGAAGATGAGAAAGATTGGTGTCTACTGAGGGATACCAATGAAGATAAGAAATATTAGCATCTATTGATGGGTGTTATGTGATTAGACATCTACTCATGGATGTTACTAACAACATCTACTAATAGATGCTATGATGATGAAGACTAAGTCAAGCTAGTGATGTTAAAGAAACGCTTGTTGGGAGGCAACCCAGTTTTCTAAACTTTTCCTTTTTAAATTTAATTTTTGTTTTTATTTTTTTTATTTTTATTTTTTTTATTTTTATTGTGCTCTGCTTGAATGAATTGAATTGCTTTGATTCAAGTGTATTGTGTTTGGTGATGAGCATTGCTTTATGAGATTCTGGTGTTTGATTGATGTTGAGATGATGCATGATGTGATATAAGTGATGGCTCACAATTTGTGAAACAGGTGTTCAAAATAAAGTTTGATTGAGATACTGAGCAGGGTGTTTTTCTGAATTCTGGGACTTGTGAGTTTACCTGTGTGAGTTTTGGGCTTCAGAGATGTTTGTAAATAATTGCTATTACTTTGGAAGCATGAATGATTTTGCCCAAATTTTTTGTGATTGAACTACTTGCTTGTAGGTTCCATATGATCAAGGCCATCTTTTGTTATCCCCTATTCTTTTGGCCTTCACATAATTTTTGCCCACTGAAAAAAGAAGAATTTGTTCTAACCTTTGAACATTAAACCTTATGCATGTTTTGAAAAACCTTTTTGAAAATCCTTACCTTGATTTAAGTTGAGAACATTTGATGAGGTACGGATAAAGGTTCAATTAAAAAGAAAATTTTTTATTGAAGATTTTTTAAAAAAAATATAAATTTTCTAATTATTAATCAAAACTAAAATTTACATCTAAAAATCTATTTTTAACTACAATTTTATAAAACTAAAGAATTTAAAGAAAAACCTAAATTTATCCTAATTCTAAACTATTAAAAACTAAAATGAATTAAAAAGGACTTCTAAACATAGAAAAATAGGTAAATTTGGAGAGTTATCATACCCCCACACTTAGACAACTGCCCTCCTGGGCAGGAACAAATTAAAAAGAAAAGAAAAACAAAAAGACTCAATCTACAAAGGAAAAGACTAAAGATGACAAAACAAGGAACTTTTAAATTCTACAAATGAAAAGACTCAACAGAACACAAGGTACACAAGACTTATTCACAACTTCATTCAATCCTGCAATTTCAATCAATTCACAGCTATTTCATCAAAGAGAACTGCACAATCATAATTCTCAATTCAAACCTCAGTTTCAACATTCCCAGTATTTCAGAAACAACTAAATTCAACCAATTTCAGCAATGAACACACTCAGATAAGTATAAGCCAGTTCAGCCTCACAGGAACAATTGTTTACACTCAAATTCACTCTACTGTTTAGAGGTGTCCTGTTTCACTCCAGCATGACATGCTAACCTCAACTCTTAATTTTGAAAAGATTCTAAGTTACAATGCTCAACTCTTGGCTTCATCTAGATCAATAGGTCTTATTGGCTTGTAATGAAATGGTATGAAGGGTTAAACAAACACGAGGCTAATGGAAATAGAAACTGTGAAGAAAAGTAAGGAACTCATAACTCAGTGCACTCTTTGTCTAACTTTGGCCAATCAAATTTCTTTTATCTTTCTCTCTGGTTTTTATACACTGCTCAGGTCTCATTTTTTTTTAATTCTTTTGCATTTTAGCTCTTTTCCAGACCTGCTCTTTCTTCTTTTTCACACAACCAGATTTGTTCAACTATTTTTTTTTGGCCTTTCTTTTCTATTGTACTCACCAAGTTCCATATCCTCACTTCCTCTCACAAGTTTCTACAAGTGGTGTAATTGATGGGGGAAAAGGGCTTGTAATGAATGGAAACAAAGAAAAAAATAGGCTAAGGCTCAAGAGTAAGGTGCAATGGATAAAACTGTAATGAATAAGATAATTTGACTATGGATGAAGAAAAAGAATGTATAAATCACGTCTAAAGTCTATCAAGAGCAAGCTTATCACAGAGAATCAATGCAAAATCAGAGTTAAAAATCAAACATGCATGAAATCACACTAGAAAGACAAAAATTTGGCCCAAAATCTCTCCAGGTAAAAAATTTTCTAAAACTGACTTTCTACCATCTTTTATGCAAAAATTGCTTCATTGGAATGAACTCAGATGCAAAAATTATGCTAGGATTACATCTACTTGAATCTAAAGCAAAGAACACAATTAACAATTCTAATCAAAGGAAATGAAACTGTGAAATGAATAAAATCAGCAAAGAATGAACAAAATCATGAAATAGACCCTAACAAAATCTAGAAAAGTCTAACAGCATGACCTAAAGTTATTTACAATATACCCAAACTGAAACAGAACAATATGTAACCTATAAAAGAATCTATACTAAAGCTAAAGCAAGGTAAAACAACAAAATGAATGAATCTAAACAAAGAAACAAAAGATATCTAAAACAGAATGATATTAAGCTAACAAATCCTATTACAAGTCTAGAAAGAAAATAGCAAAAGAGAAAAGAAAAGCAACCTACACAATTCCTAAAATAACGCATCTATACAATTTCTAATAACCTACACCTATCAAAACAGAGACGTAAGAAAGGAAAAGAAACTTAAACTATTTAAGATGAAAAGAACCTAAAAGGGAATGCTAACTAAAGACTAAAACAGAACCTAATATATGAAAATTAAAGCAAGAATAAGAACCTAAAATAAGAAAGTAAAAATGAAAGAGATCCAAGTAACCTATAGTCAGTCCTAAACTACCTAAGATATTGACAAAAGATAAACCTACACTATTCCTATTCAATGAAAGGTAATGAAGCAAAGAATTGAAAGAAAAAGCTAAACAAATTCAGAACAATTTTAAAACAGTAGCAAAAAGAAAATAAAACCTAATTATGAACAAAAATCCTAATTCAAAATTTAAAACAAAGCATAAACTAAAATGAAGACTAGAAACTAATCAGAACTAAAACATAACAAGAAATTATCATAAAGAATCGAAAATAGAAATGAAAATAGGAAAGTAGAGCAAGAAAACTAAAAAGAAGTTCTAAAACAGATTTAAAAGCAAAAGAACCTAAGCTAAAAATGAATGAAAGAATTAAACTAAAAAAAATTATGAAAGTAAGTATTTACAGCTTCAGAAACCAAATTAGACCTAAACTAAAGGGAAACATATCTTCAGAAAAAACATTTACCCCTATTTTATTACTAAAACTAATACTAAACAGGATTATTTACATCAAAACAAAAAATTTAAACCTATACCTTCCCACCCCCACACTTAAAAGGCACATTGCCCTCAATGTGTGAGTGGGTAAGGCTCCTAAGCAGCATAAAAACAAAACTGGTATGCACAAAAATAGATATAAAGATGGATATACACAAGGTAGAACTACAAAAGAGCAAATGCTAACCAATTGAACACAACAGGATATAAAATGTATGTGAATGTAACTATGAAAACTAGCACACTTGAACTCCACGTGAACAGAAGCATTATTAGAAAGCAAAAGAAAGTGTACATCATATTACAAGAATACAAAAATAAGAACAGGAAAAAGAAAGCTTATTCTCAGAATCTTCTATGTGTCGCTTGATGCTTCCTTAGGATTCACAACTGGCTGAGCAGGGATGCCTCCAACCTTTTGATTCACCAGCTCATTCACAGCATGTACTAACTGCCCAATCTGCATCTTCAGATCTTGAATTGTGGCTTCCAGAGTTGGGTTCATTTTGCGCTGCATTTGTGACTGGTTCTGCCTATACTACTGGTTCTGCCCTCCATAAGATGATGCATTTTGCTTATACTGCTGTGCATACTGATTCATGCTCTGCATCAACCCATTTGTTTGCTGCCCTCCTTGCTGGTTGTGTGGGGGAGGCTCATATCTAGGGTTCATCCAATTCCTCCACCCCTGATTCTGCGAACTTGAGGCCTGATTATAGTCCTGCTGCTGATTTTGGGTTTGCCATGGCTGGTTTTGCTGTCTGAAGCTGCCTTTCTGGTTCTGGAATGCAGCTGCCACTGATTCAGCTCCAGTGGTGTCTAAAAGTTGAGAACACTGGTCTATGAAGTGCTGGTCTGATGCACACAACCCATAGTGTCTCCTGACTGTATTCACCTGGCCTCCCACAGCCATTTGCCTCATCAATTCAATCAGCTCCAAAATTTTATTTCCCAACAGTAGGTTATTTCCAGTGAACATGTTGGTCCTCACTAAATTTGAGATTGCATTCAATTGCATCTCATGGACTCCTTTACTGCTGCCACCTCTATTGTAGGTCTGCTGGTAGTTTTCAGCCATGTTTGCAATTAAACTTCTAGTTGCAAAAGGTGTCTTGTCCATGAGAGTGCCTCCACTTGCTGCATCTATCATGTTTCATTCTTGAGGCACAAACCCTTCATAAAAGTACTGCAGCAGCAGCTGTTCACTGATTTGGTGATTAGGGCAAGTGGAGCATAATCTGTTGAAACGCTCCCAATACTCGAACAGGTTCTCCCCAGGCAGCTGCCTAATACCACTAATCTCTTTCCTCAATGCTGTTGTTCTGGATGCAGGGAAAAACCTTTCTAGAAATTTTCTCTTCATTTCACCCCAACTGGCTATGGGAACATTTTGAGAAAACAACCACTCCTTGGCAACATCTTGTAGTGAGAAGGGGAAGGCTTTCATCTTAACAATCTCTTAAGGCACATCCAGTGGTTTCATAGTTGAACAGACCATTGTGAATTTCATGATATGCTTGTGAGGGTCCTCCCCTGCTGACCCATGGAACCTTGGCAGCAACTGGATGAATCCAGATCTTAAATCAAAGCTAGGGGCTCCCTGGATATGAGGCACTTGAATGCACAGGGGCTGATATCCAATGTCTTGATTGGCTAGCTCCTTTAATGTTCTTTCTCTCCGACCAGCAGTCATCTCCTCAGTCTCAGATGTATCAGATAAGCACTCAATTGAAGGAGGAATTGATCTAGTAGTGTCAGATTCACTCTAGTGCCTCTCCTTCTTGATTCCTTTTCTATTCCTACCAATTTCTGGATCCGGGGTAAGCAAAGGACTATGATTAGCCCTGGTCATACACTTTCAACTCTCAAAGCTGGATGAACACCCATTAGTTTATAGTTTCAGAGATAAAAATTATAATCTAAATAAAATGTACTCTAAATTAATGCTAAACCTCCTCAACAGATATTGACTAAGCATCCGGCAACACACAACAGATTAAGCACCAACAACTTTCCACAGCTTTCCAAATAAAAGACCAAAACAACACAGAAAAATGGATATCTAAACTGTTACAGCTTAAGAAACAAATCCTATCCTCACTAAAAAAAAATACAAAAAGAAGAAACAAATCCTAAACTATAAAGGAACAGATATGAACACGAAACAGAATTACAATCAAGAAACAAATCTAAACAAGACTAACCTAACACTCTAAGACTTAACTCGCCGAGTCCCCGGCAACGATGCCATTTGTTAAACTAACTTTTAGTCGCCTAAGGCAGATCAAAGAACTGGTCCCCAGTAATGTAGCATAGGGCAACCAGAATATCAATCCTAGGACTCAACTAATTAAGATTAAAGTGTATGGTTGAGGTCTTGTATTTATTTACTAATTATTTACCTACTAATTACTAAACAAGTGGGGACATTTAAAATGAATAAAACTAAAATAAAAGAATTAAAACTAGTCTAAACTAAAATCTATTTAAAAGAATAAAGAAATTGAAATGTAATAAAAGAAAATAAATAATAGTATCAAAACAGAAATAAGACCTACTTACTATAACTTCCTACCATCTAAACAGAAACCAAATGCTAAAATGAATAAAGAAAAAAAAAATCTTTGAAACATAAATGCATAACAGAAGTAGAACCTAAGTCTAAAAGAATGCATTAACAATCAATATATTCCTAAACTAAGCATCAAATCTGAATTAAATTGTGAAACGTAAAACGTAAAATGAATCATCAAGTCCTACTCTAAACAGAAGTAACTAATGACAAACATGCCAATATTATCAAATAAAACTGAAATCAACGAGCAAACACCTAAACTAATGAGTAGGAACATGTTGGTTGATTAGAATCATGAATCAGAATAAAAAGTGCCAAAGTCAGTGTAGAAAAGTAGTCATTTACCACTGAGGAAGACATCCTGGACAGTCATACCTACTGTGTGGTATTTAAGTTCCAAATCAGAACCTAGATTGGTAAATATCCACTTACTATACCAAATCAAATCAATTTTAATTCCTAATTCATGTTTCTAATCAATACCAAATGGAAAACCTAATCTAAATGCAATTGAAACATGCAATCTACTCTAAAACATATAAAACTATAACTAAAATGAAATGAAAGAAACAAAACATGTTTTATAATATTTTTTTCTTCAGTAGACTCATCTCCATACTCGAGAAGACATCTCGGTAGGTCATGCTCACTGTGGAGTCATGTAATTCCCTAGGGAATTTTTACTGTGTGGAGTCACAGAGTCTAAATCAGATTTTCAAAAGATTACAGAAGCTAAAAACATATTCTTTTCTGTTGAACTCACTCTGACTCGAGAAGACATCTCGGTATGTCATGCTCACTGTGGAGTCATGTAATTCCAAAAAGGAATTGCAATGTGCAGAGTCACGAGCTCAACTCATTTTCAAATCAAAACACAGACTCACACATCATCGATAAAGAACACAGAACACAGGAAAATTCAACACAACGAAATTATCAATTGCTCAACACAGAGAAACATCACAGTAGAAATTTTATTAACAAGAAAGAAGAATACAAGAAACTGTACCGACGAGCAAGAACACGAGAACTCGAATCTACCGGAAGCGCGATAAAACCCTAGAACTTGCGTCGCTCTATCTACTAAAAACGTAAAATGGAAAACTCTGTGTCTTGTCTCTGTGAAAGTGTTTTTTTTTTACAAGACAAAAGCCCCTTTATATAGAGTCGGAAAAACAAAGAAAATGAAAGAGGGAAAAGGAAAGAAGAACTTGCTCGTGACGCTTTGTACTTCTCCTCATCGGATGGTCAACAGTTGCTTTCTTCCCAAGCCCTCCGATCATCTCCACATCACCTTTTCACCGGTCAGTTCCGGTCAGGGTTCGATCATCGGCACTAGCACTAGGAGCTTTCTTCCTCTCACGTTACTTCACACTCTGTCCGCACAAGCCCTAACTCTAAGGAGTGTTTTCTGCCAAATGAAGTCACAAAAGCAAAGACCCCTACATCAGCAACTTCAGTCTCTCCAAAACGACACTGTTGCACTAAACGCATGCCCAAGTCCAGCCAATTTCACCCGCGACCCAATTCTAATTAAATCTACCCAGCAACGTTAGATCAGCAACGTCAATGAAATTTGTCCAAGCGCGGCAGCAGCAGCAGTATAGCAGGCCAACCCAATTAATCAGCCAACAACCTTCAGCGGCCCATTCTTGGCCCAAATAGCACCCCATCATTTCATTTAATTCCAATGGCAGCATCAACATCAGCGCAGTGCCAATTGCAACGTGAGGTGCTTCTTCTGGTGATGTGCATCCCAATAACAACAACTCTTTCTCAGCCCAATTGTGCACACCAGCCTAATGCTTTTTCCAAATAAACCAAATCTGCATCAAAGAAAGAAAATCAATCTAAACTTAAAGAAAAGAAAAAAAAAATCTAACAATTAAAAAGAAAACTTTTTATTGAAGATTTTCTAAAAAAATATAAATTTTCTAATTATTAATCAAAACTAAAATTTACATCTAAAAATATATTTTTAACTACAATTTTATAAAACTAAAGAATTTAAAGAAAAACCAAAATTAATCCTAATTCTAAACTATTAAAACCTAAAATGAATTAAAAAGTACTTCTAAACACAGAAAAATAGGTAAATTTGGAGAGTTATCACACCACCACCACCACCACTAACACCACAACGACATCCACGACCGCCACGACCACCACGACTACCATCACCATCACTACCACCGTCACCACCACCACAAGCACCGCCACCACAACCATCACCACGACCACCACCACACTACCACCACCACCACCACCACACTACCACCACCACCACCACTAAGACAACCACCACCACCATCCCCATCACCACCACCACAAGCACCGCCACCACAACCATCACCACCACCACAACCACCACCTCCACCACCACACCGCCGTTGATGCCGTCGTCGCCAGAACTAGCACCACCACCACCACCAGTACAACCACCATCGTCGCCGCCACTACCACCGCCCTCGTCGTCCTCGCCACCAAAACCACCACCACCACCACCATCACCACTACCGCCGCCAGCACCATCACAACCACCACGACCACCCTCGCCGCCGTCGCCACTACCGCCACCACCACCACCACCACCACCACGACCATCACTAACACCACCACGACCACCCCAACCACTACCCCCGCAACCACCACAACCACCGCTACCACCACCGTCGCCGCCATCGCCGCCGCCACCACCACCACCACCACCACCGCCGTCGCCGCCAACGTTGCCCCCGCCGACGCCCCCGCCGCGCTCGCCACCAAGACCACCACCACTACCACCAACATCACCACCGTCGCGGCTAGCAGCAGCACCACCACTTCCACCGCCGCCGCCGCCGCGACCAACACAACCACCACCGCCACCGACGACGCCGCCGCCTCCACCACCTCCACCACCACCACCACTACCGCCACAACCACCACAACTACCATCACCGCCGTCGTTGACACCGCCGCTACCCCACCACCACTAACACGAGCACCACCACCACCACCACATCCACCACCACCACCACCACCGCCCATGCTGACCCGCCCACAAAACCACCACCACCACCACCACCTTCACCACCACCACCAGAACCACCACAACCACAACCAACACCACCATCACGACCACCACTACAACCATCACCAACACCACCACCACCGTTGCCGCTGCCACCACCACCACCACCACCACCACCACAACAACAACAACCATCACCACCACCACCGCCACAACTACCACCACCACCACCGTCACCGTCATTGCCACAACCACCACCACCGCCACCACGACCACCAGCACCACAGCCACCACAACCACCACCACCACCACCACTACCACAACCACCACCAGCACCACCACCATTAACACCACTAACACCACCACCAGCACTACCACCACCACCACAACCACAACCACCACAACCACCACCACCACCACCGTCCCGCCACCATCGCCCCCGCCACTGCCACAACCACCACCACTACAACCACCACCGTCGTCGCCGCTGCCGTCGCCCCCGCCGTCCTCGCCACCAAAACCACCATCACAACCACCACCATCACCACCGCCGCCGCCCCCACCTCCACAACCACCACCACCACTACAACCACGTAGACCACCCCCGCCGTCGTCGCCACTGCCACCACCACCACCACAATCACCACAACCAAAACCAACACCACCACCACCACCACCACCATCACCACCACTACCACCACCGTCACCGGCACCGCCGCCACCACCACCACAAGCACAACAAACCCCACGACCACCATCACCACGACGGCCACCACCACCACTACCAACACCACCACCAACGCCACCACAACCGCCGCCTCCGACGCCACCACCAACACCACCACCATTAACACACTAACACCACCACCACCATCACCACTACCACAATTACCACCACCACCAACGTCCCGCCATCGTCGCTACTCCAACTGCCACAACCACCACTACCACCACCACCGTCGCCGCCGCCGCCGCCACCCCCATCACCGCTACCACCACCACCACCACCACAACCACAACCACCACTACCACCGATGTCGCCGCCACAGCCACGTCAACCACCACCACCCCTACCACCACCACCACCACCATCACCACGACCACTGCCACCATTACCACAACCACCCCCACCACCACCGTCGCCACTATCGCCGCTGGCACCACCACCGCTGCTGCCGCCAAAACCACAACCACCACTACGACCATCACCACCACCATCACCACCACCACCATCGCTACCACCACAACCACCACCACCATCACCACCATCGCCGCCACCACCGCCGCCACCACCACCACTACAACCAACATCGTCATAGTCGCTGCCGCCGCCCCCGCCGTCCTCGCCACCAAAACCACCATCACCACCACAAACATTACCACCGCCGCCGCCACCACCACCACAACCACCACCACCACCCCTGCCACCGCCGCCACCACCACCACCACCACCACCAACACCACTGATGGGTGTCGCAACCCACACAAATTTGATGTGCAATTTAGAAATGCAGTATAGCTGGGAAATGACTCCTAGTTCGTCTCTCAAGGACCAATTTTGCGGTTCAAGAACTAAGTCACACACGAAGGGGGGGGGGGTTGTGAAAACGTTGTGGTGAATACGGATGAATAAAATCAAATCACTGACGCAAACAGAAACACAGACACAGAGCTAAAAAAAAAACGGTTTCAAAGACAGAATAAAATCGGTTGGTCATTAACTTAATTACAATGCTTCCTATCACAGATCAACAAAATACAACCAACTCAAACCTCTAATCCAACACAATTAATCAACTAAGCGCAGTCTAATTATGTTTTAATAAAAGCGGACTAAGTGAACGCAATGTTAACGTCAAATCTAATTTACACCATGCAGTTTCATCGACTAAGAGACGACTCAACACCAACTGGCGAACTAGGTGTATACCCAATTGCAAGTGCAAATACGGATTTGATATTAACCAAGTTAGAGTCACAATTACAAATACAGTCCAGAAATCTCAAAGAAGAATTGCAATATCGCTAAGGACCAACACAGTTAATTTAAGCTATCATGACAATTAAAGTATCTCTACCACAAATATTAGACATCATTAAAACAAAATAAAATACTAGACACTAACACTGTAACCAACAACTATCTAACACAGTTAAATAATTTTAAATGCAAACTAATTAAAGAAATGAAAAACAATTAAACTTACAATTCAAACTAATTTAAAGCTAAAGAAATAAACAACATATTTTTTTCTACCAATTCAAATGACACATGCACCTTTACCAAATGAAATTAAATTTGTAATGGCCTAAAGAATAACCTCTCGGTCGTGACCTCCCCTTGCTCCACAACTACTTCATTTTCTTAAATTGTAAATCCCAAATTTTGAAGTTAAATTTTGTTCCAGCCGTGAATCAAATACACTTCCAATTGGAATTAAATACTCTCAATGTGTTGATGGCTTTGGGGCGTGACAGTTGCCCTTTCTCTTAGCTTCACTTTCCAACAAAAGAAAATTATTTTATTCTTGCACAATCCCGAGACCGAGACGCCACTGCCCATGAAAACTAATTGCTTTCTCAAATTCAATCACCACCATGCTCCTAATTAATTTGCCACTTTTTTTTCTCTTCAACATAAACTCTCGGTTCCAGCAATGACACTTGCCAAGAAATGGGTGCCCTTTCAACCAAGAAGCATCAACGTACTGTAGCCAGCAATGATTCACGATTATACCTTCCAGCCGTCACATCACTTCTACTCATTCGGTGTTTCATTGAATGTTTAATGCTTTCTATCCAACTCAATTGAATGCAAAGTGAAGGATATGCACAAGCGTGGCCCACCTTTTGGATGTGACACCAACAACTCTCCTACCACCTAACGATAGCTTCTTTCCAAAGCCAATAAATGTTTCTTTTCAAAGCAAATAAATCAACCTCTGCAGCCAAACCACGTGCCTCCCAAGCAATGAACTAAATCTCTCCTCTCAACTAAACCACCGTAAAAACACATTGAAAAGTAAAGGAAACATCCCTTCACAACCAAAGAGGTTCCGGCTGCAGCATTCACAAGGAAATAAATGCATTCGTTCTCTCCAAATAAAATAGCACGCCAACGTACAAGCATTCATTCAAAAGAAAGGTAATGTCACTTCAATCAAAGAAAATCTGCAGCTATAAGCAAAGGAACGGGAATAACTTCTTCAATGTTTTAACGTGATGGTAGCTCTCTTTTCACCTCTTTAATTCAAATAGCAACTTCCAAAGCAAAAGAAAACGCTGCACCTCCAAAGATAAATCACCGTTTCCTCCTTTCTACAAAGAGAATTAAATGTGCTAGAAGGTAGCTGCTGACCAACACTGTGCTTCCCTAAATGAAGTCAGCGCATCTCGTGAATCAATGCTTCATTCTCCAAATTAATTAAAATGAAACAGTCGCCTCCTCCAAGAGTTAAATCAGCATGTGACAATGACGGATTGAAACATTAACCAAGTGTGTGAAACCAAATGGAAAAGCAAAAAGTGAATTCAGCAAATGAAGTAAACATGGAGCCTTTCATTCAACCATAATCCAAACGTATAAACCTGGTTTTCAAAGAAAAGGGAAAACGTTCCAGCCGAGCCTGAAATTCTGCCGAGAGAGTATCTCACCTCCCAAGTGTCGGCTACCCTTTACTCTAAGGCCATGGGTCCTCAAAAAT
Organism: Vigna reflexopilosa; assembly: GCA_027742785.1. NCBI lineage: Eukaryota > Viridiplantae > Streptophyta > Magnoliopsida > Fabales > Fabaceae > Vigna > Vigna reflexopilosa. The sequence continues at coordinate 15,042,053 of CM050932.1, forward strand.
AAGGGTGGGGTCCACCCTAAAACCCTAAAGCCCTAAAGTGCCATGTCATCTATTTTTACAATTGGGCTTTTTTTCTATTCTACCAAAATTAGCCCAAATAACAAAATTGATTTATAAATTCTAAACTACTAAACTAAACTTGATTAATTCTAATTTGCTTTTGTGAAAAATCTTCCATCAATTGCTCAGTGCCCTTCCAAAAGTCTCACAGTGTAATTCCAAAATTTGCCCTGGAAATAAAAATAGGAATAATTAAGCTCAAATAATTCAAATTAATTGAAATAAGAATTATTGGTCTAATTAAACCCAAATAGTGAAAATGACACATTAACTAAGAATTAAGCACAATTCATCAACACAATTCGGCGCGAAAAACTAAGTAAAATCAATAAAATATCGACTCATCAAAATAGACCACACTTAGTCTTTTGCACTCCTGGGCAAAATCAAGACGCAAAACTGGGAACAGATCTGAGGACATCAGGAAGTGACACGGACTCAACAGACAGAAAACAAAGACTCACAATGAAAGAAACAGAATTACACAGTTCTCAAGAAATCTGGACAAAGAAAGGAAGTGGACAGTATCCAACACAGAATCAAAGAAAACAGATACTCATGAAGTCATCCAAACAGTTCAGTACATGGAAAACAGTCAATCAGTTCAAGAGATGAATCAAAAGCAACAGAGCCTCACAGATGCACACAATCAGTGTTTCTCTCAAGTGTTTAAGGTAAATCAATGTCACTCAATGCACTCAAGAAAGCAAACACAAATAGACTTGGCAAGCCTCTAATATCAACACTCAAGCACATACGCATGTTCAAATCAAAAGGTCTTTTCATGGTTGTAATGGGGCCAAGGACAAGGGAGGATACATCTGGATAAGAAGCTACAAAGCATAAGGAATAAAGGAGCAATGGGGAACAAGTGTAAACACATTCAAACACACCCACAACCTCTAATTACATCCTCTTCTTGACTCCATTATTCACAATTATTTTTCTATATTTTCTTCTTCTTCTTTTTTATTTTTTCATTTTGTCTCTTTTTTTTTTTCTAATCAACACACAATTCAAAGGACAAGATACATGATATTTACAGTGCAACTGCAAGAAGAGGACTCACTAGCCAATTCATCTACAACTCCTAAGAGACCACACTTATTCCCAAACAATTCCAAAGCTCCAAAATTCCTAAGGTTAAGGTGATCATGGTTTTTCACTTAGGCTATTGTATCCGCTTCAAAACAAGGAAATGGGGAAATCATAGGCTCAAAGGGGCTATCAAAGGATCAAAATAGGGTAGGCTCATTTGGCTAGAGAGGCTCAATAACAAAAAAAACTGCCTTTATCACTTCCAAACATGCATATCAATCAAAAAACATCAAAAAGAGTCAAGTCAAGGCATATGTGCAAGCAATCAAGAGACATATCACACACAAGAAAAATCACCAAATGGTTCAAATCTCACACAGGTAATCGGTCACAATCAATTCAACTCTCAAACATCATGATTATCTTCCAAGCAGAGAAGAGCAAGGAGTCCAACAAAACAGAGCATCAATGCAGTGAAGGGAAACTAGCAACCTAATCACAGTCCAGAATTCACGAAAAGCATGCAAAACTGTACACAAGACACAACAAAACTACCTAGAAAACAAAACCTAAACAAAGAACAATCTCCCCTAATAGACCACACTTAAACTACACAATGTCCTCAGTGTGTCACAATCATCAGATGAACAATCAGAACAGTCAAAAGATATGGACAAAGTGCAATAAAAGTGAGGAGGGAAGGAGAAAAGAAACTCCCTGAGTCAAAGGGAAGGATAGGTGGGGTTGACCAAAGATGTCTCCTCCACCACTGCATCCAACAAAGAAGGATTGCTGAGGAAAGGCTTCAGTCTGTGCCCGTTCACCTTGAAGCTTTTAGTTGTGGAAAGACTTTGAATCTCAACTGCACCATAAGGATAAACATTAGTTACAACAAAAGGTCCAATCCACTTTGATCTCAACTTACCACTCATGAGGCCAAGCCTAGAGTTGTACAATAAAACCTGTTGGCTAACCTCGAAGTCCTTTCTAACAATAGAACTATCATGGAACCTCTTTGTCCTCTCCTTGTAGAACTTCGAGTTCTCATAGGCCTCTAATCGGATTTCATCCAATTCATTCAGTTGCAACTTCCTTTCTTCTCCTGCTTGGTCAATGGAGAAGTTGCAAGTCTTCATAGCCCAGTATGCCCGATGCTCAATCTCAACTGGTAGATGACATGCCTTTCCAAAGACTACCCGATAAGGAGACATCCCTATGGGTGCTTTTTAGGCAGTCCTGTGGGCCCAAAGAGCATCGTCCAACCTATTACTCCAATCTTTCCTGTTGGGCTGGACAATCTTCTCCAAAATTCTCTTTATCTCTCTGTTAGAGATCTCAGCTTGCCCATTTGTTTGGGGGTGGTATGGTGTAGAAACTTTGTGTGTCACCCCATATTTCTTCAGCAAAGCTTGCATGGATCTGTTACAAAAATGGGTTCCCTGATCACTAACAATTGCTCTAGGCACTCCAAACCTGCAAAAGAGGTGAGATCTAACAAAATCTACAACAACCCGAGCATCATTAGTCCTGGTGGCTCTAGCTTCCACCCATTTTGAAACATAATCCACAGCAAGGAGAATATAAGAGAAACCAAAAGAAACAGGAAAAGGACCCATAAAGTCTATACCCCAAACATCAAACACCTCACAAAATAGCATAGGCTGTTGAGGCATCTCTTGTCTATGTGAAATTGATCCTCTTGCTCTCTGGCAAGGCTCACAAGTGCTACAAATCCTCTCCGCATCCTTGAAGATGGAAGGCCAATAGAAACCACAATCGAGCACCCTGCGAGTTGTTCTCTGTATCCCCAGATGACCACCAGGTGAGGAGGCATGACAAAACTGCAGGACTGAGTCAATCTCATGGTCCGGTATGCATCTCCTAGTAACCTGGTCACTGCACAACTTCCACAAATATGGGTCATCCCAAATATAATACTTAGCATCACTCTTAATTTTGGCAATTTGAGCACATGATGCTAAGGGAGGAAAAACAGAAGCAACCAAATAATTTACAATGTGTGCAAACCAAGGAGTAGGGTGAATAAATGAAATCATCAATAAACTCTAATCAGGAAAGTCATCCTGGATAGGCAAAACATCAGCTTCTCTCTCAGCTCTCTCAATCCTGTTGAGATGGTCTGCAACCAAATTATGTGCTCCACTCCGGTCTTTGATTTGCATGTCAAACTCTTGGAGTAGTAGCATCCACCTGATCAATCTTGGCTTTGGCTCAGCCTTTTTCAAAAGAAACTTAAGAGTTGCATGGTCAGTGTACACAATAACAGGGGATCCAAGCAAATATTATCTAAACTTATCAAGCGCAAAAACAATTGCCAACAACTCTTTTTCAGTTGTGGTATAGTTTGCTTGGGCAACATCTAAAGTCCTAGAAGCATAGTATATCACTCTAGGCAATCTATCAACCTTTTGTGTCAACACGGCCCCTAATGCATAGTTAGACGCATCACACATAAGTTCAAAAGGGGTCGTCCAATCTGGTGCCTGAATGATCGGGGTGGTGGTCAAAGCTTCCTTCAGGCAATCAAACGCCTGCTTGCATCTGTCACCAAACTCAAAGTCAACATCCTTCTGTAATAGTTTGGATAAGGGAAGTGCCTTCTTGCTGAAGTCCTTGATGAAGCACCTGTAGAATCCTGCATGTCCAAGAAAAGATCGAACCTCTCGCACGCAAGAGGGGTAAGGCAACTGCGAAATCACAGATATCTTAGCAGGATCTACCTCTATTCCCTTTCTAGAAATTATGTGCCCTAGAACCAAACCTTGTTCTACCATAAAGTGACATTTCTCCAAATTGAGAACAAGATTTGCTTCTATGCATCTTGTCAAAACTTTCTCCAAACTATCTAAACATGCATCAAAAGAGGACCCATACATAGTGAAATCATCCATAAACACCTCTATGCAATTCTCAAGAAAGTCGCTAAAAATGCTAAGCATGCACCGCTGGAAGGTACCAGGGGCGTTGCATAGGCCAAAGGGCATCCTCCTATAGGCAAAAGTGCCAAAGGGACAGGTGAATGTGGTTTTCTCTTGGTCCTCAGGAGCAATATTAATTTGGAAATAACCAGAAAAACCATCAAGAAAACAATAATGAGATTTACCTGCCAGGCGCTCCAGCATCTGATCAATGAATGGCAGGGGGAAATGATTTTTCCTGGTCGCTTGATTCAGCCTCCTATAGTCAATGTAGACTCTCCAGCTGTTCTGCACTCTTGTGGGAATCAACTCATCCCTCTCATTTTTCACAACAGTGAGGCCAGTCTTCTTGGGCACAACATGGATGGGGCTCACCCACTAACTGTCTGAAATAGGATAGATGATCCCAGCTTGCAAAAGCTTCGTCACCTCCTTCTTAATCACGTCCATGATCACGGGGTTTTGCCTTCTCTGCGGCTGTCTCACTGGCTTTACCCCATCCTCCAAAAGAATTCTATGCATGCATGTGGATGGGCTAATACCAGGTATGTCAGCCAAACTCTACCCAATGGCCTTCTTATGCGCCCTCAACACTTTAAGCAACCTCTCCTCTTGAACAGAATCAAGGGCGGTGGAAATTATGACTGGTTTTCTCTCATCATCCTCCAAGTATACGTACTTGAGGTTTTCTGGGAGCTGTTTCAGCTCAAGAGTGGGTTCCTGCAAGTCAGATTCAAGTGTACTTCCTGCAACGTGGTTAATGCATTCTGACTTTAAAGAATGTACAGGTAAAGGCAGAAAACCCATCTCATCACAGTCCAAATCAATATCCATCACAGGTATATCAACAACATCATCAATATCATCCAAATCATCAAAAACACGCATATCATCAATAACCTGGACATCATCAATACCCTGGACATCACAGTTTTCATCTATATCATCATCAAATTCAACAACATTTCCAATTCCTGATTCAAACCCAGATGCTATGCATGAATGTACAGAAGATATAAAATAAGGTTTCTTCTCATGCATAGAACAAAAATCATCAACAATGAACTCATCAACAATGTCATCCAATGTATCAATTCTAAACACAGAATGGTCCTCAGCTGGAAATTTCATGGCATCAAGGATATTAAAATGTACAACAATATCAGCAAATTCCATAGACAATGTCCCAGCATACACATCAATCTTGGTACGAGCAGTTTTCAAAAATGGCCTGCCTAGAATAATGGGGACGGATCCATGAGAGAAACCGTCCTCCATCTCCAAAACATAGAAATCAGCAGGAAATATCAATTCACCTACCCTAACCAAGACATCCTCTATGTACCCTGTCGGGTGGGTAACACTCCTATTGGCCAACTGAATGACCACACCCGTAGGCTGTAATGGCCCAAGAGACAGAGATTTATAAATAGACAATGGCATGACATTTATAGATGCACCCAGATCAAGCATAGCATTTTCAAATTTACTGTTCCCAATCACACAAGGAATGCAAAACGTACCTGGGTCCTTGCATTTCTCAGGAATGTGCGAGACCGACTTACCAATAAAAGCTGATACATTCCTCCCCATGCTGATGCGTTCATTTCCTTTCATCTTCCTCTTGTGTGTGCACAACTCCTTCAAGAATTTGGCATATTTTGGTATCTGCTTGATGGCATCGAGTAGAGGTATGTTCACCTCTACCTTCCTGAAGGTTTCGAGAATTTCCCTATCCACCTCTTCCATCTTTTTGCTAGGAAGTGCCCGTGAAGGGAATGGAAGAGGGATAGGTCTATCAACCAATGGAGAAGGCGTGGCAACGGGTGTGGTGGAAGAGGGAGAAGATCCACCTGAAAAAGAACCATCGGCTGGAGAAGAAGATCCACCCACCTCAAATGCCCTGCGTGGACCGTCATGGTCGTCCTCTCTAGGACAAGTGTCAGGCACGGGTGTAGGTGTAGAAGTCGACTCTGAAGGCACAACAGTCTGCCTCCCTGATCTGAGGGTTATGGCACTCACATTCTTCGGATTCTGCACAGTGTGGGATGGTAACTTATCAGAATTTTGAGACTGTGCCTGGTTAAGCTGAGTAGCCATCTGACCCATCTGGTTAGTGAGACTCTGTATGAAAGCTCTAGTCTCCTGCTGAAACTGCATGTTTTGCATAGTCATCTGTCTCACTAACTCTTCCAATGTAAGCTCAGAAGAAGTAGAAGGTTGGGCAGCTGGTTGGGCAGGTGCCTCTTGCTGTTGTTGTTGTTGCTACCTCTGATTTTGTTGCATAGGTGGAGGCACATATCTGTTAGGACCTCCAGCATTATGGAAAGGTGGCGCCTGCTGCTGATGCTGCGGCACATTGTTCCATCTAAGATTGGGGTGATTTCTCCACCCTGGATTGTACCTGTTCTGGACAAGTCATAATTCTGCTGCTGTTGTTGCCTGTTGTTGTATATGTTAGTAGCATAAGCTTGAGGCGCATCATGAGCAATAGAGTGCTGCAAAGTAGGACAGACATCCGTATAGTGGTCACTGCAAGGAAAAATAGCACATAGTCGTGCAACAGATGCAGATGAAGCTGCAGGTCTCTGGTTGGTTGTCAACTGTGTCACCAACCTCGCAAGAGAGTCAATCTTGCCTTCCAACTTGCTTTCAACAGCTGATAAAGACTGGGTAACAACATCATGTTTGCCCTTCACCACAATGGCATCATTCCTGGCGCTAAACTGCTGGGAGTTGGAGGCCATCTTCTCAATCAATTGCCTGGCCTCAACAGGCGTGGTGTCTCCAAGAGCTCCACCACTGGCAGCATCAATCATACCCCGATCCTTGTTGTTCAAACCCTCATAGAAATACTGGAGAAGGAGTTGGTCAGGTATCTGATGGTGGGGACAACTTGCACAAAGTGTCTTGAATCTCTCCCAATACTCATATAAGCTCTCTCCACCAAGCTGCCTAATCCCAGTTATGTCTTTTCTGATAGCTGTGGTCCGAGATGCTGGGAAAAGTTTCTCCAAGAACAGCCTCTTCAGATCATCCCAGCTAGTGACGGATCTAGGTGCCAAACTATACAACCAATCCTTAGCAACACTTTCCAATGAATGAGGGAATGCCTTCAAGAAGATGTGCTCTTCAGGAACATCATGTGGTTTCATAGTAGAACAGACAATGTGGAATTCCTTCAAATGCTTATGTGGACTCTCACCTGCAAGACCATGAAACTTGGGCAACAAATCGATCAGTCCAGTCTTGAGAACAAATGGAACGTCCTCATCAGGATATTGGATGCAAAAGCTTTCAATATCGAAATCAAGTGCAGCCATCTCCTTAAAAGTCCTCTCACGAGGTGGAGGTTGTGCCATATTGTTCTCAGTGTGAAAAATAACAGAATCAGAATCAGAATCAGGTGCAGATGCAACAGATGCAGTAGATGCAGTATGCACAAAATACTCAGCAGTGGATTCAGATTCAGTAGTAGGATGCACAATATGTAATGGAATTGACTCAAAAACAGACTCTAAAGACAAATTCCTAGAATGCCTAGCTAACCTATGGAACGTCCTATCAATCTCAGGATTAAAGGGTGGTATGGGTCCCGGATTTCCTCTAGTCATGCACTAAATCACAACACCCTGTAATCATGAAACAATAGCACAAAAATTTCAAACCACAAAAAAAAAACAACACAAGACAACACACTCACACAAACACAAACACAACACAAGACTTAAAACTGAACCGTTGGTCCCCGGCAACGGCGCCAAAATTTGATGGGTGTTGCAACCCACACAAATTTGATGTGCAATTTAGAAATGCAGTATAGCTAGGAAATGACTCCTAGGTCGTCTCTCAAGGACCAATTTTGCGGTTCAAGAACTAAGTCACACACGAAACAGGGAGTTTGTGAAAACGTTGTTGTGAATACGGATGAATAAAATCAAATCACTGATGCAAACAGAAACACAGACACAGAGCTAAAAAAAAAAGGTTTCAAAGACAGACTAAAGACGATTGGTCATTAACTTAATTACAATGCTTCCTATCACAGATCAACAAAATACAACCAACTCAAACCTCTAATCCAACACAATTAATCAACTAAGCGCAGTCTAATTATGTTTTCATAAAAGCGGACTAAGTGAACGCAATGTTAACGTCAAATCTAATTTACACCATGCAGTTTCATCGACTAAGAGACGACTCAACACCAACTAGGCAACTAGGTGTATACCCAATTGCAAGTGCAAATACGGATTTGATATTAACCAAGTTAGAGTCACAATTACAAATACAGTCCAGAAATCTCAAAGAAGCAATGCAATATCGCTAATGACCAACACATTTAATTTAAGCTATCATGACAAATAAAGTATCTCTACCACAAATATTAGACATCATTAAAACAAAATAAAATACTAGACATTCACACTGTAACCAACAACTATCTAACACAGTTAAATAATTTTAAATGCAAACTAATTAAAGAAATGAAAAACAATTAAACTTACAATTCAAACTAATTTAAAGCTAAAGAAATAAACAACATATTTTTTTCTACCAATTCAAATGACACATGCACCTTTACCAAATGAAATTAAATTTGTAATGGCCTAAAGAATAACCTCTCGGTCGTGACCTCCCCTTGCTCCACAACTACTTCATTTTCTTAAATTGTAAATCCCAAATTTCGAAGTTAAATTTTGTTCCAGCCGTGAATCAAATACACTTCCAATTGGAATTAAATACTCTCAATGTGTTGATGGCTTTGGGGCGTGACAGTTGCCCTTTCTCTTAGCTTCACTTTCCAACAAAAGAAAATTATTTTATTCTTGCACAATCCCGAGACCGAGACGCCACTGCCCATGAAAACTAATTGCTTTCTCAAATTCAATCACCACCATGCTCCTAATTAATTTGCCACTTTTTTTTCTCTTCCACATAAACTCTCGGTTCCAGCAATGACACTTGCCAAGAAATGGGTGCCCTTTCAACCAAGAAGCATCAACGTATTGCAGCCAGCAATGATTCACGATTATACCTTCCAGTCGTCACATAACTTCTACTCATCCGGTGTTTCATTGAATGTTTAATGCTTTCTATCCAACTCAATTGAATGCAAAGTGAAGGATATGCACAAGCGTGGCCCACCTTCTGGATGTGACACCAACAACTCTCCTACCACCTAACCATAGCTTCTTTCCAAAGCCAATAAATGTTTCTTTTCAAAGCAAATAAATCAACCTCTGCAGCCAAACCACGTGCCTCCCAAGCAATGAACTAAATCTCTCCTCTCAACTAAACCACCGTAAAAACACATTGAAAAGTAAAGGAAACATCCCTTCACAACAAAGAGGTTCCGGCTGTAGCATTCACAAGGAAATAAATGCATTCGTTCTCTCTAAATAAAATAGCACACCAACGTACAAGCATTCATTCAAAAGAAAGGCAATGTGACTTCAATCAAAGAAAATCTGCAGCTATAAGGAAAGGAACGGGAATAACTTCTTCAATGTTTTAACGTGATGGTAGCTCTCTTTTCACCTCTTTAATTCAAATAGCAACTTCCAAAGCAAAAGAAAACGTTGCACCTCCAAAGATAAATCACCGTTTCCTCCTTTCTACAAAGAGAATTAAATGTGCTAGAAGGTAGCTGCTGACCAACACCGTGCTTCCCTAAATGAAGTCAGCGCATCTCGTGAATCAATGCTTTCTTCTCCAAATTAATTGAAATGAAACAGCCGCCTCCTCCAAGAGTTAAATCAGCATGTGACATTGATGGATTGAAACATTAACCAAGTGTGTGAAACCAAATGGAAAAGAAAAAAGTGAATTCAGCAAATGAAGTAAACATGGAGCCTTTCATTCAACCATAATGCAAACGTATAAACCTGGTTTTCAAAGAAAAGGGAAAACGTACCAGTCGAGCCTGAAATTCTGCCGAGAGAGTATCTCACCTCCCAAGTGTCGGCTGCCCTTTACTCTAAGGCCATGGGTCCTCAAAAATAAGGGTGGGGACCACCCTAAAACCCAAAAGCCCTAAAGTGCCATGTCATCTATTTTTACAATTGGGCTTTTTTTCTATTCTACCAAAATTAGCCCAAATAACAAAATTAATTTATAAATTCTAAACTACTAAACTAAACTTGATAAATTCTAATTTGCTTTTGTGAAAAATCTTCCATCAATTGCTTAGTGCCCTTCCAAAAGTCTCATAGTGTAATTCCAAAATTTGCCCTGGAAATAAAAATAGGAATAATTAAGCTCAAATAATTCCAATTAATTGAAATAAGAATTATTGGTCTAATTAAACCCAAATAGTGAAAATGACACAATAACTAAAAATTAAGCACAATTCATCAACACAATTCGGCGCGAAAAACTAAGTAAAATCAATAAAATATCGACTCATCAACCACCACGATCACCACCACCACCACTACCACCACCGTCGCCGCCATCACCACCACCACAACCAACACCACCACCACCAACACCACCACGATCACCACCACCACCACCACTACCACCACCCCCACCACCACCACAACCACCACCACCACCGTTGCTACCTCCGCCACCGCCACCACTACCCCCACCACCACGACCACGACCACGACCACCACTACCACCACAATAATCACCACCGTCGCCGCCACCACCATCACCACTACCCCCACTACCACCACAACCACCACCACAACCACCGTCACTGCCACCGCCGCCGCCACCACCACCACCACCACTACAACCACCATCGTCGTTGTCGCTGCCGCCGCCCCCGCCGTCCTTGCCACCTAAACCACCATCACCACCGCTGCCGCCACCACCACCACAACCAACACCACCACCCCCGCCGTCGTCGCCACCGCCGCCACCACCACCACCACAACCACCGCCACAACCACTATCGCCGTCACCGCGCCGCCACCGCCAACACCACCACCACCAACACCACCACCATCGCCGCCACCACCGCCGTCGTTTCAAGTAATATAATTAGTAAACCCAATATCGTTCTTCCCAAGGACTCGCAGGCCTTAGCTTTCGTGCAAATTGAAATGGTAAGACTTGTAGAGAAAAAGTAATTGGTTTTGATGCAAGAAACAAAAAGTAAACATGCAAATGCGATTGATTCAATTGACGAGAATAAGACTATGGATGAATGGAGTTGTTGGGGTTTACAATTTCATTTTATCCGCTCTCTTTTATCTACTCCTCTTATTTAATTCGCTTTGTTATCTAATTATCATGCAAACTTTCTTAGCCTACCCTTAAGCCGATCCCTCGGCGAAAAGAGCCTATTAATAATTACTGGCTTACTATCCCTAGCCTCCCCTAGTAATTAATAATGCATTATAAACGGAAGCGAAAATAATTGATCGTCCTACCCCCTATCCCTAGGTGGTATTGCTTAATCAAGGAATTTCCCCAGTTCATGACAGTATTGTACGTTCCCGTATCAATAAAGACAAACAACAATTATCGAATGAGTTAAACAATAAAATCATTAAGTGTAGGTGAGAAACCCAATAATTGATAATCAAAGGATACGACAAGCATATAAATAAATAAGAGTTTCAATAAAAGAGAGTTTCAAAAGATTACATTGTTCCCTAACAACAAAAGGGTCTAGTTCACCATTGTCATGGTGAAACTAGATGAATAATGATGGAAGAATGGATAAACAAACCCTAGATTGGATAAAAAGGAGCCTAAGCATCCAAGACATCTTGTCCAAGGAGTGAAAATTAGGTCTGGCCGCCCCCTTCTGTCAAAAGAATGCATCTAAATTCGCACTAGGGCTATTTATAGCTGAGGAGAGTCACAGAATTTAGGCCCAAGCCCAGCAGACAACCGCCCGGCGTCACACTTTGGCGCCCGACGGTTTCCCCTTTATCGCGCCACCGCCCGGCGGTGAGTTGTACCGCCCGGCGATTTGCCTCGTACCGCAAAACCGCCTGGCTGCACCGCGTTGGATTTTTGGCGCTGGGCGGTTCCTAGACTCTTCTTTTCTTCATGTTTCTTCTTCTTTATTCAGTCTAAGATCTTCCATCTTTGATCCATTTTTCATATTGATCAAAAACACTGCAAAACAATGCAAAACAAGCATAATACCTCTAGAAACAGCTTTTGACTCTCAACTGACTCAACTTATGTGTTTTTCTTGATTCTAAGCTCATTCTAAGCCCGTAAGGTTGTATTTTACCCTCAAATGAAGCATGAAAATAATTGTTTTTCAACCGTTATCACAACCCCAAACTTAGAACTTTGCTTGTCCTCAAGCAAACAAAACAAAACTTGGCTTTCCACTTTTTCATCCAATAATTCAACACTCCTAACATTTATGACAAGAACAACTCAATTTTAGATTTTCAGTTTAATCTAATCAAGATGCATGCATGCTTTCAATTCAATTCAGTTCACATGATAACATATTTCTCAACAGATGTTACATTTATGAATGATCAATCTACTAAGCACAAAAGTAAGCATGAAATTTATCAATTCTCACCAAGCAAGTGTTTCACTCAATAACTCAAGTGTTTAGGATGACACTCCAACTCTCTATTATTCACAGGTCACATGAAACAAAATTGCCATTCATCTAAAACAATCAAAATCTTCACATGCAAATGCCATAATAAGGACTTTTCTGAGGCTTGTATTGAAGCTGGGCTAACAAGAAAAATTGATTTTTTTGGATCACAAAATCTTTGAATCAAGAGAGCTCATTTAGCACTCAAGGTTCAAGTTCAACTCTCTTCCTTAACCAATCTCACTTAGTCCCAATTTCTTCCATTTTCTTTTATTTTCACATTGAGCTCATCTTCCATGCTTTTCTTCTTTTCTTTTCTTTTTCTCGTGCATTTTCTTCCTTCACAATTGAGCTCAATGCATTTTAATTGCCTTTCAATTTCCCCCATACAACCCCAAACTTGAACCTTGTCAACACATACAGTTAAGCTCAACCCAACTCAAGGTAAAATTTCAAACCAAGGGTTCTCATCCTGTTTAAGGCTAAGGTTCATAAAGGGTATAGTATTTCAAGCACTTTGGGTGAAAAATTTGGCTAGAGAAGGGTTGTCAAAAAAGGCCTTGATCATATGACAGTCACATGCAATTCAATCAATCATCAAGATTAAGGTAATATCATTTATGTTTTCCAGCGAACAATACATACAACAATGAAAACTCAGGAGCTCAATACCTCACACAACATGCTTTCTCACACATCATTCATTTGTACACCCTGCTTAGCATCATAACCACAATCATAATTCATCACACATCTGTTCACATTGCTAGTGAACTTTGTCACTTGGATATCAACATGCAAAAAACCTCAATTATCATTCACATCCAATTATCATCAAATAGATTTATCATGCATGTCATTCATTGTCAAAAAAGTCTTCAAGCCAAGCATAAATACTGAAAATAAAATGTTACTATATTACAAATCAAAAGTACAAAAGACAGAAAAATTCTTGTCCAAGTGCTGGCATCCATCAGTAGATGCCCTCAATACACGTCCTCATCTGAGTCATACTCATCCTCATCCTAGGCATCCTCAAAGTCCTCATCCTCCTGGTCATCATCCTGGCCGCCTGAGGCTCCAGCTGCTTCAGACCCACTGCCATGTACCTGCTCTTGAGGCCAAGCCATCGCACTATGAAACTCGTCCATAGTCCACTTATGCATTGGTGGCTGATTGTATAGTCTTACAATCATCTCAGTAGTGGCCACCTGCCCTCTACGAAGAGACTCCATTCTCGCCTCCATCATAAACATGTACATATTCCTCATCTGAAAAGGCTCTGGCTGCTGTGCTGGTGATCTCCTAAGACGTCTCCTAGGTGTCGCTCCTGCTGCACCTGCCTCTGCACAGTACTGATGATAATAAGCTGCATTAATGGAATTCCTGGGTCTCTCATATGGTGGAACTGTGGTGTCCACCCCAGCATGCCGACACAAAAAGGTGATTAGAGATGGATGCCCCAATGGTGTCCTGCTACTCACTATAGTAGAGCAGCTCTGTATCTCATCAGCAATGATCCTGCCGACGTTTACGTCCATCTGCCTCAGCATGCAGTAGATGAGAATGATCCGATGCATCGTGATGTCGGAGATATAGGAGCACGGTTGGATGTTGGCATGAGTGAATGCCATCCAATATTTTGCCAAAGGCGTCAAGTCTAGCCTCTTAATGATAACCGGTGCTCCATTAGGATTAGCCTGAAAATGCCTTCCAGGGAGACACATAACCTTCTCAATCTCGGCTATGTCATGAAACACACCCACCTGTGCCTCATACTGACACTACTCTCCTGGCCATTCAGTACCCAAAAAGCTGTTTATGGTATCGGGGTCATACCTGACAATATGCCCCCTCACATAACTCATAAACCTTTCAGCCGAAACTCCATCTCTGGGTAGAACGTTTGTATAGAATTCCTTCACCAACTCAACGCTAGCTGGTACAGGGTAAGTTGTCAACCTTTTCCAGTCTCTCCTCATAATCTCTTCTCCAAATTCAGGGGCCAAAACAGGAATGAAGGTAGCCCTCCTTTCCATGAGTAATCTCCTCTCCTGCACAGTTGCATAGTGTTCTTCATGCTTTCTAGAGAGGAACTTATGAGAGTAAAATCCTCGTGGCCTTTCAGGCTCCTTCCTCTTGTTGTCAGTATTTCTCCCCCTTCTTGATGCTGATGTCATTCCTACATAAAATATAATTCAAAACAAACCACAGGAATTCATCATTAGAAGTTAACACATCATCAATCAATTCCATACTAGTTACAGTCCAATGCTGTGGGTAAAACAAGGCCCCCCTCAGTATCCCTGCATCAAAATCAAGCATCCATCAAAAATTGCAGCAAACCGCCCAGCGTCCAAGGAGACCGCTTGGCGGTATGCTTCAAGCTGCAATACCGCCCGGCGTCCAACAATACCGCCCGACGGTACGGTAGGGTTTCGAAAAAAAAACTTTTCTAAACTGCCTCAATCTCCACTCAAACACTAATTTCATCAATCCAGACAACATCCATGCAATTTAATCGGTTTAAACAGTTCCTATTTCATCAATTTGTGCATAGAAATCAAAAATCATGATTAATCATGTTCCTAAGCATGTTCTTCGTTAAATTTCAAAAATAGAACCCTAAGAATGAAATTGCACAACTTACTTGAGTGGAGATGCTATATGCTTGCAAAAATCCTCCAATTGATGATGGAAAACTCCCAATGCACAACTCTCACCAAAACCCCCAAATTTTAGATAAGAAAATATGTTTTTGTGAGTGGGTGGTAAGAAAATGTGGGAAAATCTCTTTGGAAACCCTTTGAAGGTGCGAATTGGGTGCTTAGGCGTAAGGAGACCGCTTGGCGAAATGCAAAGGAGGGGATTCAAGTGCAGAACATCTAAAACCGCCCAGCTTTAAAGAGCTTAGGTTGGGATGTTCGCCGCCACCACCCGGCGGTAAAATGCACCGCCTGACGGTGAGCAGTAGTTTCTCACCCCTCTTCTTTGCTTTCTTTTGCGTGATTCCTCCCTGTAGCACCTGATTTTTGCCTTCAATTTTTCAATTACAAATCTTTCCCCTCTCAAATGTACATGCAAACCTATAATGCACTTAAAACAGAGTTTAAAAACCAATAAACAATCAACTGGGTTGCCTCCCAGGTAGCGCTTGTTTAACGTCACGAGCCTGACCCAAACCTGTTTAGCACTCATCCGCAAGTGCAATAATTACCAGCACCTATCAGTAGGTGTATCATCCTGATATCCTGCAGTGGATACAAGAAGTTAGCATCCCTCAGTAGATGCTACCCAAAAATTGTTCAACACTCCAAAAATTACATGTCCAAAAAGAGATAAACCTAAAACTAATGTTTTACAACAAAATAAATTGTTCCAGCAACATCACGTGTTATCCTTTGTGTTGGTGTCTCCAGTACACCATATCCTCCGCTTTCCTCTATCCACTCGTTTGGTGTGTCTACTGTATGGTGCTTCAATCTCCATCACCCCTTTCTCCTTCAGCTCTTTTAATACCCACTTCCTCCTCTTATATTTAACTTTACTTCTAGGTCGGAATGGGTCTTCTTTCGATTCTGGATGAATAGTTCTTCCTTCTTTACTCACAGGTACCTGCAAAACATTACAACTGTCAGTATAATCAGTACCTGATGTGTTATCTTCATATTCAGCTTCTTTCCCTGACTTCTCATGTTTGATTCTTTTGTTTACTTTGACCTCATTCTCCTCATAGCCAGTATAAAGAAGCAAATAGTCTTGGTCTCTCATCATTATTCTTCTATCATAGACACTAATAAGCATCTTTGAAGTTGCCCTGAAGGGTTTTCCCAAAATCACAGGAATCTCTTCATCAGTTTCCATGTCCATGACAATGAAGTCTACCACGAACTCTAGCTACTCCACTCGCACAATAACATCTTCCACCATACCAAGTGGTACTTTTATGGAACCATCCGCCATCGTTACATCAAGATCAGATGGTTTCAATACTAGCCCTCTGATTTTTTTCAAGAAATCCTTGGGTATCATATTGATGCTAGCTCCCGAATCTATCATGGCTTCTACATCAAAATCATTCAGAACACATGATAGTGTTAAACATCTTGGATCTTTTAACTTGGGCGGATGATTCCTCTTCTGAGGTTCGATAATAGGATCATCTTCTTCATCAGTGAGTTCAATTTCATCTTTGAGGTTGTATTTAATTCTTTCGGAATAGGGAGGGATCTGTTGATTTACTGAAGGTATTACAATCATTTGGTTAAAAATTTCTCTAAACGTCCCATTATGACTTCTTTCTCTTCTCGTTTCTTCTTCACCTCCATTAGTATCTAACTCAATGATTTCTTCTTCTTTCTCACTTTCTTCTTTTTCATATTCACTGCTTTTCTAATCATTGAATTCATCAACACTCATCATCTCTTCATTTTCTTCTTCACTACTTTCAAAGTTAATTGGGTCTACTTCTGCCTTCCTTTTATCTCCTTTCAGAATAACTTTGCACTCTTCTTTAGGGTTAACATCGGTGTTAGCCCTAATCTGATTCTTCTCAGTGGTTTCTATCCTTTTAGACAGCTGGCCAATCTGTGACTCCAATGATCTAAAATTGGCTTGATTACTGTTCAGCTGAGACTCATATCCTTTGAAAAAATTATCAAATCTGTCAGTTAAGCCTCTAACAGTCTCTGTCAAGCTGCTCACCTGCTGCCATAAAGGTGATTTTTGTTGCTGCCGGAAGCTTCCTACTTGCCCAGAAGAATTATTCTGATTTTGTCCAATGCTCAGATGGTTCTTCCAACCTTGGCTAGAATTGCCTTGGTTAGCGTTACCGTGCCTGTATTGGAATTGGTTTCTGTTAAACCCCTGGGTAGTGTACCAGATCGTATCAAGTAATAATAATCGGTAATCCCAATATCGTTCTTCCCAGAGGACTATTAAGGCCTTATCTTTCGAGTAAACAAATCGTTTAAGACTTGAGTAAAAGAAAATAATTTGAATGGTTTGAATGCAAAACAGAAATAAACATGTAAATGCAAGAATTCAATTGACTAAGAGAAACTATGAATGAATGAGATTGTTGGGGTTTACAATTTATCATATTGCCATCCAAACTTTCTTGGACTACCCTTAACCCAATCCCTTGGTGAAAAGAGCCTATTACTAATTACCGGCTTGCTATCCCTAGGCTCCCCTAGTAACTAATAATGCATAATGAGCAGAAGCAAAATACAATTGATCGTCCAACCCCTATCCCTAGGCGGTATTAACATAATCAAGGAATTCTTCCCAGTTCATGACATTACTGTACGTCCCCGTATCAATAAAGACAAACAACATCTACCGAATGAGTTAAACGGTAAAAGCATTAAGCAAAGATAAAGAACCCAACAATTGATAAATCAAGCATATGCAAGCATATAAAGTAAACAAGAATTTCAATATATGATATTTTCAAAAGATTACATTGTTCCCCAACAACTAAGGGTTTAGTTCACCATAATCATTGTGAAACTAGATGAACTAAATGGAAGAATGGAAAAGCAAACCCTAGAATTGATAAAGTGGAGCCTAAGCATCCAAGAAATCTCCTCCAAAGGTGTAGAGCTGCTGTGGACTTTGTTCTCTGCCAAAAGAATTTGTTTCAATTTGCACTAGGGCTATTTATAAGCCAAAAATATAACAGAAAGATCTCAGAATCCGCAAAATAAAAACTGACAATCGCTTAGGCCCCAATTTAACCGCTCAACGGTTTCCCCGTAATCACAGGACCGCTCAGCGCCCAAAACTGCCGCTCAGCGCCAAAAGCTGACCGCTCAACGCCTTGGTCAACCGCTCAGTGCCTTGGTCAACCGCTCAACGCTCTGGTCAACTTTTCTGGTTGACTAGTTGACTTTTCTGGTTGATGGGTTGACTTTTCAGGATTTTTGTTGACTTTTCAGCACTCCAACCATTTAACACTTCAACCTTTCTTCCAATTCATTCCAAAAACCTACAAAATCAAGGGAAACAAAGCATAAAACCAAGAAAACCAACTTTTGACTCTCGCATGACTCAACTAAGTGTTTTACTTGATTTTAAGCTCATTCTAAGCCATAAAGGGTGTGTTTTAATATCAAATTTAAGCATGAAAATAACGGTTTTTAGACCGCTATCAGTTTCCCATGTAGTTGACTTCCTGCTGCATTTCTTCAGGAAAAGCACATTGACCATTAATATGGTCACCACCACATAGATCACAAATTTATTGAGTTTGAGACATATTCCTTATCCCCTTTGGAAGTTCAGAAAGGACCTTTGTTAGCTTATCCAGTTTTTGAGTAAGGAGATGATTCTGAGCAGCCATAGCATCATCAGCAGGAAGATGCAAAAGTCCTCCTTTTTGTACACCCCTTTCACCTTGCATCACTTCATTTATAGCCATGTCTTCAATCAATGTGTAGGCCTCATCTTTAGTCTTTTTGTTTATGCTGCCTCTAGCTGAAGCATCTAGCATCATCTTTGACTGAGTGTGTAGGCCTGCAAGGAAAGCAAGTATATATGAGGTCTTGTTAAACCCATGGACTGGGGTCTTCCTCAACAGGCCTTTAAATCTGTCCAAGAGTTTCTTCCTTTCCTTGCTTAAATGAAGAAATTTCCAGCTTCCCTTGATTGATCTTTGTCTGCAGAAAGAATTTAGTGACAAATTGTTTTGCCACAGCCTCCCAATTTCTGAAAGTACCTTATGGGAATGAATGCAACCAATCTTTAGCGTTTCCTCCAAGAGAGAAAGGAAACAAGCTGAGTCTGACCCTGTCATCCGAAACTCTGTTCATCTTGACGGTATTGCAAATTTCACCAAAAATAGTCAAATAATTATAAGGAGTCTCATTTGACAACCCGTGAAATTGGTTGCTCTGTACTAGATGGATGAGTGCAGGGTAAATCACCATGTTTGTTGCATTATCTACTGGTATGGCTATACTGTTGAAATGCAAAGGACCTACTGTGTTTGATGCGTCCCCCAGTGTTCGTCTTGGTGGAACTTGGTCCGCCATCTCCTCTATGCTCGGTGCAAAAGTCTCTAGTGAAGATTACAGAAGTCGTTCAGGAGAAGAAAATTTTTCACATGCATGACTTCTTATTTTCCTTCCTCTCCCGTCTAATAGCTCGTCTAGAAGAGGTTGCTGGTTCTTTTTACTTCTAGTGTGTATTGTTTCCTGCATACACAAGAAACAAAAACCCTAAAAGCACTTCTAAAGAAAAATAAAACAAAATATAAACAATAATTACAAACAAGTCAAATTTCAGTCAATTCACACTACTTGAAAAAGTTAAACAACGAGTCCCTGGCAACGGCGCCAAAAATTTGTTAACACTCTGGCAAGTGTACCAGATCGTTTCAAGTAATATAATTGGTAAACCGAATATCGTTCTTCCCAAAGGACTCGCAGGCCTTATTTTTCGTGCAAATTGAAATCGTAAGACTTGTAAAGAAAAAGTAATTGGTTTTGATGCAAGAAACAAAAAGTAAACATTCAAATGCGATTAATTCAATTGACGAGAAAAAGACTATGGATGAATGGAGTTGTTGGGGTTTACAATTTCATCTTATCCGCTCTCTCTTATCTACTCCTCTTATTTAATTCGCTTTGTTATCTAATTATCATGCAAACTTTCTTAGCCTACCCTTAACCCGATCCCTCGGTGAAAAGAGCCTATTAATATTTACTGGCTGGCTATCCCTAGCCTCCCCTAGTAATTAATAATGCATTATAAATGGAACCGAAAACAATTGATCGTCCTACCCCCCTATCCCTAGGTGGTATTGCTTAATCAAGGAATTTCCCCCAGTTCATGACAGTACTGTACGTTCCCGTATCAATAAAGACAAACAACAATTATCGAATGAGTTAAAAAATAAAAGCATTAAGCGTAGGTGAGAAACCCAATAATTGATAATCAAAGCATACGACAAGCATATAAATAAATAAGAGTTTCAATAAAAGAGAGTTTCAAAAGATTACATTGTTCCCCAACAACAAAAGGGTTTAGTTCACCATTGTCATGGTGAAACTAGATGAATAATGATGGATTAATGGATAAACAAACCCTAGATTGGATAAAAAGAAGCCTAAGCATCCAAGAGATCTTCTCGAAGGAGTGAAAATTAGGTCTGGCCGCCCCCTTCTATCAAAAGAATGCATCTAAATTCACACTAGGGCTATTTATAGCTGAGGAGCGTCACAGAATTTAGGCCCAAGCCCAACGGACAACCGCCCGGCGGTTTCCCCTTTATCGGGCCACCGCTCGGCGGTGAGTTATACCGCCCGGCGATTTGCCTCGTACCGCAAAACCGCCTGGCTGCACCGCCTGGGCGCCAGACAGTGGCTTCTCCTCGCTTTTGGCCGCCCAGCGTTGGATTTTTGGTGCTAGGCGGTTCCTAGACTCTTCTTTTCTTCATGTTTCTTCTTCTTTATTGAGTCTAAGTTCTTCCATCTTTGATCCATTTTTCATATTCATCAAAAACACTGCAAAACAAGCATAATACCTCTAGAAACATCTTTTTACTCTCAACTGACTCAACTTATGTGTTTTGCTTGATTCTAAGCTCATTCTAAGCCTTGAAGGTTGTATTTTACCCTCAAATGAAGCATGACAATAACTTTTTTCAACCGTTATCTGTTAAGACCCTAGCAAGTGTACCAAATCGTATCAAGTACAAATAATTGGTAAACCCAATATCGTTCTTCCCAAAGGACTCTTAAGGCCTCATCTTTCGTGTAAACTAATCTTTTAAGACTTGAGTAAAGAAAATAATTTTAATTGTTTAAATGCAAAACAGAAATAAACATGCAAATGCAAGATTCAATTGACGAAGAGAAACTATGAATGAATAAGGTTGTTGGGGTTTACAATTTCATCTTATCCACTCTCATATATCTACTCTTTTTATTTACTTTGCTTATTTATCATATTGCCATGCAAACTTTCTTGGTCTACCCTTAACCCAATCCCTTGGTGAAAAGAGCCTATTACTAATTACCGGCTTGCTATCCCTAGCCTCCCCTAGTAACTAATAATGCATAATGAGCGGAAGCAAAATAGAATTGATCGTCCTACCCCTATCCCTAGGTGGTATTAACATAATCAAGGAATTCTCCCCAGTTCATGACATTACCGTACGTCCCCGTATCAATAAAGATAAACAGGATCTACCGAATGAGTTAAACTGTAGAAGCATTAAGCAAAGGTAAAGAACGCAACAATTGATAAATTAAGCATATGCAAGCATATAAAGTAAACAAGAATTTAAATATATGAGAGTTTCAAAAGATTACATTGTTTCCCAACAACAAAGGGTTTAGTTCACCATAATCATGGTGAAACTAGATGAATTAAATGGAAGAATGGAAAAGCAAACCCTAGAATTGATAAAGTGGAGCCTAAGCATCCAAGAAATCTCCTCCAAAGGTGTAGAGCTGTTGTGGACTTCATTCTCTACCAAAAGAATTACATTTGGATTCGTAGTAGGGCTATATATAAGCCAAAAAGATAACAAAAAAGATCTCAGAATCCAAAATATAAAAACAGACAACCGCCCAAGCGCCTAAATTGGCCACTCAGCGGTTTGCCTCAACACACGCCACCGCCCAGGAGCCTAAAATGACTGCTGAGCGGTTTGCCTCTTGTCGCTTGGGACGCTCAGCGTCACCACCTGGGCGCCAGACAACAACTTTTCCTTGCACTAGGACGCTCAGCGGTGGAATGTACCGCTGAGCGGTTCACAAACTCTTCTTTTCTTCCTTTTTCTCCTTCATTCTTGAGTCTATGACCTTCCTACTTCATTGCCATCTTCCATTTTCATCAAAAACCCTGCAAAACAATTCAAAAGAAGCATAATATCTCTAAAAACAACTTTTGACTCCCATGTAACACAAGTTAAGGGTTTTACATAATTCTAAGCTCATTTTAAGCTACAAAAGGTGTGTTTTAATATCAAATTTATGCATGAAAATAACGGTTTTGAGACTGTTATCATTAAGGATACACCGTTCTAAGGGTAGACCAAGAAAGTTTGCATGGCAATATGATAAATAAGAAAAGTAAATAAAAAGAGTAGATATATGAGAGTGGATAAGATGAAATTGTAAACCCCAACTACCTCATTCATTCATAGTTTCTTGTCGTCAATTTGAATTCTTGCATTTGCATGTTTATTTCTGTTTTGCATTTAAACAATTAAAATTATTTTTTTTACTCAAGTCTTAAAAGATTAGTTTACACGAAAGATGAGGCCTTAAGAGTCCTTTGGGAAGAACGATATTGGGTTTACCAATTATTATTACTTGATACGATCTGGTACACTTGCCAGGGGTTTAACACTTAACAAGCAGATTACTTAATGGCTTAGCAATCTTTGAGAAATCTTTAATGAATCTCTGATAAAACCCAACATGACCTAAGAAACTCCGAATTCCCTTCACATTTGATGGTGGTGGAAGTTTTTCAATAATCTCCACCTTGGCCTTATCAACTTCAATTCCTCTGGCTGAAATCTTGTGTCCCAACACAATTCCTTCTGTAACCATAAAATGACATTTTTCCCAATTCAGAACAAGATTTGTTTGAACACACCTTTTAAGAACTGCTTCCAAGTTAATTAAACATCTTTGAAAGGAGTCTCCAAATACTGAAAAATCATCCATGAAGACTTCTATGCTTTTTTCCACGAATTCCGCAAAGATTGCTTGCATACACCTTTGAAATGTAGCGGGTGCATTACATAATCCAAATGACATTTTCTTATAGGAGAATATACCAAAAGGACATGTAAAGGCTTTTTTTTCTTGATCTTCAGGATCCACCATAATTTGATTATATCCAGAATAGCCGTCAAGGAAACAATAATATGCTTGTCCAACCAGTCTTTCTAACATCTGGTCCATAAAGGGTAAAGGAAAATGATCTTTTCTGGTAGCTGTATTTAACTTTCTGTAGTCAATACACATACGCCATCCAGTAACTGTTCGTGTAGGAATTAATTCATTTTTCTTATTATGAATCACTGTCATTCCTCCTTTCTTTGGCATCACCTGAACCGGACTCACCCATTTGCTATCAGAAATTGGGTAAATGATACCTGCTTCTAATAATTTCAACACTTCCTTTCTCACAACTTCCTTCATAACAGGATTCAATCTCCTCTGTGGTTGCACCACTAGCCTATAATCAGTCTCCATAAGAATCCTGTGCATACAATATGTGGGACTTATGCCTTTAAGATCTGTAATTGACCAGCCTATAGCACTGCTATTTGCTTTTAAAATTTCCACCAATTTCTCTTCTTCATTAGGAGATAATGAAGTACTAATAATAACTGGTTTTCCTTCATTATTTTCCAAAAATACATATTTCAGATATGGTGGTAATTCTTTCAATTCAAGCTTACTTTCTTTCACTTTTTCTTCAAGATCAATTCTTTCAAAATTGGCTTCCTTTGTTGCCTTTGTTGCTTCTAAATCACGGATACACTCTTCAATCATTTTCTCCTCCTCTTCATGTACATCTTCATGGTCATCAATGAGAGTTCTCTCTAATACAGATGCATTTCGTATTCTCTTATCTTGCAACATACAAAGTTCTTCCATAATGTCTATTTGAAAACATGACTTATTATCCTTAGGATATGACATTGCATGGAAAACATCAAAATTTACCTCTTCATCCTGAACTCTAACCTTCAACTTACCATTCTCTACATCAATTAAAATCCTGGTTGTCTTCATAAAAGGTCTTCCTAGAATCAAAGGTGCATCTCCATTTTCCTCCATCTCCATGACAACAAAATCTACTGGGAATAAAAATTTATTCACCTTTACTATCACATCTTCAGCCACTCCATATGGATATTTAAGCGACCTGTCTGCCAATTCAAGAGTCATCCTTGTTGGTTTTAATTCTAATCCTCTGACCTTTTTAAACATGGAAAGAGGCATTAGATTAATGCTAGCTCCCAAATCAATCAAAGCTTTTCCCACTTCTAACTCTCCAATGATGAATGGAATGGTAAAGCTCCCTGGATCTTGCAATTTAGGAGGTAATTTATTTTGTATGACTGCACTACAATCTCCTTGCACTTCAATAGTCTCCTTCTCGACATACTTCTTTTTTTTAGTAAGAAGTTCCTTTAGAAATTTGGCATATGACGGCATTTGCTGAAGTGCCTTAGAAAATGGTATGGTTATTTCCAGCTTCTTAAAAATCTCCATAAAACGCTCCAACTATTTTTCTTTTTCTTTTCTTGACTATGTCTTTGGATAAGGCAATGGTTTCACATACTCCTTTTCTTTCTCAACCTCTTTTTCCTGATTATCACCCTCATTTTTTTCCTTTTCTCTTTCTTTTTGATCACACTCTTTTTTTATGCTTTCTTTTTCAACTCTCCTCTCCTCCAACACTCTTCCGCTTCTTGTAATCATCTCACATGTTTCTTTTTTTTCAACTTGATCAACATAAAATGCTGTATTATTCATAATTCTCTGAAAAATTTCTTCAGATTCTGCATTTCTTTGTATTGCCATAAATTGAGGCTGTTCTGAAACTCTTGATGGTGTTATCATCTCCTGTGGTAAAGTAGACAATTTCATAATGATTGTCTCCAATTGCTGAGCAATTATCTTGTTTTGCTCCATCATTACACTATGATCCTGTGATACTGAAGTTTTCTGAACAAAAGCAATGCTTTCACTCTGTGTTTCCTCATTGTCTGTCATGTTCTCAATCAACTTATAAGCCTCGTCTTCAATTTTTTTCATTATATCCCCTCCAGCTGCAGCATTTAACACCATCTTTGATTACATATTTACCCCTCCCAGAAATGAAAGAACTATAGTTGTTTTAACAAATCCATGGACTGGGGTCTTCCTTAATAGGGTTTTAAACCTATCCCATGCTTGCCCAAGAGTCTCTTCCATCCCTGCTTGAATGACG
This sequence comes from Vigna reflexopilosa, assembly GCA_027742785.1. Classification (NCBI taxonomy): domain Eukaryota; kingdom Viridiplantae; phylum Streptophyta; class Magnoliopsida; order Fabales; family Fabaceae; genus Vigna; species Vigna reflexopilosa. Next base: position 15,067,598 of record CM050932.1, read on the forward strand.
ATATTTCCAGCTTTCCTTGAATAACTTTGGACTGTGGAAAATATTTTTTTACAAATCTTGTAGCCACACTGTCCCATGTGGTGAATGTTCCTTCAGGAAAGGAATTAAGCCATGCTTTAGCATTGCCCGCTAATGAGAATGGGAACAAGCTAAGCTTTACTCGTTCATCTGATACACCTACAATCTTTACAATGTTGCAGATTTCACTAAACGTGGTCAAATGATCATACGGATTCTCATTTGACAAACCGTGAAACTGATTGCCTTGAACTAGGTGTATTAATGCTGGATTCATCACCATGTTGGTCGTTTGATCCGTAGGCATGGCTATGCTGTTAAAGTGAAAATGACCTACAACATTAGATTGATCCGCCAATGTTCATCTTAGAGGAAATTGTTCTGCCATCTCCCCTGTTCTTCTATCTGGTTAAGATGACAATAATCTGCTAGGAGAAGGGAATAAATCCCTAGATGGGCGTCTGACTCTCCTTCTTCCCCTTGTCTCACTTAAGCCGTCAAGAGGAGGTTGGGTATTTTTCTTGCTCCTAGTATGTCCAGCCTCTTGTTGCATGTACAAGAAACACAAACCCTAGTAGCACTTTTATATAAAAAAAAACAAAATATATACAAATATTAACAATCAAGTCAAAATTAATCAATTTACACTACTCGCAAGAGTTAAACCAAGAGTCCTCGGCAACGACGCCAAAAACTTGTTAAGACCCTGGCAAGTGTACCAGATCGTATCAAATAATAATAATTGGTAAACCCAATATCGTTCTTCCCAAAGGACTCTTAAGGCCTCATTTTCGTGTAAACTAATCTTTTAAGACTTGAGTAAAGAAAATAATTTTAATTGTTTAAATGCAAAACAAAAATATACATGCAAATGCAAGAATTCAATTGACGAAGAGAAACTATGAATGAATGAGGTTGTTGGGGTTTACAATTTCATCTTATCCACTCTCATATATCAACTCTTTTTATTTACTTTGCTTATTTATCATATTGCCATGCAAACTTTCTTGGTCTACCCTTAACCTAATCCCTTGGTGAAAAGAGCCTATTACTAATTACCGGCTTGCTATCCCTAGCCTCCCCTAGTAACTAATAATGCATAATGAGCGGAAGCAAAATACAATTGATCGTCCTACCCCTATCCCTAGGCGGTATTAACATAATCAAGGAATTCTCCCCAGTTCATGAAATTACCGTACGTCCCCGTATCAATAAAGACAAACAACATCTACCGAATGAGTTAAACTGTAGAAGCATTAAGCAAAGGTAAAGAACCCAGCAATTGATAAATTAAGCATATGCAAGCATATAAAGTAAACAAGAATTTCAATATATGAGAGTTTTAAAAGATTACATTGTTCCCCAACAACAAAGGGTTTAGTTCACCATAATCATGGTGAAACTAGATGAATTAAATGGAAGAATGGAAAAGCAAACCCTAGAATTGATAAAGTGGATACTAAGCATCCAAGAAATCTCCTCCAAAGGTGTAGAGCTGTTGTGGACTTCGTTCTCTGCCAAAAGAATTACATTTGGATTCGTACTAGGGCTATTTATAAGCCAAAAAGATAACAGAAAAGATCTCAGAATCCAAAATATAAAAACAGACAACCGCCCAGGCGCCTAAATTGGCCGCTCAACGGTTTGCCTCAACACACGCCACCTCCCAGGCGCCTAAAATGACCGCTGAGCGATTTGCCTCTTCTCGCTCTGGAGGCTCAGTGTCACCGCCTGGGCGCCAGACAACAACTTTTCCTTGCACTAGAACGCTCAACGGTGGAATTGACCGCTGAGTGGTTCACAGACTCTTCTTTTCTTCCTTTTTCTCCTTCATTCTTGAGTCTATGACCTTCCTACTTCATTGCCATCTTCCATTTTCATCAAAAACCCTGCAAAACAATGCAAAACAAGCATAATATCTCTAAAAACAACTTTTGACTCCCATGTAACACAACTTAAGAGTTTTACTTAATTCTAAGCTCATTTTAAGCTACAAAAGGTGTGTTTTAATATCAAATTTATGCATGAAAATAATGGTTTTGAGACCGTTATCATTATCACAACCCCAAACTTAGAACTTTGCTTGTCCTCAAGCAAACAAAACAATAGTTGGCTTTCCAGTTTTTCATCCAATAATTCAACACTCCTAACATTTATGACAAGAACAACTCAATTTTAGATTTTTAGTGGAATCAAATCAAGATGCATGCATGCTTTCAATTCAATTCAGTTCACATGATAACATATTTCTCAACAGATGTTACATTTATGAATGATCAATCCACTAAGCAAAATGTAAGCAAGAAATTTATCAATTCTCACCAAGCAAGTGTTTCACTCAATAACTCAAGTGTTAGGATGGCACTCCAACTCTCTATTATTCACAGGTCACATGAAACAAAATTGCTATTCATCTAAAACAATCAAAATCTTCACATGCAAATGCCATCATAAGGACTTTTCTAAGGCTTGTATTGAAGGTAGGCTAACAAGAAAAATTGGTTTTTTTGGATCACAAAATCTTTGAATCAAGAGAGCTCATTTAGCATTCAAGGTTCAAGTTCAACTCTCTTTCTTAACCAATCTCACTTATTCCCAACTTCTTCCCTTTTCTTTTATTTTCACATTGAGCTCATCTTCCATGCTTTTCTTCTTTTCTTTTCTTTTTCTCATGTATTTTTCTTCCTTCACAATTGAGCTCAATGCCTTTTAATTGCCTTTCAATTTCTCCCATACAACCCTAAACTTGAACCTTGTCAACACATACAGTTAAGCTCAACCCAACTCAAGGTAAAGAATTTCAAACCAAGGGTTCTCATCCTGTTTAAGGCTAAGGTTCAAAAAGGGTATAGTATTTCAAGCACTTTGGGTGAAAAATTTGGCTAGAGAAGGGTTGTCAAAAATGGCCTTGATCATATGACAGTCACATGTAATTCAATCAATCATCAAGATTAAGGTAATATCATTTATGTTTTCCAGCGAACAATACATACAACAATGAAAACTCAGGAGCTCAATACCTCACACAACATGCTTTCTCACACATCATTCATTTGTACACCCTGCTTAGCATCATAACCACAATCATAATTCATCACACATCTGTTCACATTGCTAGTGAACTTTGTCACTTGGATATCAACATGCAACACAACTCAATTATCATTCACATCCAATTATCATCAAATAGATTTATCATGCATGTCATTTAGTCAAACATTGTTAGAAAAGTCTTCAAGCCAAGCATAAATACTGAAAATAAAATGCTCATATACTACAAATCAAAAGTACAAAAGACAAAGAAAAATTCATGTCCAAGTGCTGGCATCCATCAGTAGATGCCCTCAATACACGTTCTCATCTGAGTCAAACTCACCCTCATCCTAGGCATCCTCAAAGTCCTCATCCTCCTGGTCATCATCCTGTCCGCCTGAGGCTCCAGCTGCTCCAGACCCACTGCCATGTACCTGCTCTTGAGGCCAAGCCATCGCACTATGAAACTCGTCCATAGTCCACTTATGCATTGGTGGCTGATTGTATAGTCCTACAATCATCTCAGCAGTGGCCACCTGCCCTCTGCGAAGAGACTCCATCCTCGCCTCCATCATAGACATGTACATATCCCTCATCTGAAAAGGCTCTGGCTGCTGTGCTGGTGATCTCCTAAGACGTCTCCTAGGTGTCGCTCCTGCTGCACCTGCCTTTGCACAGTACTGATGATAATAAGCTGCATTAATGGCATTCCTGGGTCTCTCATATGGTGGAACTGCAGTGTCCACCCCAGCATGCCGACACAAAAAGGTGATTAGAGATGGATGCCCCAATGGTGTCCTGCTACTCACTGTAGTAGCGCAGCTCTGTATCTCATCAACAATGATCCTGCCGACGTTTACGTCCATCTGCCTCAGCATGCAGTAGATGAGAATGATCCGATGCATCGTGATGTTGGAGATATGGGAGCACGGTTGGATGTTGGCATGAGTGAATGCCATCCAATATTTTGCCAAAGGCATCAAATCTAGCCTCTTAATGTTAACCGGTTCTCCATTAGGATTAGCCTGAAAATGCCTTCCAGGGAGACACATAACCCTCTCAATCTCGGCTATGTCACGAAACACACCCATCTGTGCCTCATACTAACACTGCTCTCCTGGCCATTCAGTACCCAAAAAGCTGTTTATGGTATCGGGGTCATACCTGACAATATGCCCCCTCACATAACTCATAAACCTTCCAGCCGAAACTCCATCTCTGGGTACAGCGTTTGTATAGAATTCCTTCACCAACTCAACGCTAGCTAGTGCAGGGTAAGTTGTCAACCTTTTTCAGTCTCTCCTTATAATCTCTGCTCCAAATTCAGGGGCCAAATCAGGAATGAAGGTAGCCCTCCTTTCCATGAGTAATCTCCTCTCCTGCACAGTTGCATTGTGTTGTTCATGCTTTCTGGAGATGAACTTAAGAGAGTAAAATCCTCGTGGCCTTTCAGGCTCCTTCCTCTTTTTGCCAGTATTTCTCCACCTTCTTGATGCTGATGCCATTCCTACATAAAATATAATTCAAAACAAACCACAGGAATTCATCATTAGAAGTTAACACATAATCAATCAATTCCATACTAGTCACACTCCACTGCTGAGGGTAAAACAAGGCCCCCCTCAGTATCCTTGCTTCAAAATCAAGCATCCATCAAAACCACCACCCCCGCCACCACCACAACTACCACCACCGCTGCCGCCGCCAAAACCACAACCACCGCCACCGCCACCACAACCACCACCACCACCACCACCCCCACCGCCATCGTCGCTGCCGCCACCTCCACAATCACCGCCACCACCACCACCACCACCACCACCACAACAATAACCACAACTACCACCACAATCACCACCACCACCACAACAACCACCACCGCCGCCGCCGCCACCACCACCACCACCACTACCACCACAACCACCACCACCGCCGCTGCCAGCACCACCAACACCATCACCAACACTAACACCACCACGACCACAACCACCACCAACACCACCAAAACCACAACCACCACCCACACCACCACAACCACAACCACAACCACTCCCACCACCACAACCACAACCACCGCCACCGGCACCACCACCACCACCAGCACCACCACTAGTACCACCACCATCACCACCACAACCACCACCACCACCAACGTCCCGCCACCGTCGCTACTCCCACTGCCACAACCACAGACACCACCACCACCGCCGCCGCCGCAACCCTCATCACTGCTACCACAACCACCACCACCAGCACAACCATCACCACCATGACCACCCCACCAATACCACCACCACCACCACCACCGTCGCCACCACCACGACCACAACTACCACCACCACGACCACAACCACCACAACCACCACCACCACCGCCGCCGCCACAGCCACCAACACCACCACTAACACCACCAGCACCACCAGCACAAACACGACAACCAGTACAACCACCACCACCACCACCACCACAACCACGACCACCACGACCACCCCCACCAACACCACCACCACCACAACCACCGCCACCGCTGCCGCTACCACCACCACCACAATCACCACCACTAACACCACCACCACCACCCCAACCACTACCACCACCCCCACCACCATAACCACAACTCCCATCACCACAACTGCCACTCCGACTGTCGCCGCCACCGCCCCCGCTGCCGCCACCACCAAAACCACCACCACTGCCACCACCACCACCACCACTGCCACCGCTGTCGCCAGCACCAACGCTACCACCACCACCACAACAACCACAACCACCACCATCATCTTCCTCGCTGCCACCGCCGCCCGCACCACCACCACCACCATCACCACCACCACCACCACAACCACGACCACCACGACCACCCCCACCACCATAACCACAAACACCACCGCCACCACCACCACCACCGTCGCCACCACCACCACCACCACAACCACAACCACCACCACCACAACCACCACCACCACCACCACAACCATCACAACCACCACAACGACCACCACCGCCCCGCCGCCACCACCACCACCACCACCACCACCACCACCATCACAACCACCACCACCGTTACCGCCACCACGACACAACCATCACCACCACTAACACCACCACGACTACCACAACCACCACCACCACAACCACAACCACCACCACCACCACCATAACCGTAACCATCACCACCACCAACACCATTGCCACTCCCACTGTCGCCGCCACCGTCGCCTCCACCTCCCCCGTTGCCGCCACCACCACCACCACCACTGTCACTGCTGTCGCCCGCCGTCGCCGCCACCACAACCAAGACCAGCACCAACATCACTATTGCCGCCACCACTGCCGCCGCCACCACAACTGCCACAACCACCACCCCCACGAACACCACCACCACCACAACCACGACCACAACCACAACCACAACTACCACCACTACCACCACGACCACCATAACAACCACCATTGGCGCCGCCCCCATCACCACCACCACCAGCACTACCATAACAACCACCACCGCCGCTGCCACCACCACCAGCACCATCAACAACACTAACTCCACCACGACTACGACCACCAACAACAACACCACAACCACAACCACCACCCCCACCACCACAACCACAACCACCACCACTCCGACCACCACAACCACAACCACCACCACTGTTACCGCTATCGCCCACACCAACGCTACTACCACCACCATAACAACCTCCATCACCACCACCACCACCACTAATACCACCACCACCACCACCAGCACAACCACGACCCCACGACCATTATTCCCACCATCACCACCACCACCACCACCAGCACAACCACGACCACTACTACCACCATCACCACCACCAACACTACAACCACGACCACCATGACCACCCCCACCAACACGACGACCACCACGACCACCCCCACCAACACCACCACCACCACGACGACAACCACCACAACCACCACCACAACCATCACAACCACCATATAGACCACCACCGCCCCCGCCGCCACTACCACCACCACCACCACCACCACCACCACCACCTCGTCACAACCACCACGACCACAACCACAACCACAACCACCACCACCACCACAACAACCACCACTGTCGCCGTCGCCACCAGCACCACCCCCAGCACCACCACTAACACCACCACCACCACCACCACCACCACCACCACTACCACCACCATCACCACCAACACCACCACCACATCCAACAACCACAACCACAACCACGACCACAACCACAACACCACCACGTCGCCGCCGCCACCACCACCAACATCACCACACCACCACAACAACCACCATCGTCGCTGCCACCACCACCACCACCACCACCACAACACAACCACAACCACCACCGCCACCACCATAACCACAACCACCAACACTAACACCACCACCATCGCCACCACCATCATCACGCTAACACCACAACCACCACCACGACCACCACCACTACCACAACCATCACGACCACCACCACCGCCACATCGCAACCACCACGACCACAACCACCACTACAACCACCACCACCACCACACAACCACCATCTCGCCGCTGCCACCACCACCACACCACCAACACCACCACAACCACCACCATCGCCCCCGCCACGACCACCACCACCACCACCCCCACCACCATAACCACAACCACGAACACTAACACCACCACCATCGCCACCACCACCATCACGCTAACACCACTACCACCACCACGACCACCACCACTACCACAACCATCATCACCACCACCACCACCACATCGCAACCACCACGACCACAACAACCACCACAACCACCACCACCACCACAACAACCACCATCGCCGCCGCTGCCACCACCACCAAAATCACCACACCACCACAACCACCACCATCGCCGCCGCCACGACCACCACCACCACCACCACAACCACAACCACCACCACCACCACCATAACCACAACCACCACCACTAACACCACCACTACGCCACCACCACCACCACCACATACCACCACCACCACTAACACCACCACTAACACCACCACCACCACCATCACCACTACAACCACCACCACAACCACCACAATCACCACCGCCACCGCCGCCACCACCACCACCACCACCACACACCACCACCATAACCACAACCACCACCACTAACGCCACCACACAACCACCACCACCGCCACCACCACCACCCCACACCACCACTACACCACCACCACCACCACCACCACTACCACCACTACCACCACCACCACCACCTCGTCATAACACCTCGACCACCACCACAACCACACACCACCACCACAACCACACAACCACCACTACCGCCGTCGCCACCACCACCACCACCACCATAACCACAACCACCACCATAACCACAATCACCACCACTAACACCACCACCACCACAACCACCACCGCCGCCACCACCACAACCACCACCACCACCACCACCACAACCACCACCGCCACCACCACCACCACCCAACACCACCACTAACACCACCCCACCTACCACCACCACTAACACCACCACCACCACCACCACCACTACCACCACCACCACCACCACTACCACCACCGTCGCAACCACCACCACCACAACCACAACCACAACCACCGCCGCCGCCACCACCACCATAACCACCACCACCACCATAACCATACGCCCACCACCATAACCACAACCACAACCACTAACACCACCACCACCACAACCACCACCACCATCACCACAACCACCGCCACCACAACCACAACCACCACCACCACCACAACCACCATCATTCAAACCACCACCACCACCACCCCCACCACCACAACCACCACCACCACAACCACTATCATCACCGTCGACGACAGTGACATTGCCCCCACCACCACAACACCCACCGCCACCGCCGCCGCCACCACCACCACCATCACCACCACCACCACCACCACCACCACTGCCACTGTCACCGTCGCCTCCACCGCCCCCGCTTCCGCCACTACCAAAACCACAACCACCAACCCCACAACCACCACCACCGCCACCACCACCACCACCACTGTCACCACTGCCACAGCTACCGCCACCACCTCCACAACAACCACAACCACCACCAATATCACCGTCGCCGCCACCGCCGCCGCCCGTAACCACCCCCAACGCCATCGCCGCCTCTACCACCACCACCATCACCACCACCACCACTAATACCACCACCACCACCAGCAGCACAACCACGACCACTACTACCACCATCACCGCCACCACCACCACCAGCACAACCACGACCACGACTACCACCATCACCACCACAACCACAACCACCCCCACCAACACCACCACCACCACGACCACCCCCACCAACACCACCACCACCACGACGACAACCACCACCACCACCACCACAAACACCACAACCAACACAACGACCACCACCGCCGCCGCCACCACGACCACCACCACCACCACCATTACCATCGCCGCCACCGCTGCGGCCACCACCACGACCACCACCACCGCCACCGCCACAGCGGTCGCCACCACCACCACAATCACCACCACTACCACTAATACCACCACCACCAGCACAACCACGACAACCACTACCACCACCAGCACAACCACGACCACCACGACCACCCCCAACAACACCACCACCACCACCACCACCGTCGCTACCACCACGACCACCATAACCACCACAACGACAACCACCGCCCCCGCCGCCCCCACCACCATCACCACCACCGTCGTCGCCACCACCACCACCACAATCACCACCACTAACAACACCACGATCATCGTCACCGCCACCACGACCACCACCACCACAACCACCACCGCCACCGCCACCACCACCACCACCACAGGCACCACTGCAACCACCACCACACCCACCACCACCACCACAACTACCACAACCACCACTATCGCCGCCCCTGCTGCCGTGACCACCAAAACCACCACGACCACCACCACCGCCAGCGCCACCACCACCACCACCACTGCCCCACTACCGACACCACCATCGTTGCCACCAGCACCACCACCGCTGTCGCCACTAACACCACCACAACCACCACCACAACCACCAGCACCACCACAACCACCACCAATATCACTGTCGCCGCCACCACAACCGCCACCACCGTCACCGCCACCACGACCACCACCACCACAACCACCACCGCCATCGCCACCACCACCATCACCACAGGCACCACTGCAACCACCACCACACCCACCACCACCACCACAACTACCATAACCACCACTATCGCCGCCCCTGCTACCGTGACCACCAAAATCACCACCACCACCACCACCGCCAGCGCCACCACCACCACCACCACTGCCCCACTACCGACACCACCATCGTTGCCACCAGCACCACCACCGCTGTCACCACCAACACCACCACAACCACCACCACAACCACCAGCACAACCACGACCACCACCACCGCCGCCGCCGCCACTACCACCACCACCATCGCCGTCCCTGCACCATGTTAGGACCCTGGCAAGTGTACCAGATCGTATCAAGTAATAAAAATCGGTAATCCCAATATCGTTCTTCCAAGAGGACTCTTAAGGCCTCATCTTTCGTGTAAACAAATTGTTTAAGACTTGAGTAAAAGAAAATTAGTTTAAATGGTTTGAATGCAAAACAGAAATAAACATGCAAATGCAGGAATTGAATTGACTAAGAGAAACTATGAATGAATGAGGTTGTTGGGGTTTACAATTTCATTTTATCCACCCTCATATATCTACTCTTCTTATTTACTTTGCTTATTTATCATATTGCCATGCAAACTTTCTTGGTCTACCCTTAACCCAATCCCTTGGTGAAAAGAGCCTGTTACTAATTACCGGCTTGCTATCCCTAGCATCCCCTAGTAATTAATAATGCATGATAACCGGAAGCAAAATACAATTGATCGTCCTACCCCTATCCCTAGGCGGTATTAACATAATCAAGGAATTCTCCCCAGTTCATGACATTACTCTACGTCTCCGTATCAATAAAGACAAACAACATCTACCGAAGAGTTAAATGGTAAAAGCATTAAATACAGGTAAAGAACCCAACAATTGATAAATCAAGCATATGCAAGCATATAAAGTAAACAAGAATTTGGATATATGAGAGTTTCAAAAGATTACATTGTTCCCTAACAACAAAGGGTTTAGTTCACCATAGTCATGGTGAAACTAGATGATATATAATGGAAGAATGGAAAAGCAAACCCTAGATTTGATAAAGTAGAGCCTAAGCATTCAAGAAATCTACTCCAAAGGTGTAAAGCTGTTGTGGATGTTGTTCTCTGCCAAAAGAATTACATTTGAATTCGCACTAGGGCTATATATAAGCCAAAAAGATAACAGAAAGATCTCAAAATCCAAAATATAAAAATAGACAACCGCCCATGTGCTAAAATGACCGTTGAGCGGTTTGCCTCTTGTCGCTCTGGACGCTCAGTGTCACCGCCTGGGCGCCAGACAGTACTTTTCCTCGAACTAGGACGCTCAGCGGTGGAATTTACCACTGAGCGGTTCACAGACTCTTCTTTTCTTCCTTTTTCTCCTTCATTCTTGAGTCTATGACCTTCCTACTTCATTGTCATCTTCAATTTTCATCAAAAACCCTGCAAAACAAGCATAATATCTCTAGAAACAACTTTTGACTCTCATGTGACACAACTTAAGAGTTTTACTTGATTCTAAGCTCATTTTAAGCTACAAAGGGTGTGATTTCATATTAAATTTCTGCATGAAAATAACGGTTTTGAGACCGTTATCACACCACCACCACCATCACAACCACTAACACCACCACGACGACGACGACGACAACCACCACCACCACAACCACAACCACCACCCCCACCACCATAACTACAACCACCACCACTACCACCACCACAACCAGAACCACCGTCGTCGCCACCACCATCACCACCATCACCACCACCACCACAATCTCCACCACCACCACCAGTGCCACCGCCGCCACCACCACCACCACCACCCCCATTGCCACCGCCACCACCACCACCACCACCACCACAACCACCACTACCGCCGCCACTACCACCATCACCATAACCACCACTACAACCACCACCACCGCCGCTACCACCACGACCACCACCATCACCTCCACTAACACTACCATGACCACGACCACCACGACCACCACCACAACCACAACCACCACCCCACCACCATAACCACAACCACCACCACAACCACAACCACCGCCACCGCCACCATTGTTGGAAAATAGGTTGGCTTCTTTCTTCACTAAGAGGGGGGGGGGGGGTGAATTGGTGTTGTTTCAAAAATAAATTCTTTTCGCAATCTTGTAATCAAAGTATAAATAAAGCGTTTTAAACTTTCTTGAAATGCAAGCAATCAGAATATGTATGGAGCAAAAAATACGTAGTTGACTGCGTAAAGAATAAAGTCGACTGTAATGTAAAAGATAAGGGATAGAGAAATGCAAACATAGGTTTTTATACTGGTTCGGCCAACAATGCCTACATCCAGTGTCCTTCTAACCCAAGAAGCAAATGCACTATAATGGTTGCGATTTTTACAACAAGGAATCTATAGAAGACCTCCACGTCAAAAATATAGATCTCCACTCTAACCCAAAACCAAAATATAGCTGCAGAACAAAACCAGAATTGCAGCAAAAATCCCCTCTTCTGCAATCTGCAACACCACTTTGAACAATCTTCAAAGTGAACTATCCCCCTGTATCACAACAGGTCCAAATCCAGCAGTCTTCACAGGATGCCAAGCCTTACACACAATTCAGCAGTCTTGATAGGATGCCAAGCGTTCAACACGATCACACAGAAGCACCTTTCTTGTGCAGATAATGATCAGCAAATGTAAGCGCAGAAAATCTCCTCTTTGAATCTCGTTCAAGAAAGATCACCACCACCTTCTCGGAGAATTCTTGGAGCTAAGAGAAATTTGAAACAGAAATGAAATTGTTAGATCATCAAAAGTCTCCTAAACAAACCTGTGTTCAACCTATTTATAGATTTCTGTTAAACAGTCAGATTCTCAGTCGAATACGCTACTAACTCAGTCGACTGTATTATGACAGTTATAATAGATCAGTCAACATAGCAGCTTTCAGTCAGCCAAAAACAAACCACATTTAATACAATTGACTAAGTCACCAATGCTCAACTAACTTTCAAACATATAGCCATTAGAATGCAAAAGCATAACAAAATTCCAAATCAGACAACAGATACAATCGAATGTGTAGCACACATATTCGACTATCAACATGTAAAACATTTTGAAATTCTTTTCTTCTCAAAATAATACATAGCACTGATTCTCAAAATTTGTACAAAGGTTTTAGCATAGTCGAATCCATTAGTAATGTAGTCGACAGTACTATCACTTTATCGCATAAGAATAAGTTCATAAAAGTGCTCGTGATTTTCAGCTTTAAAACATGTGCAGTAAAACATATGAAATGATGCATAGCACATAGCACATAAAGCATGTAAACACGTTTCAAATATATATCAATCAATCATCACAGGAACATGTAACACAATACATAAACATGTTCAACAAATATCACAATCAAACAGCATAAGAACATGTAATGCAACAACAACATGTGCTTGTTATTAAGCAATGTGTTGTCATAATCAAAAACCAGATTGATATAGAAATTGTGTTGTCAACAATCTCAACAATCTCAACAATCTCCCCCTTTTTTGATGATGCACAACCATGATTAATAACCAACCTGTTGGTACCAGCAATGGTATGATTTGAAGAGTAAAGCGCAGCGGAATAAAACTTAGAGTAAGCGGAAAGCGTGTTCGGTCAATATTTAAATTAAAATGGTCCCTTTTAGAAAATTTATTGAACAGTTGATATGCGTTAAAACGTAATGAGTGTAGGGATAAGAAAAATCACACAAGTATTTTTATACTGGTTCGATTCAACAGAATCTACGTCCAGTCGTTAATCACTATAAGAAGTGATTAACAGTTCCACTAAAAAGATGTTTCACAAATTACACTAATAGTGAATAAAAAACAGATAAATAAACCTTCCTTCGACGAACGAACTGGAAGAAGAACACTCTGCCAACTCGAAGAGAACCGCTCCGGCAATCGACCAACGATTCGCAAGCTTCTCCTATTCACGAGACCAATATATATCCAGCTGCTATGAATATCAAAGGTCAAGTCCCAACTGCCAGTAATAATCGATTATTGTAAGTGATAATCGATTATCCAAGTCCGTTATGGATTTTTCAAAATAATTTTTCAAAAACAGACTTATGATAATCGATTATTTGAAGTGATAATCGATTATCTCAGTCATACTCATGATAATCGATTATTACTTCACATAATCGATTATTTCAGAACATTTTCTAAAATAATACAACTTTTACATAATTTAAAGACATTCCTACTACATTTAAATTCTACAAAGTTCTTTTAAATAATTCTAATATCTTCGTCAAGTAAAACTTCTTGCAGCATCATCAAAACAATTTTCTTCAAGATTTACCAATACTCCTTATTGGTAACAATCTCCCCCTTTTTGATGATGATAAAAAATTCAATTTTTAAAAGCAACTTTGGCTATCCTGCAGGATATACAAGCTAACAAACAACAAACTAGTTTGCAATACCTGTATCAATTTTTACTTCTCCCTATATTATTCTTCTTCCCCTTTTTGATCATAAGCAAAAAAGATTAATATAAAGAACTCCCCCTAAATATGATCTCCCCCTAAATATGATCTCCCCCTCAATTAAACAAGGTATGCATATAATCAAGAGATCATTTTCATTGATGAAAAGAAGGATTACATCATAATAAGAAACATAAAGGACAGAAATTTATCATAGATGAAAGAACAACAACCAATCAACAAAGCATACAAACATAAAATCCTATTTCGAAAATTCAGGACTTGGGGATCTCTCGGGAGGTTGAATGTGAAGGTGATTCTCGATGTTAGATAGATGAACATCAAGATCAAGAAATTGATCAACCATATACTCATCAATAGATTGTTGCCACTCATAAATCTCCTCGAAGTGTGTTCTTTGTGCTAGACTCATATCCTCCAATTTCTTAGATAATCTAGCAAAATGTTCTTCAATAGATAGCGTGGAGGATGAGGGCATGGTAGAAGGACCAACATCAGAAGGAGCAGCAACACTAACTGGTTCTGCCATATGAGTATCGATGTCATCATCTTTATCTTCATCAGGATGGTCATCATCTTTATGGATGAGAACTCTTCCTGTGGTAATGAATCCCATCTGACGAAAGGTAGTATCTCCAATTTCCGAGCCAACAGCTTGAATGGCTTGGACAAGTTCTCCTTCAACATTTACACCTTTGTACTCCAAAATCCTAGAAATAAGAAGAGCATAGGGAAATTGATAGGAATGAGATTTCTTGGCTTTTACCATTGTGTCAGCAATGAGAGCAGGCCAATCGATTTGTATGTGATTTAAAATCCCATACAGAAGAAGCAGATCCTGCTCAGAGCATTGAGCATGGTTGGTTGCTCTAGGACACAGTATCCAGATGATCAAGTCGTGAATCATGCTTTCTTCAACCTTGAAACCCCCAACTAGCAATTGCCTTCGATTTGTCTGTTGTTCAGGATGACGCAAGAAGGATTGGAAAGTCATCAACCTATTGAAATCTTCAAGTCCTAGATGGACTTTTACAGCATCATCCCAGATGGTAAGTTGGGCAACATTTATCCACACATCATCATCTAAAATTATGCGGACACCCTTAACTTTAGTGGATATAATCCCATCTCTATATCTCAAGTTGAAGTAGAAGACTCTTATGAGATCGGGATAAATGCAACCTTTTTGCTCCACCAGATTCGTGAGTCCTTGACTAGCAAATAGATCTGGAAATTGAAATCCATAGAAACAAAAAAAGTCAAGGCGAATATACTTTACCGCCATGATTCTTCTCTCTTGCCAGGAATTAACATCGTCCGCATGTTTTCCTTGATCTGAAATCCAACCAACGATGGTTGCAGGACGTGGTTGAGAGGAAGAGAAGCGCCAGCAGCTATGCGGCGATGTCTTCTTGAATCTGCCATGAAAAGATTTGAGGTAGAGAGACTTTGAGAAAATGAGGATAAATGGAGAGAATCTTAGCTCTAGATTTGATTTTAGTAGAGTAAGGGTGTAAAAGAGTGACTAACAATCGATTATGGGAGGCCTTTTATAGGAAAAATGGAAAAATTAGCCGTTTATGGCCGTTTATAGCCGTTAAGGGACGCTCCAACGGCTCTATTTTTGAATCTGTCAGCGTGATAATCGATTATGGCTCGAGATAATCGATTATCTGCTCAAAAGTCACTGCCCAGACATTGCATGATAATCGATTATGCTTGATGATAACCGATTATCTATTCAAAAATTTCTCAGATTTGAGTTTCAAGTTTGAATAATCGATTATATCCTTTTGATAATCGATTATGAAGCGTTAATTTTACGAAAATGCAAAATTTTTCATAAGCATTGATCCTAAGACATGTTTAACACTCCTAACTCTCTTCTAAGCTCAAAAAATCTATCCTTAGGTAGTGCTTTGGTGAAAATATCAGCTAATTGATGTAAGGTATCAACATATTCAATTTGACAATCCCCCTTTTGAATATGATCTCTTAAGAAATGATGTCTAATATCAATGTGTATAGTTCTTGAGTGCATTATGGGGTTCTTAGTCAGATTGATAGCACTAGTATTATCACATTTTAATGGAATATTATCAAGGAAAATATCAAAGTCTTCCAGTTGCTGTTTCATCCACAGAATTTGGGCACAATAATTGCCAGCAGCAATGTATTCAGCTTCAGTGGTAGACAAGGCTACACATGCTTGTTTCTTTGAGTGCCAGGATACTAAAGAACATCCCAGAAAATGACAGGTTCCACTAGTACTTTTCCTATCAATTTTACAACCACCATAATCTGCATCAGAATAACCTATTAGACTAGGTGAAGCATCAAAGGGATACCAAAGTCCAAAAGAAGTGGTTCCTTTAAGGTATTTTAAGATTCTCTTGACAGCAGTCAAATGAGATTCTTTAGGATTGGCTTGATACCTAGCACATACGCATACACTTTGCATAATATCTAGCCTACTAGCAGTTAGATACAACAAAGATCCTATCATACCTCTAAACATAGTTTCATTTACTTCTTTTCCAGATTCATCCTTATCTAAATAGCAAGAAGTGGCCATAGGTGTAGTAGCTTCTTTACAAGTATCCATGCCAAATTTTTTAAGAATTTCCCTACAATATTTTGTTTGAGAGATAAAAGTACCTCTATTCATTTGCTTTATTTGTAGTCCTAAAAAGAAATTCAGCTCACCCATCATAGACATCTCAAACTCACCTTGCATTATTTTTGCAAATTCTTCACACAAAGAGTCATCAGTTGACCCAAATATAATATCATCTACATAAACTTGCATAATCAGGATGTGTTTTCCTACTTTCTTTATAAATAAGGTTGAATCAACCTTACCTCTAGAGAAGTTATTATCTATTAAAAAGGTACTAAGTCTTTCATACCAAGACCTAGGTGCCTGTTTAAGACCATACAAAGCCTTTTTTAACTTATAAATATGATCAGGATATTTGAAATCCTCAAAGTCAGGAGGTTGACTAACATACACCTCTTCTTTTATAAAACCATTCAGAAACGCACTTTTCACATCCATTTGATATAATTTAAATTTCATCAAAGATGCATATGCAAGTAATAATCTAATTGCTTCTAACCTGGCCACTAGTGCATATGTTTCATCATAATCTATACCTTCCTCTTGAGAGTAGCCCTTTGCAACTAGCCTTACTTTGTTCTTTGTGATGTTTCCATCCTCATCAAGCTTGTTCCTAAAAACCCATTTGGTTCCTATGACTTGATAATTATCTTCCTTTGGAATAAGTTCCCAGACTTCATTCCTTTCAAATTGGTTTAGCTCTTCTTGCATAGCAACGCACCACTTATCATCTTGAAGAGCTTCCTTAATGTTCTTGGGTTCTATCTGAGACACAAAAGCTACAGTTAAACAGAAATTATTAAGCTTGTATCTAGTAGTTACCCCTTTTGATATATCTCCTATGATGTTGTCCCAAGATTGTCCTCTTAGTTGTTGAAAACTTTTAGGATCAACGGCTTGAGGTGTTTCTTGAAGTTCCGAAGGATAGTTCTCGTTTAGGTACATCTCTTCAAGAGCTTCCCTCAAATAATCCTCATCTCCTGCAATTGGTTTATTTGACTCAAGAGGGTTTACCTCAAGGTCCACAATTTCATCAAAGACAACATGCATTGATTCTTCAATTATCAAGGTTCTTCTATTGAATACTCTATATGCTTTGCTAGTAAAAGAGTATCCTAGGAAAATTGCTTCATCAGATTTTGCATCAAATTTTCCAAGATTATTTTTACCATTATTTAAGAAAAAACATTTGGATCCAAATATTTTCAAATGAGATACATTTGGTTTTCTACCATTCAACAGTTCATATGGAGTTAATTTTAGAATTGGCCTAATAAGCATCCTATTTAACACATAACAAGCAGTACTTACTACATCAGCCCAAAAATATTTTGGCACATTAGATTCATTCATAAGGGTTCTAGATAATTCTTCTAATGATCTATTTTTCCTTTCAACAACACCATTTTGTTGAGGAGTTCTAGGTGCAGAAAAGTTATGTTCAATGCCATGTTCTTCACAAAATTTTTCAAAAGATTCATTTTCAAATACCCCACCGTGATCACTTCTCAATGTTTTAATTTTCAAATCTTTTTCATTTTGAATACGTTTAGCAAAAGATTTAAAGGCTTTGAAAGCTACCTTTTCAAAGTTAAGAAGAAGGTCCAAGTGAATCTAGTGTAATCATCAACAATTACAAGAGCATAGTAATTTCCACCAAAACTTTTAATTCTAGATGGACCAAACAAGTCCATATGCATAAGTTCTAAAGGTTTTGATGTTGAAATTATGCTTTTGGATGAAAATGAAGATTTTGTTTGTTTACCTTTTTGACATGCAGTGCATAATTTGTCTTTCTCAAATTTTAGTTTAGGTAAACCAATCACAAGATCCTTAGAAATTAGCTTATTTAAATGTTGCATATGAATATGTGCAGCTCTTTTATGCCATAGCCAAGGATTTTCTTCTTTAGCAACTAAGCATGTTATACTATGACTAGATGCACTCTCAATATCAATCAAATATATATTATTATGCCTAACACCTTGCAAAGCAATAACAACATAATCTTTAAAGTAAACAGTACACTTATCACTTTCAAAGATTACCTTTAGACCTTTGTCACACAACTGACTTATGCTTAAGAGGTTATGCTTGAGGCCTTCAACATACAGGACATCTTTTATGATCAATGTGTTTCCCCCTCCAATGTCTCTGGTACCCATGATTCTACCCTTGTTATTGTCCCCATAAGTCACAAATCCTTGCTTTTTCTTCTCAAGGTGGATGAACCTTTTCTTGTCACCGGTCATGTGTCTTGAGCAACCACTGTCAAGATACCACAATGACTTCTTTGACTTAGTCGATTCCTGCAAAACAAATTAGCAAGAGTTTTAGGTCCCCAATCTAATTATGGGTCCTTGGGGTTAGTTCATGCAAGTGTAAATCATTTCACAATTTTAATCCATGCATATTTACCATTTGGAATACCAAAATGTTTAATGTTGCATTTGTTTGATGTATGACCATGTTTCATACAGTAAAAACAACAAACATCATTTACTTTATTTTTAACAAAAGTCTCTTTTTCAACCCAAACTCTATGAGTTCTTCTAGTTTTAGACTTTTTGCTTTGATGCAAGTTCCTATTTCTAATATTGCTTCTTTTAAAGTTTGTTTTTACATTCGGGGTTGTCTTGGTTGTCTTTGCAAGTAGGTTTTCAAGTATGTCAATATCAAACATATTACTCTTACAAGACAAGCATTCAATAGGTTCAACAGTAGTGTTTTCATCATCAAGCAATTTATCATATTTCAATTTCAATTCATTGTGCTCTTTCTTTAGCTTTTTATGTGCAGCATCAAGTTTTTGAGATTCATTCATTAGTTCAAAGAAAGCTTTTTGTAAGTCTAATTCACTAGATTCAAAGCTATAATCACTTACTTGACTTTCAGTATCTTCTGAGTCAGCCATTAGACAAATATTAGCTTCCTCATCTGAATCACTTGAGCTTGTTGAACTGGAAGCATTGTCTTCCCAAGCTATGTAAGCTTTCTTTTTCTTTTGAAATTTTCTTTCCTTCTTTTCCTCACTTTTCCTGTTCTTTGGGCATTCAGATTTCATGTGTCCTCTTTCTCCACAACCAAAGCATTTTACACTTAAAGGGGATTCTTGATTTTCTTTCCTTTCTTTGAGGAATTTGTCTTTTCCTTTTGCCTTCATAAACTTGGCAAACTTCTTTATCATAAGGCTCATGTTCTCCTCATCATCAGAATCATCATCTTCAATCCTTTTAGAGCTCTTTCCTTTAGAGATCTCTTAATTGAAAGCTAGTGTCTTTCTCTTGCCTTGATCCTCTTCAGCAGTTAGTCTCCTCAACTCTAGCTCATGCTCACGAAGCTTTCCAAACAGAATTGGCATCGACATCTGAGTAAGGTTTTGAGACTCCGAGATGGCAGTTACCTTTGGTTGCCAAGACCTGTCTAATGATTTTAAAATTTTCACATTTAATTGCCAAGACCCAGTCAAGTGGTTCACTATGTGAGTGAAGCGCTTTTGGACATCAGAAATTGTTTCTCCAGGTTGCATTCTGAACATCTCATACTCCTGAATGAGAGTGTTCTTCCTTGCACGTTTCACGTCCTCTGTTCCTTCATGTGTGACTCTGAGGACTTCCCACATTTCCTGTGCTGTCTTACACACTGAAATTCTATAGAATTCATCAAGTACAACAACAGATGATATAATATTGCGAGCTTTAATATCAAACTGAGCTCGTCTATTTTCTTCAACAGTCCAATTAAAGTATGGTTTTTCTACTTCTACACCATCAACTGTGCTCTTAGGAATATAAGGACCATTTTGTACAGCTTCCCAGATGCCTCTGTCAACAGACCCCGTAAAAATTTCCATTATGACTTTCCAGAACGCATAGTTATCACCAGTAAAAAGTGGTGGTCTGTTAATAGAAGCACCCTCGACATATACAAGGTTTTGGTTGTGACCGGCCATTTTCGCAAATTTTGAAAGACTATCAAACAAGCTCTGATACCAATTGTTGGTACCAGCAATGGTATGATTTGAAGAGTAAAACGCAGCGGAATAAAACTTAGAGTAAGCGGAAAGCGTGTTCGGTCACTATTTAAATTAAAATGGTCCGTTTTAGAAAATTAATTTTCTTTCAGAAAATTTATCGAACAATTGATATGCGTTAAAACATAATGAGTGTAGGGATAAGAAAAATCACACAAGTATTTTTATACTGGTTCGATTCAACAGAATCTACGTCCAGTCGTTAATCACTATAAGAAGTGATTAACAGTTCCACTAAAAAGATGTTTCACAAATTACAATAATAGTGAATAAAAAACAGATAAATAAACCTTCCTTCGACGAACGAACCGGAAGAAGAACACTCTGCCAACTCGAAGGGAACCGCTCCGGCAATCGACCAACGATTCGCAAGCTTCTCCTATTCACGAGACCAGGCAGAGCACCTTGCTAACTCGAAGAGAGCTTGCTCCGACTATCGATACACGAAACGCGAGCCTCTCCTGTTCACGAGATTAAGCAAGGGAACTTTGAACTATAGCTTTGAGAACTTCCTCTGACAAACAATATTCTGCTAAGCTTCTGTTCAAAAACGTTACTTCTAAACTTCACAGAAACCCAATATATATCCAGCTGCTATGAATATCAAAGGTCAAGTCCCAACTGCCAGTAATAATCGATTATAGTAAGTGATAATCGATTATCCAAGTCTGTTATGGATTTTTCAAAATAATTTTTCAAAAACAGACTTGTGATAATCGATTATTTGAAGTGATAATCGATTATCTTAGTCATACTCATGATAATCGATTATCTCAGTCATACTCATGATAATCGATTATCTCAGTCATACTCATGATAATCGATTATTACTTCACATAATCGATTATTTCAGAACATTTTCTAAAATAATACAAGTTTTACATAATTTAAAGACATTCCTACTACATTTAAATTCTACAAAGTTCTTTTAAATAATTCTAATATCTTCGTCAAGTAAAACTTCTTGCAGCATCATCAAAACAATTTTCTTCAAGATTTACCAATACTCCTTATTGGTAACACAACCATGTTTGCACACTTTAATCCACAACAGAGTAGCAAAATAAATATAACACAGTTATCACAGTTCAAGTACTCTGCATGTAACACAAAGAACAACAAATAATATCAAGCAGATTATGCATGAGATGGAATAAAAATGCATTCTCCCCCTTTCATATTCTCCCCCTTTCACAAAGCTTTCATGCATTCTCTCCCCCTTTGTGCATTAGCAAAAAAGGTATGCTCTAGATATTTGTGCTGATATATCAAACAGAGATGCATAAAAAAGAGTATGCAATATTCAAGATGCAGTGATGCACTCATTAGCACATTTTAATCACATGAAAATGATAACTCCCCCTGAAATGCAGGCATGTGAAAAAAAAAGTGTAAAGAGTGATACTCCCCCTGTCATTATGCATGGATATCAAAATCAGATCAGATGCACAATGTAGTATAATACAGAGTACAATCAACAATCTCACAATATCATCTCAAACATGATATGTAAAAATCAATTTATATCAGAGATAATGGCAGATAATAAGAATAAGTAATCAATGAAAGAATAACCAAATTCCAGAATTGGAATTTATAACCCTGTTATAGATCAATCGATTGTTGTATTCCTCCAGTCGAATACATTGTTTTCCAAAGTTGTTGAATTCCACTTGATGTTTCCAAAGCAATGTTCTTCCTGCAAAACCTTTCAAAGATCTTTTCCAGATTAAACAATTTATTTAAGCAAGAAATATAGTCATAAACAACAGAAGTCAATATGTACAGATTCATAACAATTCAAGCATAGTTGACTTCAAATAAATTGCAGTCGAATCAATGAATCAGATCAAGCAATATAAGTCAAATTAAAAGCACATAATTGATTCAAACTACTAATTTCATTTCCTTGAGAAAGATGTTACATTAATAGACTCAAGAGAAGGAAAACAACAAAGACAACATAAGATGGCAATTTAAGCCATACATAAAATGAAAAGCACGACATGAAGAAACACATAGGATATCCTATGACTCTAGACAGGACAAGAAATACAAAGAACTTTCAAGACGTCCTAGTCTGAGTTAAGATGATCCAGAAGATTCTTCCTTGACTACATTCTCTACATAGATTCCTGAAACTTCCTTGTGATCTTTGCCATAGTTGTCAAATTTGTCATGAAGAATTCTGATTTGTTGAGCCACATATTTCTCAAACTTTGTTTCAGGAAAGAAATTTGAATTATTCAGTTTCACAGTATCACAATGTTTTGAGGTATTACTGACAAGATTTTCTCCCATGAAATTCCACCCATTTATTGTTTTTACTAGTCCTAGTGATATTAAGGAGTCTCCATTGAAGGTGTTTGAGGACCCCCAAAACCTTTTATGTTCATTCTTTATATTTACACCTTGCAAAACAAGAATCTTGCTAATCAAACCAGCGTATGGTAGATATAGTTATTTCTTCAAAGCAGAGTTCTTCATATGATCTTTTATCACACGCAACCAATTTATAGGTGTATTGTTTCTCACAGCATGAAGTAGGTAGATGTCTTCTTGAGTCATTCGGTCCCTCAAAATTCTTCCAGGTAGAATTATCTTTGCCAGCAAATGGGCCATAATCTTTTCTTCTTTTTGCAGTCCCTCATGTGCAAATATGTTTTCAGTATCATACATTCCGGGAAACCTTAGCCAATCCTTGTAAACTTGTTTCTTGCTCAATAAGACATTTATTTCAGCAGTTGGAATGTGAGACAATGCACCATCTGAAGGAAGATTTGTAACAATATTCCAAATAAAATCATCAATGTAGATATCAACACCTTTCATTTTTGAGTAGATGATATTGTTTTCTTCCCTTAAATTATCATAAAAGACCTTCACAAGATCTGGATACCAGTAGCCCTTCATCTCAGCAAAAGTAGACAGTCCTTGTGTTTCCAGCCAGTAAGGGAATGTGAAACCTTCATTCTTGAACAAAGACAATTCAATCCTCATAGGATCAACAACAATTTTTGGAGTTGCATTGCGGAACCTCCTTCAATTTTCTTCATCACTAATCCAGCCCATCAGATCAGAACTTTTAATTGAGACACTATCTTTGCTCTTCCTTTTGTACGCTGATCGACTTGATGAAGCCATAAGGAAATGAATTTTCTTGACGAATCTCTCTAACTCAGAAAGGATTTCTTGATGACTTGTGAGGACACAGATTTGAGATTTGATGTTTGACTTAAAGAGACTCATATAAAAGGAGCGTGTAATGGACAATTATTATGAAACAAAATTTGATATCATACAATGCACACTGACAGTTTTAAAACCAAATTTTGGTTAAGCTCAATGAGCATTTAGTTGACCATAGTAATTCAAAACAGACTTCTAAAACAGAGTCAGAACCATGCAAAGAACATAGTCGAATGAATTATTAAAGTAGTTGACTACAACACATGAAAACAGACTTTTACACACAATCAATCAATCAATCAGACAGACAATGTATTCATGTAATCACACAACAACAAGCAATCAATTCAAGCATAATGCAGTAGATTGATACAGATTTACCAGTAGTAGATTCTCAAGACAATGATTTTAATCCAGATTGTTCCATCCTTGAGATCACACTGCATCTGCTTTGTATCCTGCAAAACAGATTAAGATTTCGTTATTGGTACCAATTTAACTTTGGGTCCATGATTGTCAGTCCTTGTCACTTGTTCCTTTGGTATCCAAACATATAATTTTTTGGGAACAACAACATTTCTGTAATAGCAATTTATAACAGTATGACCAACACAATTATAATAGAAACATGCATTCTTAGCAGGTCTGCTAGATTGAGCTTTGTAACCTATTCCTTGTCTATATATAGCTCTGCCAGATGATTTTAGTACAACATCTAAATTGTCTCTTCCTTGAGTAAACTTAGCTAGCATGCTAGTTAAGTAATCTATCTTTTCAATATGAACAGGACAATTTTCACAAATTTTATCTACTGTAACAATTTCAATCTTAACATTCTTAGCAGATAGCAAAGCTTCATTTAACTCTTTTTCTAACTTTTCATTTTTAGCAACAAGGTTGTTAATCCTATACTCAAAATCTCTTCTCTCAGAGTTTAGTCGATTAACCTTGTATTCCAGTCGCATTGCTTCAGCATGTAGTTCTCTGAATGTCTCTATAAGTTGCTGATATTTCTCTTCTATTGGTAGCTTCTGGAATT
This sequence comes from Vigna reflexopilosa, assembly GCA_027742785.1. NCBI lineage: Eukaryota > Viridiplantae > Streptophyta > Magnoliopsida > Fabales > Fabaceae > Vigna > Vigna reflexopilosa. The sequence goes on from CM050932.1 coordinate 15,093,232, forward strand.
CTTCATCATTGTCACTGTTATTTCTTGATGTTCCAGCCATGTGGCTGATGTTGGATTCTTCCTCTTGATCAGCATCTTCATCACTTGAGCTTTCAGAATCTGTATTCTCCCAAGCAATGTACACTAGTGCAAAAACTGGCTATAACGTCACGCCGTCAACGTCTCACCGCCCAATTCGCAACGTTAAAAATGACCGGTGGCATTACCGTAAATAAATTCAATCGCTCCACGTCCTCGATTGAAACTGTTCGCCGACTAATAATTATTAACGACAAACAAAGCTCATATAGACGTAATCTAAAATGTGCTAACGTCAAACAAGGGCCAGAACGTCGTAAAACAATGACCTTAGAAATACTTAACATCATTTTAAGAAACAACTGACGTTCAATTTAAAATAAAAAAATAACGAAATAGTGGTTTGCTTCCAGCAGTATCACTTTACCCACATTTGACGTCCATCATGCTAAATATTCGACGTTTTATATACCAGAGTGTGAATCCGTTTTTTATTCTTTATGCTTTTTTCTCTTTTAAACCAGACAGAACGTCGCCCACTTTATGGTTTCGACGTTTATACCAATGTAGAACGTCGAACAATTTGGGGTCTGACGTGATGGTCCTTGGTGTACGAAACCTAGGTGATCACATAACTTCAGTTAAGGAAACAATTGACGTTCAATACAAAATAAATAAATACAAAATTTTGTTTTAAATAATATGACGTCAACAATAACAAAAGATGGACGTTGTATATTATAGCTAGTAGTTATTCTTTTATTGTTCTTTTAAATCAACCAATAAAACGTCAATTTAAACTGGCTTTGACGTCAACAGTAATTATTTTAAGTAGACATCTATTCATAAAATTTCTCCTATGAACTCCATCTTTTAATTTTTTTTCTGTGTTTTCTGTTATCTCCTTCAGCTAGTAGTTATTCTTTTATTTTTATTTTAAATCAACCCATAACGTCATTTTATACTGTCTACGACGTTTTATTATTTAGTTCCTTTTTATTATTTTTTCTTTTTATTTTAAAACAACTATATAACATCAAATTCTTCTATGCATTCGACATCTACTGAGTTGTGTTTGAGTGTAGTTTTGCTCGTGTTTTTGGGTAGCCTGGTACCACCTTCTTCCTTTGCTAGTTTCCTCATAAGAAAAGCTTGCGTCTTTTGCATCTCTAATGGCATTTCAACCCAAAACCGAACCTGGGTCATTGCCTAGATGTCATGCAAACCGCCAATGAAAAAGAATACGGTGACATGAGAACTAGGCAAGGACCCAAGTTCGGTTTTGGTTGAAATACCATTAGAGATGCAAAAGACGCAAGCTTTTCTTATGAGGAAACTACTTAAGGGAGAAGGTACTAATACGCTACCAAAAGACACGAGCAAAACTACACCAAAACACAACAAAACTCATTTTAATCGATTCAAATGGAAGATAATCCGTCAAAGACTAATTTAATTGGAGTAAAAGTAAGTTTAAACGATTCAAAAGAGATAAAACGCACATGGAAATGCAATGCCACGTAGATATTATACAAGGAGGAAGACGATGAAGTGAGCGTGGAGTTGTATGTGTTAAGCATTATATTTATAGAGTCAATATTAATGCTCACAACTACGCTGGTAACAACACAAAATTAATTCTCACAACCACACAAATGCCTTTGACGTCGAAGTCCCCTAATGTTTGACGTTCTATGTGAATTTAAAAAGGAAAAAGAAAAAAAGAGCGACCTTTGCCTTCGAATAAGGAATAATATGTCATATGCACAAGGAATTCATTTTTTTGTTTGACTAAAAGAAAAAAGAATATAACCAAAAAGACACTTTGGAAGTCTAAAGAAATTGACGTCAACCTCTTCGTTTCTAGCAAACTACATTTTCCCATATAACATTTAAGTAGAATGTCTTTTATTATTGAAGCCCATATCAGCCCTTTCCCAACAGTAATTATTTAAGTATGGAAATCCATTTATAAAATTTCTTGCAAAAACTCCAAGGTTTCTCTATGTTAACTTTTTTTTTGTGTTACTAGTAGCTCCTTCTAGGTCATAAAAAGAAGTCACTTCTTTGTGGTTTGATTTTGTCATGATGAAAAGCTTGAAGGAATGTTAGTAACACAAAGAAAAAGGTTGATACATGCTATATCTTCCATTCATAAAATTTCTCCTATGAACTCCATCTGTTAATTTTTTTCTTCTGTTTTCTGTTATCTCCTTCAAGGACATAAAAAAGCTTGAAGGAGTACAGAAAACAAAAGAAAAAGGTTGATAGATTTTGGATTTCGAATATACATCGGATGCCGTATATTTTAATATTCGACGTGTTATTGTAGGTTAAAAAGGAAAAAGAAAAAAAGATATGAAGACAAAAAAGGAGCGATTTGGCTTCTGGATGAACAATAAAACGTCATGTCCCTAGTTTTTCGACGTAATATTAATACAGTAGTTATTAATAACACGTCGAGTGGCTTTATCAAATGACGTATTATTTGTGTTTTAAAAAAAAAAGAGCTACGGTATATTGAGCAATAATCGTTATCCTATATTGAGTATAGTGATGCAATGTAACCATGTAACATTAAAATGGACATTTGCAATCATAAAAGTCATTTTATCAGATTTAATCAATTATACAATTCAATCACCATTCACTAATTTTTCCAGAAGAGAATTTCATTAATATTCAAAAGATGATTACAACCAACAATACAAAAAGATGGCTTAAGAAGCCATTGATTACAAAATTAAAATCAAACTACGAATATAAATATTCTTCTGTTGCATAATTATTGATGATCCCTTCTTGTTGTTCGCATCACCTTTCTTTCCATTTTGAGCGGTGATTTTTCAATCCTTAGAGTCTTTTGTCAATGACTGTCAACTTTCAATTTACCAAAGCCCCAAGAATCTTGTATGCGACACTTTCATTTTACCAGAGCCCCAAGAATCTTCTGTTGTAGTCAGGTTTCAATTTATCTGAGCCCCAAGAATCTTTTTAGCGATTCTGACATTCCATTTATTTTCACTGCATACCATTTAGCCCACTCATCTTCTTCAGATTTTGTCAAATCTGTTTTGTTTGCACTCCAAGATTCAGAATTAAGATAGAGTTGCTGATGACCAATCCATTTTTCAAAGAGAAATCCTTCTTTCCTGATCGGTTGAAAATGGATTGGTAATCAGCAAATCTATCTCAATTCTGAATCTTAGAGTGCAAACAAAACATATTGGACAAAATCTGAAGTAGATGAGTGGGCTAAATGTTTTGCGGTGAAAATATATGCAAGGTCAGAATCGCTAAAAAGATTCTTGGGGCTCAGGTAAATTGAAACCTGACTACAACAGAAGATTCTTGGGGCTCTCGTAAAATGAAAGTGCCGCATACAAGATTCTTGGGGCTCTCGTAAAATGAAAGTACCGCATACAAGAAACTCATCTCTGAATCTACTTCCCTCTAGTTTGACGTTCATATTTTGGCTTTTGCATTTCTGGCTGATAATAATACGTCAGATAGCTTAAGTGATCGACGTACTATCGTTGGATTAAAGAGGGAGTAACTCTTCATTTATTGTTGTATTAAGAATAAAAGGAATTAAAAAGGGAGAAACTCTTTGGCTTTTGGTTGAAACTCTTCGTTTATTGTTGGATTTAAAAGGGAGAAACTCTTCGGTTATTGTTGGATTAAAAAGGGACTAACTCTTCATTTATTGTTGCATTAAAAATAAAAGGAATTAAAAAGGGAGAAACTCTTTGGCTTCTGGTTGAAACTCTTCGTTTATTGTTGGATTAAAAAGGGAGAAACTCTTCGTTTATTGTTGGATTAAAATTGGAGTAACTCTTCATTTATTATTGCTATAAAACTAAAAGGAATTAAAAAGGGAGAAACTCTTTGGCTTCTGGCTGACAAATAATATGTCCATCCCCGTAGGATTTAATGTAGTCTTCGTGGTTTAAAAGAAAAAAGAAAAAAAAATTAAAAAGGGTAACTCTTTTTGCTTCTGGCTGACAATAATACGTCGATTGGCTTTAGAAAGCAATGTACTATGGGTGTATTAAAAGTAAAAAAGAAAGAATAAAAGAGTGGCACCCGGAACTATTTACTACCAATGAACATCTGAACTTATATTGAAACTGTAACCTTCCCCTAAATCTCTAATCCTATTCTCAAATGGCTTCTTCATCAAATACCCTTAGTAGTCAGATTAAGTCAACAATAAAAAATAGCCATTCACACTCATTGATTTAAAAGGGAAATCTGATTTCATTGACATATTCATAATGATTACAACCAGATAGAAGCAAAATGATGTGGCATATAATGCCGATAGCAAAACAAACACAAAACAAATAATAAACCAAAACAGACACAGAACAAAAACACAAAATAGACTCCATTCCAAAATTCTAAGCCTCTATTCTGATTCAGAAAATTTCCTTGGAATCCTCCTCACTAGACTCTTCTTCACTTGAATCTTAAGTTGGAGAATCATTGTTATTCTTTTTCTGATCCATAACATCTATCTTTTGTTTGATTCTGTTGAGTTTTTCCAAAACCAATCCTTCAAAATTGCTTCCAAAACTTTGAAGCATATTCTGTTCATCCTTGAAGCACCATCCCTTTGTGGTCTTCACAAGGCCAAGGGAAGTCAAGGTGTTTCGATTTGTCACATTTGAGCAGTCACAAGAGCAGTTTTTTTCACCACTAACATCCACACCTTGAAGGGTCAGGATTTTGCTGATAAACACGGCATATGGTGCATGTCGTGTATGCTTGATTCCTGCATCAATCATATGATCTTTTATTACTGCCACCCAATTGGTAGGAACATCATTCTTCATGGTATACAGCAGAAAAATATATTTAGTTGTCATTTTGTCTTGTAGAAATCTAGCAGGTAAAATCACCCGAGCAAGAATGTGTGCTGTTATCTTTTCTTCTTTATGCAGTCCCTCATGCAGATATAATATTTCAATTGGGTGTCTCCCAGGAAACCTTAACCAGTTACTGTACACGTCCTTTTTCTTCAGCCATCTGTTGATTTTGAGTACCGTAAGTGAGAGAATAAATCTTCAGCTTTTAATCCTGCAACTTGAAACCAGACATCATTGTGAATGTGAACATTTACTCCTTTTACTCGAGAATGAAGGACACCACGTATGTTTCTCAAATTGTTGTAGAAGACCCTTACTAAGTCAGGGTATCAATCACCCTTCATCTGGACAAGTGTAGAGAGACCTTGAGTTTCAATCCATCCCTGGAAGTGAAATCCCTCTTTTTCAAATAAGTCGAGGTTCAGATATTTGTGAGGAACAATATGTTTAAACCTCGTCCACCTCAGAAACTTTTTACGACTCTGCTCATCACTGATCCACCCAGAGAGATCATCGTTTCTTGCAGCCTCAACAGCCTTTCCTCTGTCTCTTGAAGGATGTGATGAAGAAGCCATTTGAATTTGGACACCAGATAATTTTCCTCAATACAAGGGTTTAGTATATTTGTACTTACAGAACAATGAATCAGGGTTTAGAAACAACTCAGTGTGCATAAGATTTTCAAATTCAGTATATATAAGGGTGGATCAATCAACGTCAAGTGGTACCAATATTTCACGTGGATGAAATCGTTTCAAATATATAGAATAAACGTAATATTGGTATTTTAAAATAAAAAAAATAAAAGAATGGCGCGGTTGTTTATATTGAAAATAAATCTATTAATTGAACTTATTCAGAAGTGAAGGTTTCTTTTTCAAGAATGGTTGGTCTTTCAAAATGGTTTCTTTTCATCCAATGATCTCATTATTCGACGTCAACTGTGTGAATAGATTCAAAATTTAAATTGTCTTTAAGTTCTTTCCCCCATAAGAAATCTAACGGTAGAAAACAAATCGAAGACAATTTAAAAGAAGAATCATACATTGCAAAATGATGAAATGAAACAACATTTTTATAAATATATTTCAGTTCTCAAAATTGTTTCAGCATTAAACATATTGTGAACCATATTTCTTTTTCCTAAGCACTTCCCTTTCAGTAAGATGACTAAACCATTATTGTACTATAAAAAACATTTTGTTCACTTGAATTTCAAAGGGGACCTTCATATGAACTGTGCACTTTCAAATTCAAGTCAGCAAATTGCAATTTGAAGAGCAGAGATGTTTCGAAATCTAAGGAAAGAAAATCGCTCAAGAGATAAAAAAACATGAATCCTAATATGTTCAATACGGAAACTGGAAATAGGGAATTATGTGAAATGCAGGCTATATTTATATATGAACCGACAATGAGGAACATTAGATGCTCACTTGAATGAACATCGAATTCCTGTAGACTTCAACATTCAAACATCATTCAGTGAAAAAGTAAAAAATCTCTTTGGATACTGATAATAAATGCTTCTAACGAAAAATACGTCGAAGATCTATGAGTCTTTGACTTTAAAGTGAGAGTTTAAGATAAAAAAGAAAAAATAATCAAAAATGAGCTCTTGATAAAGATTAAAACGTCGCAGCCCTAGGGAATTCGACGTAATTGGTGCTCTGGTCAAATCGTCGCCACCATTCCAATGCCCTTCACGTCGATGCCCGTAACGTCTATTCCCCGAGAGGCTTCGACGTTTGATCGATACAAAAATGTAACATAAAGGAAGTAACCGAAGAAATAAGTTAAACAAATTTTGATTTCATTTGAAGTTGTACAATTTGAAAACCTACCCTACATACCTTCCCTAACCAAATTCATGTTAAACGATGACAAGTCTTGTACTTCAATACAAACTGATTATTCTCGATATGATATGTCTATTCTCGATCTTTAGCTTTGTTTGATGCATCTTAATTGTTAACTTGTATCAATCTTATGATACCTATCCTTATCATAAAATTCAATTAAAGTCTTTTATACAATCATACATATCTTTATCCTAAAATTAACACACACTTACCTATAGAAAGAGACATTGAAGACATGATTTATGTTTTATCATATCTATCTTAATCATAAAAGTTTTAAAAGGAGAGAGGAAAGAAATATAAAGTTGGAAATGTTGTTGTTGAATCTAATAAAAAAAATTATTTACTGTGTACAATATGTTAACTTTTTTATATGAAAATAAGTTAGTTCGAATGTTAAATAACATTCATTTCAAATAACTTGTAATAATATAGTAATATTCAATATGATTTTAATTATTCTGATGTATAACTACAACTAAATTCTCATAATTATTATTATTATTATTTTCCATATGAAAATAAAGTAATATTTAAAAGTAATAAAGTTTTTCTCTCTTTAAATTTCACCGACATATCTTCTTATATTTAATAATATGTAAATATTAGAAGATAAAATTCAATAAATTAATAATATAAAAAAATGTAAATCTTATCTTAAAATATAATGATAACGGGAGGTTATGGGAGATTTTATTAATGAATAAAGAAGGCTTAATACCTCCATTGGTCCTCTTATTTGTCTGCTAATCTCATTTTGGTCCTCAAGTTTTAAATTATCTCAATTGGGTCATAATTTTTATAAAAATGCACACATTTTACCCTAACCGTTAAGTTGTCTCAAACGGCGTTAATTGATGCTGGGATTAATTTTTTATTTTAGGCTTAATTCCTCTTTTGGTCCTTATTTTTGTGTGAAAATCTCAGTTCGGTCCTCAAGTTTTTCCTCAAGTCCTTATGAAATGCAAACATTTTACAACATTTTACCCCAACCGTTAAGTGTATTGAGACGGCGTTAACTTTGAACTGAGCTGTAATTTTTTTTTTATGTTTTAAAATCATTAAATCCACGTGGCTATAGTCTTTCTTTTTCCTTCCAATCACTGATCACAGTTCACTCATTCCTCTACCCTCAAACCCCCCGACTCACACCTTTTCTCCCTCTCAAACTAAAAAATGTCGTCGTTGTCGACAGTTCAAAAATTATGACCAAATTGAGAAAGTTCAAAACTTGAGGACCGAACTGAGATTTTCACACAAAAATAAGGACCAAAAGAGGAATTAAGCCTAAAATAAAAAATTCATCCCAGCATCAATTAACGTCGTTTGAGACAACTTAACGGTTAGGGTAAAATGTGTGCATTTTTACAAAAATTATGACCCAATTGAGACAATTTAAAACTTGAGGACCAAAATGAGATTGGCAGACAAATAAGAGGACCAATGGAGGTATTAAGCCAATAAAGAAAGAAGAAAACGTCGAACAACGGTAGAATGCGATGTATGCTTGGTCTTCTGTATAAAAATCACAATTAATTAGTATCAATATTTGAATCCCTTAATATGCGAAGTTAATTGTATAAAAATAATTTGTATTGAAGTTGTTTCAAACAGTTCGACGTTATATTTGATGATTAAAAAAAGAAATATTATCAAAACGGCACCACATTTGGCTTCTGGTTGAAGACACCTCGAAGACCCGAACAGATTGACGTAATATTAATTTGTTATAGAGTCGAGCGAGCTGTTAATATGAGCGTGGGGAAAAACCAGAGATGTTAACACTTATCAATTTCAAATTGTTTCAGCATTAAACACTTATCAATTTTAAATTTTAGGAAATGAAGATGCAAATGAAATATTATTATTATTCCTAATATGTTCTATAGGGAGGCAAGGGATTACGTAAAATGCAAGCTATATTTATAGATCAAGCGATGACATGCATCGTGTAATGATTGCCTCTGCCACCATCTTTTTCAACGTCGATGCCTGGCGGAATTCAACGTTCAAACATCAATCAGAGAAAAAGTAATAATTCTCGTTTGACCATCCCGCCGGCCAGAAATTGTCTACCTTTCAATTGTCAAGGTAAGATTAGGATGGATCAAAGTTAAAAAGTTTGATGTGCCCCATCTATATACATATAATTTCACTTTCAATTTTGCTTCTTTAATATAATTGATTTTATGTAATAAAGAATCGATTCAAAGAGTTATAAATTCAAATATGCAAATGAGCTTTTAATGATTATTTATGGTGATATTAATTACAACATTGCTTGATATTCATCACATGTTTGTTAAAATACTAAAAAACAAAGAAATAATGCACGAGAAGGTCAAATTTGTTTTTCTCATAAGGTTAATCATAGTATTTTTTAAAGCTTAATCATTTATTGTAATTATTTATTATTAAATATTAAATTCATTCGATCCACGTCACTGGTATCAATATTGGACGTGGTCTCTCACAAATTCTTGGATCTGGAATTATTCAGAAGTGAAGGGATTCTATTTCGACAATAGCTGGTTTTGAAAAATGGTATCTTTTGCATCAATTATCTGAATATTCGACGTCAAATGTTAAAATTTAAATTTTCTTGAAGTTGTTTCCCCCATAAGAAATCAGATAGCTCTGAAATCTAACGGTAGAAAACAAATCCAAGACAATTTAAAAAAAGAATCATACATTTCCTAAGCACTTCCCTTTCACTAAGATAACTAAACCATTACTTTAATATAAAAAGCATTCTGTTGACTTGAATTTCAAAGGCCCCCTTCAAATGAACTGAGGCCTGAATGCGGCACTTTCAAATTCAAGTCAGAAAATTGCAATTTGAAGAACTGACATGTTTCAACATCTAAGGAAATAAAAGTGCTCAGGAGATAAAAAACATGAATCCTAATATGTTCAGTACGGAAACAGGACTGATGACGTTACAAGAAAAGCACATCTATATTCATAGATGAAACGGTGTCGTCTAATTATTTTAGTTCTCAAAATTGTTTCAGCATTAAACATATTGTCAACCATATTTCTTTTTCCTCGCCATTTCCCTCTTGAAAGATAACTTAACCATTTCTGTACTATAAAATGCATTTTCTGGACTTCAATTTCAAAGTCCACCTTCATATGAACTGAGGCCTGAATGTGGCACTTTAAAATTGAAGTGAGCAAATTGCAATTTAAAGAACAGATATGTCACGAAATCTAACAGGAAGACAATGATAAGGAGATAAAAAACATGAATCCTAATATGTTCAATACAAAAACAAGAAGCAAGGCATTTAGTGAAATGCAATCTATATTTATATATGAACCGATGATGGACATTAGATCGTGTAATTATGGTCAATAACTTGAATGAACGTCAATTCCCATCAGATATGATGTTCAAACATCATTCAGTATTAAAGTAAAAAATGTCAAAAATATCTTTGGATACTAATAATAATTGCTTCTGACAAAAACTACGTCTCATATCTTGAGTCTAAGACGTTAAAGTGAGAGTTTAAAAGAAAAAACAAAGAATAATAAAAATTGATCTACGTTCAAACATCTTTCAGTGGAAAAGTTCAAAATATCTTTGGATACTGATAATAATTGTTGAAAATCTCTTTTGATACTGATAATTGACGAAAAATACGTCAAAGAACCATGGGACTAGGACGTTAAAGTGAGACTTTAAAAGAAAAATAAAATAAGAAAAGATGGATCAACGTTCAAACATCATTCAGTGAAAAAGTTAAAAATCTCTTTGGATACTGATAATAATTGTAAAAAATCTCTTCAGATACTCATAATTAACGAAAACTACGTCGTAGAACCCAAGTGGACTAGGGCGTTAAAGTTAGTGTTTAAAAGAAAAAAGAAAAACTATTTGAGCGACCGAAGAAGATCAAAGTCCAGATGACTTAATGGAACAAGATTCTGACGGTTCAGACCCCAATCTCTAACACAATTAATGCTCCCAACCACTCCAATGCCCATCACGTCGATGCCCTTAACGTCTATGCCCCCACAGGCTTCGACGTTTGATTGAAAGAAAAATAAAAGAAGAATAAAAAGTGCAAGACCTTTGGCTTCTAGTTGAAGAAGACATCACATGGACTCAATATGCGACGTGAACTACATAGGAAATGAAATAGCTCTACATCTAATGGTAGAGGACAAACCCAAGACAATTTAAAAAACGATTCATTTAAAATGTAGAATGATGAAGTTCAACAACTTTTTTATATAATTATTTTAGATCCTAAAATTATTTTAGCATTAAACATACTGTGAACCATATTTCTTTTTCCTAAGCATTTCCCTTTCTGTAAGATATGTTAACCATTTTTGTAATATAAATAAAAACATTTTGTAAAGTAATACATGTCGTTTGATTAATAACAAATTGACATCCCGCCCCCCAGAAATTGTGTACTTTTCAATTACCTAGGTGAAATTTGGAGGGATCGAAGTTAAAAACTCTGATGTGCCCCTCTATATTTATATTATTCCACTTTCAATTTTGCTAAGTTAATATAATCGATTCTAGATAATAAAGAATCAATTCAAAGTGTTATAAATTAAGAAATGTATTTAAATGATTATGACCTGGTGACATTAGTGACAACGTGGCTGGATATGGATCACACGTTTTTTTAAATATTATAAAGCATAGAAATAATGCACGAGAGAGTTCAAATTTGTTTTTCTAATAATGTTAATCATAGTATTTTTTTAATATCATAATCATTTATATTAATAACTTATTATAACTATTAATAATATATTAATAATCTTTATAAGAATCATAGTTCTAAACCAATGACCAAGAGATTCATCTCTCAAAAATGAAAATCCATATTATGACTTCCAAAGTGGCTACATATGTCAGTCTGTCTCGACCTTTAGTGTGAAACAAACATCCCAACATTCATTTTAGGGTCAACTAGTCTCGACTATTAGTCAAACTTAACCTGCTTAATCTTCGACCCAACCCATTATGTCTTAATTTTCCCCAGATCGGTTTGTCTTGACATGTAATCCACGACGAGTTTTTACTTTGATAGACCCTGACTATTCTTGATACACGCTGTCTCTTCTCGATCTTTGGCTTGGTTTAATGCATCTTCGTTGTTTGTCTCAATCTTATTTTCTAAACTGACATATCTTAGTTTTTGTCCACAATAATGTATCCTAACCTTGAGTTTATCACTCAACTTAATTTTTATTTAAATTTAAAGTATTATTTTTTTGTAATGAATAAACATTTAATAGTATAATCATACTTATCTTTATCCTAAAATTAACACATACCTAGAAAGATACATTGCAGACTTGATTTATGTTTTATCATACCCATCTTAATCATAAAACTTTTAAAAGGAGAGGAAGAAATATAAGGTGTGGGAATGTTGTTGAATCTAATAAAAAAATATATTTATTATATGAAAAAAGTTAATTTAGATGTTTTCACATAATTTATAAAATATAATAATATAATAATATTTATTATTATTTTAAGTATTGTGATGTATAACTATAACTCAATTCTCGATTTTTTTTCAGATTTTTCTCGATTTTATAAAATTCTTTTTTTTTCTAATCTTAGGTTACAATCCAATTTCTGGGAAACCGAATTCTGAGTTATATCTTTTTTATATCTTAGATTGTTTAGCTTATTTTGATGAAATTTAATTAATTTTATTATTTTTATAATAATTATTAAATTAATATTTTATAATATATTAGATAACACTTTATATTAGTTATTTATTATTATTATTATTATTATTATTATTATTTTATTACTTTTAGTTTTATTATTTTTATTATTAATTTAATAATTATTATAAAAATAATAAAATTTATTAAATTTCATCAAAATAAACTAAACAATCTAAGATATAAAAGAGATATAACTCAGAATTCGGTTTCCCAGAAATTGAATTGTAACCTAAGATTAGAAAAAGAAAAAGAAAATATAACTTAGAATTCGGTTTCCCACAAACCGAATTCTCACCTTAAAAAGAAAAGTGTGCTACCTACGTAAATATAAAGCACAGTATGTTATCTGCGTAATATTAAATGTTTTGATTTACTTTCTTATATAACATAGTATTATTTTAAATTTACATAGATAGCACACTGTAGTTCATATTTACATGGATAGCGCGGATTTATAAAAGATTAAAATTCGGTTTCTGGGAAAACCATTTAACACTTTAACCATTTTGAAAAATCACTGAGAGCTTAAACGATTTTCTTTGAAAGCTTAAACGGTTTTCAAAAACTGTTTAATATATTAACTTTTATTATATTTTTAAAATTTTTCTTTCAAACTAAAATTAACAAATAATTAATTTATTTTTAATATTATTTAATATGTTACACTATATTAAGTAAAATTTTACATTATTATTATTATTATTATATTTATTAATATTATTATATTTATTTTTATTTTTAGTTTTATTAATTTTAATTTAAAAACAAAATTTTAAAAAAATGTTAAACGATTTTTTGAATTTGAATTTTTAAAATGAGTCTTTGCTTGGTTTGTTCGCGCCCATTAAATATGTGATGATAACTAGCAATGACTCAAAATCACACTTGCTGATCGCAAAACCCTAGACTGCTTATCTTTGCTAAATGACTGCATCCTCTTCTAATCTCACCAAAATCTCCACAAAGGCTGAGAGAAGTACTAGTCCTACAGGATGGATCAGTGACGATGGAGTTAGAGAAAGGTTCATCCATGGAAGAATCAAAATTGTTGTCACTCTGAAGTATCTTGATCTGAGCTTATTTGAAAGAGAAGGGTTTATGTTTCCTGGTTGGTTGAAGTCTCAGGACCTATCGTCCTTGGTTCAACTGAAAGGATACTGGTATCTTGATCTTGTGAAAGTGTTCTACCAAAACCTGGAACTGGTAAACGGTGATATTCACTCTAGAGTAAAGGGGGTTGACATTGTGATTGACAACGATACATGGCTGCATGTTGTCGGTTTAAAAGCTGAGGGTGTATCATCTCCTCTAGTTAACTCGACAAATTCGTTGTTGAAGATGAGAGATGTCTACAAAGTGTGGCTAAGATATTTTGATGACAATACAAGGTTATCGGAGTTTCTTGAAAAAGACCTCGCTCCTGAAGGACTAAGGATGGAAGAAAGAATAATGGCTCATATACTTGCCTTCGTGATTCTACCTACAAGAATCCCTAAACCAAATATGACAGCTGAAGATATCTACTTGCTGTATGCTCTTAAGAATGATATTCCAATGAATTAGGTGGATGTGCTAAAAGAACATATGACTGAAAGTGCTATGAAAAAGTCTCTTCATCTACCCTATGCAGTATTAGTCAGCAAAATTCTTTAAAATCAAGGTGTGAACACTGATGGTGAAAGGAAGTTTCCATGCAAATGCAGAAATGAGATTAACCAAAATACTCTGATCTCATTTGGATTAACAAGGACTTTAAGAGGATGGTGCTTTAAAGGAGAAGAAAATATGTTATATCTTTATGGAAGCACCTCTGTCATAAGTGAGCAAAGAAAGATCGCATATTCTGACAGCAGTTGCATAGATCTTGCCACGAATCATCTTCAGAACATTGTTGACAAGCTTAATCTGCTTGAGGTAAAAATTGATCACATTATACATCACTGCAATGAAGAAGATATGTCTGAAGACGACTCTGTGGATTCACATGAATAAGAATAGGGATCTAGTAGCCTCAGAAGTGTGATTGGGGTCTTGTTAGCTATCTGTCTTCTGTAGATGTTCTCATAAATTATTATTATAATTAAGTTTAATATGAAATTAAAATAATATTAAAGAAATAAAGTTTTAGTCTCTTTAAATTTTTTTATATTTTATTTCCATGTAATTATTACAAGATAAATTTACACACCTTGATATTATATTTTAAAATAATATTTTATTTCTCTTTAAAAATAAAATGTCGAATATGCTTAGTATTCGACGTCATACTAGAACACTAAAACGTCGAATATCATACAAATTCAACATAAGCTTAACTGATCACTGGTTAAAAATCCAAATTTCAGTACACTTAAAAAATCCAAATTTCAGTACACTGCTAACTCGATGTCTATAATGAATAACTCCAGGTCATTGCATCGAGGGTACTCAACATTAGATGTAAAACTTTCTAAATAGATTCTGATTTTAAGTGGTTGATTGCGAGACTAATAATAGGGGCCCTGTGAACTCAAGATGCTCCTAAGAAACACCTTCGGTGAAAATGATCTTGAGAGCTTCTTCTTGAAGATTCAGGTTTTTGAATCTGTGGCATAAGTGGCTGAGGTAGAGAGAGAATCTGATGCCATAGATTCAAATATCGAAGCTTCTAGAAGAATCTCTCAAGTTCATCTTCAGCAAAGGTGTATCTTACGAGCGTCTTAAGTTCATCGGAGTCTCCATTATCAGTCTCGTAATCAACAACTACATTTATCTCGTATACCCCAACCTCGATCCTGGCCGTCTGTCTATCCTCCGTGCCGCCAACATCACTACCGAGAAGCTGGAACGCGTTGTCGTTCGGTCTCCACGTCTTCGTCCGCCACCACGCTCAGCCCCTCATGGACCAGGTCGAGCATTTTTTCGAGGTAGTTGCCTTGGAGAATCCTTCCATTGTGTCGCACGGTGTGGGTTTTCTGTTGTAGGCCGATTTAGGGTTTTATTTGGGTGGTGCGATTCTGGGTTTTCTGTTTGCAGGTTGTGCGAAGGAGCAAGCTTCCATGGTTGTGCGAGATTGATGACGGAGGTGCGACGTCCATGGAGTTTGGATGAGAATGACGTCAATTCAAGTATGTGTTGCTGTAGCACCTGATTATTTAATTTCGCAATGTAAATGAGAATGAGGCTTTCAGCACTTACTTTTAGGTTTAATTTCCAACTTTGCCCTTACTTAAACCTCTGTTTTCCCCCTGTATACTTAATTTTTTTAATTCAAGAATTAAAAAATTATAATTCAGTCAAAACGTCGAATCTCCTCATATCAAAAAAAGTCATGTAACAGTTAGCACGTGCATGATTAACTTCAACAATCATACAATCGATTAAAATTGATTAACATAGATTCAATCATGAAATGTAAAGCAACTGGAATTAAACTAACACTAACTGATTTCATTTATATTTCAAAACAATATTACAGACAGATAACTACTGCAAAAGACCAGACAAAATGGAAGTCTAAGCCATTATCAAAAGACAACTAAGAACAAAAAGAAACAAGACATAACAAGAGACATAAAACAAAAGATGGGGTGTATTTTTATTCCTATCCTTCTTCAACTGAATCCATAGAGTCATCTTCAAATGTGTCTTCATCCTTCCCATGTTGCAGAATACGATCAACCTTTGTCTCGAGCTGATTGAGCTTGTTAACAATTAACTGAAGCGGATCAGCTGAGAGATCTTCACTGTTGTTGTTGGAGGCATTATCAGATCTTTGTCCACATGTAACATAGGTGCTTTAGTCATGTGATCTTTTAACAAGTATATTGCTTATGAGAATAGCATAAGGCAGATAGTGAGTGTTGCTGCGAGCAGCTTTAGTCATGTGATCTTTTAACACTTCCACCCAGTTGGTGGGTATGTCATTCTTGATAGCATGTAGAAGAAACACATCCTCCATGGTCATTTCATCTTGCATCAATGTTCCTGGTAGAATCCCCCATGCTAGTATATGTGCTAAAACCATTTCTTCAATTTTGAGGTCTTCATGCAGAAAAACATTTTCTCTTGATTGACTCACCGGAAGTCTGAGCCACCCTCTGTGGAGATCTTTTTTCTTTAACCAACGATTTACTTCAGAGTTTGGTAGATGAGAAGAGATTCCTCCGACCTTTAATCCAGTGGTCTGTTGTCAGACATCATTGTTAATTAAAATGTCAGTGCCTTTAACTCTTGAGCAGATGTCACCATTTATAATTTTTAAGTGATGGAAGAATACTCTAACAAGATCAGGGTACCAGTCTCCGTTCATTTGCACCAAAGTTGACAGGTTTTGAGTCTCAATCCATTCGGGAAATTTAAAGTTTTCCCTTCCAAATAATCTCAGGCCAAAATACTTTGGTGAGACAACAACTTTAGGACTCCCTGTTAAGACCCTGGCAAGTGTACCAGATCGTATCAAGTAATATAATTGGTAAACCCAATATCGTTCTTCCCAAAGGACTCTTAAGGCCTAATCTTTCGTGTAAACTAATCGCTTAAGACTTGAGAAAAGAAATTAATTTGAGTGGTTAAATGCAAAACAAAAGTAAATATGCATATGCAGTGATTCAATTGGCTTAAAGAAAATATGGATGAATGGAGTTGTTGGGATTTTCAATTTCATCTTATCCACCCTCATATATCTACTCTCCTTATTTACTTTGCTTATTTATCATATTGCCATGCAAACTTTCTTGCTCTACCCTTTACCCAATCCCTTGGTGAAAAGAGCCTATTACTGATTACCAGCTTGCTATCCCTAGCCTCCCCTAGTAATTAAACATGCATTATAAACGGAAGCAAAATACAATTGATCGTCCTACCCCTATCCCTAGGCGGTATAAGCATAATCAAGGAATTCTTCCCAGTTCATGACATTATTGTACGTCCCCGTATCAATAAAGACAAACAACATCTACCGAATGAGTTAAACGGTAAAAGCATTAAATACAGGTAAAGAACCCAACAATTGATAAATCAAGCATATGCAAGCATATAAAGTAAATAAGAATTTGGATATATGAGAGTTTCAAAAGATTACATTGTTCCCTAAAAACAAAGGGTTTAGTTCACCATAATCATCATGAAACTAGATGAAATATAATGGAAGAATGGAAAAGCAAACCCTAGATTTGATAAAGTGGGGCCTAAGCATCCAAGAAATATCCTCCAAGGTGTGTAAAGCTGTTTTGGACGTTGTTCTCTACCAAAAGAATTACATTTGAATTCGTATTAGGGCTACATATAAGCCAAAAAGATAACAGAAAAGATCTCAGAATCCAAAATATAAAAATAGACAACCGCCCAGGCGCCTAAATTGGCTGCTGAGCGGTTTGCCTTAATGCAGGCCACCGCCCAGGCGCCAGAAATGACCGCTGAGCGGTTTGCCTCTTGTCGCTCTGGACGCTCAGCGTCAACGCCTGGGCGCCAGACTACAAGTTTTCCTTGCACTAGGACGCTCAGCGGTGGATTTGACCGCTGAGCGGTTCACAAACTCTTCTTTTCTTCCTTTTTCTCCTTCATTCTTGAGTCTATGACCTTCCTACTTCATTGCCATCTTCCATTTTCATCAAAAACCCTGCAAAACAAGCATAATATATCTAAAAACAACTTTTGACTCTCATGTAACACAACTTAAGAGTTTTACTTGATTCTAAGCTCATTTTAAGCTACAAAGGGTATGTTTTAATATCAAATTTATGCATGAAAATAACGATTTTGAGACCGTTATCACAACCCCAAACTTCAAACTTTGCTTGTCCTCAAGCAAAACAAAACAAGACTTGGCCTTCCAATTTTTCATCAAGTAGTTCTACATTCAAAACCCTTTTCTTTATGACAAGTTAATTCATATTTTCAGTGGAATCCTCCCAAAATGCAAGCATGCTTTCAATCCAATCTAATTCACCTTCTCCAATATTTCCCAACAGATGTTCTATTCATGAATGATCAATTCACTAAGCATAGATGTAAAGATGGATTTCAACAATTCTTACCAAGCAAGTGTTTCACTCAATCATTCAAGTGTTTTAAGGAATCACTCCACTCTTTATTATTCAAATGTCATATAGAAAAATATTGCCATTTATCTAAAACAATCAAAATCCTTACATGCAAATACCATCACAAGGACTTTTCCAAGGCTTGTAATGAGGCTAGGCTATCAAGACAATTTGGTTTTTCTAGATTGTAAAATCCTTGAGTTAAGAGAACTATTTCATCATTGAAAAGGTTCAAGTTTAAACTCTCTCTATCACCAAACTCCTTTATTCCCAACTTCTTCCCTTTTTATCAATTTTGCATTGAGTTCCTTTTTCATGCTTTTATTTTTTTTTTCTTCTTTACTCATGCATTTTTTCTTTTCAATACTTGAACTCAATGCTCTTCTTTTGCCTTTCAATTTTCCCCATACAACCCCAAACTTGAACCTTTTCATCACAGAAGATTATTCTCAACCTTACTCAAGATAAACATTTTCAAATCAAGGGTTCTCATCCTGTTTAAGGCCAAGGTTCAAAAAGGGTATAAACTTTTAAACTTCTTGGGTAAAATTTTGGCTAGATAAGGGCTTCCAAACATGGCCTTGATCATATAACATAAGCATGCAAATCAATCAATTATCAAGACTAAGGCAATATCATTCATAATTCCCTGTGAACAATACATATACCAATAAGAACTCTGAGCTCAAAACCTCACACACATGCTCTATCTCACAACATTCATTTATCCTGCTTAGCATCACAATCACAATCATGAACCACAACACATCTATTCATATAAGTGAATCATTTAACTGGATATCAACACACATACATTTTAAGTCAACCACATTCAATCATTATCCAATACTTGTCATGCATTTTTAATACTACCATCAGAACCATTGTACAAGCCAAGCATAAACACAAAATAAAAGTTCAACCTATTCTACAAATTCAAAGTACAAAAGAAAAAAGAAAAATCCCTGTCTAAGTACTCGCATCCATCAGTAGTTGCCCTCAACGCAAGTCCTCATCTGAGTCCTCCTGGTCTCCATCATCAGCATCTTCAAAATTCTCTTCATTATCATCATCCATATCTGGTACTTCAGTTGCTTCAGCCCTGCTGCCCTGTGCTTGCTCTTGAGGCCAAGCCATAGCTTCATGGAACTCGTCCATAGTCCACATGTGTACTGGTGCTTGTTGACACAACCCTACTATCATCTCAGCAGTGGCTATCTGTCCTCTGCGAAGAGCCTCCATCCTAGCCTCTATCATGGACATGTACATGTCCCTCATCTGGAATGGCTCGGCATGATGTGCCGGTGCATCTTCAGGTACTTGCTCCTGCTGTGCTACTACTCTCCTAGGACGTCTTCTAGGTGCTCCGGCTGCCTCCTCTTCCTCACAGTATTGCTGATAATAAGCAGCATCTATAGCCTTCCTAAGCCTTTCATATGGTGGAACTGCAGTGTCCACCCCAGCCTGCTGACACATAAAGGTAATCAGGGACGAATTTCCCAACGGTGTCCTGCTACTTACAGTAGTAGCGCAACTCTGAATCTCGTCAGCAATCACTTTCCCAATGTTTACATCCAACTGCCTCAACATGCAGTAAATGAAGATGATCCGATGCATGTAATGTCAGAAACATGTGAGCATGGCTGAATGTTGGCATGAGTAAATGCCATCCAGTATTTTGCCAAAGGCGTCAAATCTACCCTTTTTATGTTGATGGGCAGTCCATTAGGGTTGTTCTGAAAATGCCTTCCAAGAAGGCACATAACCTTCTCAATATCTGCTATATCTCTGAACCCCCCCCAACAAGTGCTGCATACTGGCATTGTTCCCCTGGCCATTCAATGCCCAAAAAGCTGTTAATGGTGTCAAAGTCATACCTGATGATCTGTCCCCTCACATAACTCATATATCTACCAGCATCAACTCCTCCTCTAGGTAAAGCATTTGTATAAAATTCCTTCACTAATTCAATGCTGGAATGTGCAAGATATGTAGCCAACCTCTCCCAATCTCTTCTTATGATTTCTGCTCCAAATTCAAGAGCCAAATTTGGGATAAAAGTGGCCTTCCTCTCCATCAGTAATCTCTTCTCCTGCACAGTCACAAAATGTTCCTCATGTTTCCTGGAAAGGAACCTAGGCGAATAAAATCTTCTTGGCCTCTGAGGTTCCTTCCTTTTGTTACCAAGAGTTTTCACCGTTCTTGATGATGATGACATTTCTGCATAATATTCAAAATAACACAAAGATACATCATTACAGGTTAGTGTATCATCAATTAAATTCCAAACTGATCACATCCCACCATTGAGAGAAAAACAGGGCCCCTCAGTCTTCCTGCATCAAGAATAAAGCATTCAACAAAATCTGCAGCAGACCGCCTAGGCGCCATAGTTGGCCGCTCAGCGGTTTGCTTCCAGCTGCACCACCGCTCAACGTCAAAGGAGACCGCTCAGCGATGGTGACTAGGGATTCTTAAAAATCTTTTTAAAATCGCCCTATTCTCCATTCTAAGACTAATTCCATAAATCCAGACCAAAATCATGCAGTTCAATCGGTTTAAACAGTTCCTATTTCATTAACTCATGCATAGAAATCAAAAACCCTAGTTTATCATGTTCCTACACATGTTCTTCATCAAATTCAAATTTAGAAACCCTAAGAATGAAATTGCACAACTTACTTGAATGGAAAAACTAGATGCTTGCTAACTTCCTTTTAATTGATGACGAATGCTTCTCAAATGTATAAACTCTCAACAAAAACCCCAAACTTTGACAAGACAATGATAGAAAGATGAAATTTTTGTGAGTGGGTGATGAGAAAAAGTGGAGAAATCCCTTTGGAAAACCTTTGAAAGTGAATTTGGGTGTTGGGGATCACAGAGAACGCTTGGGCAAGGTTCAGAGAGAGTTTTCGAAAAGTGCAGAATCCAAAAACGTTGAGCTTTTAAAAGCCCAAGCGGAGTCTGCGCCGCCACCGCTCAGCGGTAAATATGCACCACTCAGCGGTGGTCAGGAAAAAAAAAATTCCTCTTCTTTGCTTGCTTTTGCATAATTCCACCCTTTTACACCTAATTTTAACCTTCAATTTTTCAATTTCATGCCTTTCCCCTCTCATATGCTCATGCAAACATATAATGACCTTAGGGCAGAATTTAAAAAAAAAAAAAAAACAAATAATTATCTAGGTTGCCTCCCAGGTAGCACTTGTTTAACGTCACGAGCCTGACCCAAACCTGTTTAGCACTCATTAGTAAGTGCAATTCTTACCAACACCCGTCAGTAGGTGTACCTTCCTGTATCCTTCAGTAGATACATGGAATTTAGCATCCTTCAGTAGATGCTACCCAAAAATTGTTCAAAAATACAAATATTTACAAGTCCAAGTAAAAGAAAATTAATGTACAGAAATCACTGGGGTGCCTCCCAGTAAGCGTTCTTTTAACGTCATTAGCTTGACCCGGTAGAGTTCCAACACCCATCAGTAGGTGTTGATACTCTCTTTGCTTGATATTCTTTTCTTCTTCTTCTTCCTGCTGAATTTCTTCAGAAAGTTGATAACACCAAGCACATGTTTCCATGTCTCCATCATAGGAACTTTAATCTCCAATTTCTTGAAGATCTCCATAAAGCACTTGAAGTTCATTTTCTTCCTATGATACTTCTTTGGGTGATGAAGAGGTTTTTCATATGATCTTTTCTTCTTTCCTCTCTTCCTCTTTTTATTTTTTTTATTTTTTTATTTTCACAATTTTTGTCTTTTTCTCTTTCTTCTCAACCACTGCCTTTTCCTTATCATCATCTTTATCTCCCTCACTCAACCTTTCTATTTCTATCTCTTTTTTCTCTTCCTCTTCTACCTCGTCATCAACATTATCACTTTCAAAACTAGTGGCCTGACATTCCTCCCTAGGATTAACCTCAGTATTAACCCTAGAATTCAATATTTCGTTGGATTGACGAATCTGTATCTCCAACCTTTTATTCCTTGCTTCATTCTGTTCTGTACAAGAGAGAGTAATTTGGATAAGTCTTTCCAATGTCTCGTCCACTTTCTTGATTTGCTCTTTCAAAATAGACACCTGTTGCCCTAATAGTAATTGTTGATGTGGATCTCTTGCCTCTCCATTCCAACTTTGATTATTTTGATAGAATTGAGTGCCCTTATAACCAAATTCCTGTAAATAATGCATCCTGTAAACATTAGGCACAAAATCCTAGAAATAATTTATTAGAACAAAAATGAAATAAACATAAAAAATCAAGTCAAATTTAATCAGTTTACACTACTTGAAAAAGTTAAACCAAGAGTCCCTGGCAGCGGCGCCAAAAACTTGTTAAACCCCTGGCAAGTGTACCAGATCGTATCAAGTAATAAAAATTGGTAAACCCAATATCGTTCTTCCCAAAGGACTCTTAAGGCCTCATCTTTCGTGTAAACTAATCTTTTAAGACTTGAGAAAAGAGATTAATTTTAATGATTAAAATGCAAAACAAAAATAAACATGCAAATGTAGGAATTCAATTGACGAGAGAAACTATGAATGAATGAGGTTGTTGGGGTTTACAATTTCATCTTATCCGCCCTCATATATCTACTCTTCTTATTTACTTTGCTTATTTATCATATTGCCATGCAAACTTTCTTGGTCTACCCTTAACCCAATCCCTTGGTGAAAAGAACCTATTACTAATTACCGGCTTGCTATCACTAGCCTCCCCTAGTAACTAATAATGCATAATGAGCGGAAGCAAAATACAATTGATCGTCCTACCCCTATCCCTAGGCGGTATTAACATAATCAAGGAATTTTCCCCAGTTCATGACATTACCGTACGTCCCCGTATCAATAAAGACAAACAACATCCACCGAATGAGTTAAACTGTAGAAGCATTTAGCACAGGTAAAGAACCCAACAATTGATAAATCAAGCATATGCAAGCATATAAAGTAAACAATAATTTCAATAGATGATGGTTTGAAAAGATTACATTATTCCCCAACAACTAAAGTTTAGTTCACCATAATCATGGTGAAACTAGATGAATTGAATGGAAGAATGGAAATAGCAAACCCTAGAATTGATAAAGTGGAGCCTAAGCATCCAAGAAATCTCCTCCAAAGGTGTAAAGCTGCTATGGACGTTGTTCTCTGCCAAAAGAATTACATTTGAATTCGTACTAGGGCTATATATAAGCCAAAAAGATAACAGAAAAGATCTCAGAATCCAAAATATAAAAACAGACAACCGCCCAGGCGCCTAAATTGGCCGCTCAGCGGTTTGCCTCAATGCACGCCACCGCCTAGGCACCAGAAATGACCGCTGAGCGGTTTGCCTCTTGTCGCTCTGGACGCTCAGCGTCACCGCTTGGGCGCCAGACAACAACTTTTCCTTGCACTAGGATGCTCAGCGGTGGAATTGACCGTTGAGCGATTCACAGACTCTTCTTTTCTTCCTTTTTCTCCTTCATTCTTGAGTCTATGACCTTCCTACTTCATTGCCATCTTCCATTTTCATCAAAAACCCTGCAAAACAAGCATAATATCTCTAAAAACAAGTTTTGACTCTCATGTAACACAACTTAAGAGTTTTACTTGATTCTAAGCTCATTTTAAGCTACAAAGGGTGTGTTTTAATATCAAATTTATGCATGAAAATAATGGTTTTGAGACCGTTATCAGAACCTAGAGAGGCGCAAAAGCCTCGTAAACCTGGAGAGGCGCAAAAACCTCATAAACCTAGAGTGGCGCAAAATCCTCGTAAACCTAGAGAGGCGCGAAAACCTCGTAAACCTGGAGAGGCGCAAAATCCTCGTAAACCTGGTGAACCTGGAGAGGGGCAAAACCCTCGTAAACCTGGAGATGGGCAGAACCCTCGTAAACTTGGAGAGGGGAAAAACCCTCGTAAACCTGGAGATGGGCAAAACCCTCATAAACCTGGAGAGGAGCAAAAACCTCGTAAACATGGAGAAGCACAAAGACTTCGTAAACCTGGAGAGGCGCAAAGACCTCATAAACCTCGAGAGGCGCAAAGACCTCGTAAACCTAGAGAGGCACAAAGTCCTCGTAAACCTCGTAAATTTCTTGGAGATGTTGGAATTTCCTGGCATTGCCGTAATGTATATATATATTTGAATTGATCTTCTTATAGCTCTGAACTTTCCCCTTTGAATTTGTTGTCACATTGATGTTTGGGCGGGGATCGTGTGAGACCTTGTTCACCCCTTTATTTTTTTGAATTTTTTTTGATGCTAGGATGAAAACTACGCTCTGGTGCCAAGATGAAAACTGGGCTTTTGTGCCAGCGGTCAATTGTGACGCCTGGGCGTTGGCGTGGATTGAGGCACACCGCTGAGCGGCCAACTTTGGCGCCTGGGCGGTTGTCTGTTTTTATATTTTGGATTCTGTGATCTTTCTGTTATCTTTTTGACTTATATATAGCCCCAGTGCGAATCCAAATGTAATTCTTTTGGCAGAGAGAAATTTCCAGAGCTGTTCCACACACCTTGGAGGAGATTTCTTGGATGCTTAGGCTCCACTTTATCAAACCTAGGGTTTGCTTTTCCATTCTTCCATTATATTTCATCTAGTTTCTCCATGAATATGGTGAACTAAACCCTTTGTTGTTGGGGAACAATGTAATCTTTTGAAACTCTCATATATCCAAATTCTTATTTACTTTATATGCTTGCATATGCTTAATTTATCAATTGTTGGATTCTTTACCTGTATTTAATGCTTCTACAGTTTAACTCATTCGATAGATGTTGTTTGTCTTTATTGATACGGGGACGTACAGTAATGTCATGAACTGGGAAGAATTCCTTGATTATGCTAATACCACCTAGGGATAGGGGTAGGACGATCAATTGTATTTTGCTTCCGTTTATAATGCATTATTAATTACTAGGGGAGACTAGGGATAGCAAGCCGGTAATTAGCAATAGGCTCTTTTCACCAAGGGAATAGGTTAAGGGTAGACCAAGAAAGTTTGCATGGTAATATGACAAATAAGCAAAGTAAATAAGGGGAGTAGATATATGAGGGAGAATAAGATGAAATTGTAAACCCCAACAACTCCATTCATCCATATTTTCTTTAAGCCAATTGAATCACTGCATTTGCATGTTTACTTTTGTTTTGCATTTAACCATTCAAATTAATTTCTTTTCTGAAGTCTTAAAAGATTAGTTTACACGAAAGATTAGGCCTTAAGAGTCCTTTGGGAAGAACGATATTGGGTTTACCAATTATATTACTTGATACGATGTGGTAGACTTGCTAGGGTCTTAACAAGTTTTTGGTGCCGCTGCCGGGGACTCTTGGTTTAACTTATCTAGTAGTGTAAACTGATTAAATTTGACTTGATTTTATGTTTATTTTTATTTTTGTTCTAATAAATGTCTTATAGGGTTTTGTGCCTAATGTTTGCAGGATGCAGTTTGGACAAGAATTTTATTATATGGGCACTTAATTCTACCAAAATAATTTCAACCACTGGTGGGAACCTCACTCATACATGGATCAAAGCCAATCTGGGCAAGCTGATGAGCAACAAATTACTCCACTTAAAAAAATACAAATTCTGATGAACTTCTTCAGAGGATCATGAATTTGGAAGTATACCATGTCAAAAGCATAGAGGAGAGTGTAAAGAATGACAAATTTTTTCCACAGGGCATGTATACAAGATTTTCTTCTCATAGAAGCATGAAAGAGATGCAACAATATCAGTGGCAGCAATAAATCTCTTTACCAATAGAAACGTGGGAGTATGATCAATAACTATGTCATCAGATAGTTGATGTGACAGAATAAGTCAAAAGCCTTAATGAAAAGTTTGACAAATTTTTGGAGAAGTACGATTCTAAGAGCTATGAAGTTACCTTCAGGAATTTGGAGACACAAATTGGTGAGGTTGTTGATGAGGACAAGATAGAGAGAGAGGTGAAAAAGATAGAAGAGATAGAAACAGACAAGGTTATTGATGAGAAAAAAATAGAGATAGAAAAGGAAAATATAGAGAGATGGAGAGGAAGAAGAAAAAGAAAAGTTGAGTGAGGGGGATAAAGATGATGATAAGGAAAAGGCAGTGGTTAAGAAAAAAGAAAAAAAGAGAAAAATTCTGAAAATAAAGAAGAAAGAAAAAAATAAAAAGAGAAAGTTGAGAAAGAAAAGGAGAGAGAAAAAGAAGAGTGAGAAAAAGAGGAAGAAAGGAAAGAAGGAAAGATCATATGAAAAACCCCTTCCTCATCAAAAGAAATATCATAGGAAGGAAAAGAAAGTCAAGTGCTCTATGGAGATCTTCAAGAAATTGGAGATCAAAGCTCCTATGATTGAAACATGGAAACATGTGCTTGGTGTTCTAAACTTTATGAATAAATTCAGCAGGAAGAAGAAAAAGAAAAGAATATCAAGCAAGGGGAGTATCAAAACCTACTGATGGGTGTTTGAACTCTACCGGGTCAAGCTAGTGACATAAAATGAGCGCTTACTAGGAGGCACCCTAGTGATCCAAGAACAATATTTTTTGTAATTTAATTCTTAAATCTTGGTGATGTAATTATGAACAATTTTTAAATTTTTGTGTATTGGGTAGCTTCTACTGAGGGAAGCTAAATATTTTAGGTACTCACTGAAGGGTACAGGTAAGCACACCTACTGATGGGTGTTGGTAAGGATTGCACTTATTGATGGGTGCTAAAAGGGTTTGGGTCAGGCTCGTGACGTTAAACAAGCGCTACCTGGGAGGCAACCCAATTGATTGATTTATTATTGTTGCATGTTTTAATACTGCTCTAGTTGCATTTAGGGCTTAATGGTTGCATGAGTGCGTAAAGTGAGTGGGAATTGTATTTAGGGTTTAATTGTTGCATTTTAGAAAATCCATTCTCTATCACTTTTGCATCATTCATAATCCAAGTTTAGGTTTTTTTTTTAGAGAGCATTGCATTTTAGTTTCATTCATCATCATTTATAAGAATTTTGCATACATTCAAGGTCTCTCCACCCCAAGGACAGCTTGTTATTGCCGAGATGATCATAGGCATGTACAACACACCTCCTGCTTATAGGTGGACGATGAATGAGTTCAACAATAGAATGGCATGGCCAGAGCAGGCACAGGGAATGGATCTGGAGCAACTGAAGCTCTAGTAATGGAGAAATATGACGAGGATGATAATTTTCAGGATGCAGAGGTTGGAGATGATGAGGACTCAGATGAGGACATGGAGTGATATGGCATCTACTGATGGATGCCAGTGCATTAGAGCAGGGTTTTATCTTTCTTTTACTTTTGCACTTTGAATTTTTAGAATAGGTTGAATTTTTTGAGTAGTGTAGGTGTTTGTGCTTGGCTTGAACACCGTTTCTGATTATGGTTTGACTTGATTGTTATTGCATGATGAGTTTTATCAATGATGATTGGATGTGGATGACGATTGAGTTTGTGTTGCATACTGATATACAGGTGAATGGTTCACTAGCTATGTGAACAGATGTGTAGTGGTTCATGATTGTGATTGTGATGCTAAGTAGGATGCATGGATGATGAGTGAGAAAGCATGTTGGGTGAGGTATTGAGCTCCAGAGTATTCATTGATATATGTACTATTTACAGCGAATCATGAGTGATATTGCCTTAGTCTTGATAATTGATTAAATTACATGTTTACGTGGTATGATCAAGGCCATATTTGGAAACTCTTACTTAGCCAAATTTTCACCCAAAAAGTTTAAAATTTTATATATCCTTTTTGAACCTTGACCTTAAGCAGTATGAAAACCCTTGATTCGAAAGTATTTACTTTGAGTTGGGTTGAGAATACTTGTATGTATTGAAAAGGTTCAAGTTTGGGGTTGTATGGGGAAAATTGAAAGGCAAAAGAAAAGCATTGAGTTCAAGTTTTGAAAAGAAAAATGCATGAGTAAAGAAAAAGAAAAAGTAAATGCATGAAAAAGGAACTCAATGCAAAATTGATAAAAAGGGAAGAAGTTGGGAATGAGTGAAATTGGTGACAAAGAGAGAGTTTAAACTTGAACCTTTTCAATGATGGAATAGTTCGCTTAACTCAAGGATTTTGTGATCCAGAAAAACCAATTTTTCTTGATAGCCCAGCCTCATTACAAGCCTTGGAAAAGCCCTTGTGATGGCATTTGCATGAAAGGATTTTGGTTGTTTTAGACGAATGGCAATATTGTTCTATGTGACATGTGAATAGTAAAGAGTGGAGTGATTCCTTAAACACTTGAGTGATTGAGTGAAACACTTGCTTGGTTAGAATTGTTGGAATCTATGTTTACATCTATGCTTAGTGGATTGATCATTCATGAATGAAACATCTGTTGGGAGATATTTGATTATGTGAATATGATTAGATTGAAGACATGCATGCATTTTGGTAGGATTCCACTGAAAATCTAAGTTGAATAATAACTTGTTGTGAAGAAAAGGATTTTTGAAAAGTGTTCAACTATTTGAGGAAAAAGTGGAAGGCCAGGTTTTGTTTTGTTTGCTTGAGGACAAGCAAAGTTTTAAGTTTGGGGTTGTGATAACGGTCTAAAAACCGTTATTTTCATGCTTGAATTTGATATTAAAACACACCCTTTGTAGCTTAAAATGAGCTTAGAATCAAGTAAAACTCTTAAGTTGTGTCACATGAGAGTCAAAAGCTGTTATTAGAGATATTATGCTTGTTTTGCAGGGATTTTGATGAGAATTGAAGATGGAAATGAAGAAGGAAGGTCATAGACTCAAGAATGAAGGAGAAAAAGGAAGAAAAGAAGAGTTTGTGCACCGCTCAAGCGTCAAATTCCAACGCTAAGCGTCCTAATTCGAGGTGGAGCTACTGTCTGGCGCCCAGGCGGTGACGCTGAGCGTCCAGAATGGCAAGAGGCAAACCGCTCAGAAGTCAATTGTGACGCCTGGGCGGTGGCGTGGATTGAGGCAAACCGCTGAGCGACCAACTTTGGCTCCTTGGCAGTTTTCTGTTTTTGTATTTTGGATTCTGAGATCTTTCTGTTATCTTTTTGACTTATATATAGCACCAGTGCGAATCCAAATGATATTCTTTTGGCAGAGAGAAACGTCCAGAGCTGTTCCACACACTTTGGAAGAGATTTCTTGGATGCTTAGGCTCCACTTTATCAAACCTAGGGTTTGCTTTTCCATTCTGCCATTATATTTCATCTAGTTTCACCATGATTATGGTGAACTAAACCCTTTATTGTTGGGGAACAATGTAATCTTTTGAACCTCTCATATATCCAAATTCTTATTTACTTTATATGCTTGCATATGCTTGATTTATCAATTGTTGGATTCTTTACCTGTATTTAATGCTTTTACCGTTTAACTCATTCGGTAGATGTTGTTTATCTTTATTGATACGGGAACGTACAATAATGTCATGAACTGGGAAGAATTCCTTTATTATGCTAATACCACCTAGGGATAGGGGTAGGACGATCAATTGTATTTTGCTTCCGTTTATAATGCATTATTAATTACTAGGGGAGGCTAGGGATAGCAAGCCGGTAATTAGTAATATGCTCTTTTCACCAAGGGATTGGGTTAAGGGTAGACCAAGAAAGTTTGCATGGCAATATCATAAATAAGCAAAGTAAATAAGGAGAGTAGATATATGAGGGTGGATAAGATGAAATTGTAAACCCCAACAACTCCATTCATCCATATTTTCTTTAAGCCAATTGTATCACTGCATTTGCATGTTTACTTTTGTTTTGCATTTAACCATTCAAATTAATTTTTTTTCTCAAGTCTTAAAAGATTAGTTTACACGAAAGATTAGGCCTTAAGAGGCCTTTGGAAAGAACGATATTGGGTTTACCAATTATATTACTTGATACGATCTCGTACACTTGGCAGGGTCTTAACACCACCACCACCACTAACACCACCACCACCACCAGCACAACCACGACACCCACCACCACCACCACCACCACCACCGTGCCACAACCACCACCACTACAACCACCACCACCACCGCCACCACCGCCACCGCCACCGTCCCGCCCCCACCACCACAACAATCATCACCACCACCACCACCATCGTCGCCTCAGTCGTGCCGCCGCCACCACCACTACTAGCAGCACCACCTCAACCTCAAACACCGTCGTCGCACCACCACCAGCACCACCACCACCACTAAAACCACCACCACCACAACCAGAACCACCATCACCAACATCACCACCACGACCACCTCCACCACCATCACCACCACCACCACAACCACAACTACCACCCCCACCACCATAACCACAACCACCACCACCACCTCCACCACAACCACCAACACCGTACCGCCGCCACCACCACAACCACCACCACCACCACTCCACTGCCACCAGCCGCCGCCCCTGCTCGCCACCACCACAACCACAACCATCACCATAACCACCACCGCCGTCACCACCACCACCACCACTCCGCCGTCCACCACTACCACCACCACCACAACCACCACCACCATCACATCGCCCCACCACCGCCACCACCACCACCACCACCACCGCCACCACTACCGCCGACACAACCACCACCACGACCACAACCACCACTAACACCTCCACCACTAACACCACCACCACCACCACCACCACCACCGCCGCCGCCACCACTACCACCACCACCACCTCCACCGCCACCACCACCACCACCACCACCACCACCACCACCACCACCACCACAACCACCACCGCCTCGCCACCACCACGACCACCACTCCACTGCCACCGACCGTCCAGCCCCCCTCGCCACCACCAACCACAACCACCACTACCACTACCACCACAACCACAACCACCACCACCACCGCCACCACCACCACCACTACCCCCACCCCATCACAACCACCACAACCACTACCACCACCACACCACCACCGCCACCACAACCCACACCACTACCACCACCTACACGATCCACCACCCATACCACTACTGCCACCACCACCACAACCACCACAACCGCCACCACCACCACCACATCCACCAACACCACTAACACCACCACCACCACTACCACAACCACCACAACCACCACCACCACCACCCCTACCACTACCACCACCACCACCACCATCGCCACCACCAGCACAACCACCACCACCACAACCACCATCTCACCACACCACCACCACCACCACCACCACCACCACCATAACCACCACCACCACGCTCCACCACAACCACCACCATACCGCCGCCGCAACCACCACCACAACCACCACCGCCGTCGCCGCCACCAACACCACCACAACCACCACCTCGCCACCACCCGCCGCCACCACCACCACCACCACCACTCACGCACGTCCCGCCACCACCACCACCACCACCGCACCTCGCCGCCACGACCACCATCATCACCACCACCACCACCACCGCCGCCACCGCTGCCCCCACCACTACACCACCACCACCACAACACCACCACCACCACCACCACCCCCACCACAACCACGCCACCACTACCACCACCACCACCACCGCTGCCACGACCACCGCTACCACCACCACCACAACGACCACAACCACCACCACTACCACCATCCACTAACACACTAAACCCCACCACCACCAACACCACCACCACCACCACTACCACTACCACCACCACCACCAGCACCGCCACCACCAGCACAACCACCACCACCACCGCCACCACGCACCACAACCACCACTACCACCACCACCACCACCACCATAACCACCACCACCACGCTGCCACCACAACCACAACCACCACCGTCGCCGCAACCACTACCACAACCACTGCCACCGCCGTCGCCGCCACCACCACAATCACCACCATCACCGTCGCCGACTCGCCGCCGCAACCACCAACACCGCCACCCTCACCGTCATCGTCGCCGCCACCACTACCACCACACCACCACAACCAACAACACCACCACCACCACCACCCCCATCACAACCACGACCACCACTACCACCACAACCATAAGCACAACCCCTACCGCACCGTCGCCGCCACCACCACCACCATCACCACCACCACCACCACCACCACCGCCGCTGCTGCCACCACCACTAACACCACCACCCCCACCACAACCACGACCACCACTACCACCACCACCACCACCGCCACGTCCACCCACACCACACCACCGTCGCGACCTCGACCACCACTACCACCACCACCACAACGACCACAACCCCCACCACCAACACCAAATCCACTAACACAACTAAAACCACCACCACCACCACCACCAAAACTGTTGGTATCAATGATGGTATGATTTGAAGAGTAAAGCGCAGCGGAATAAAACTTAGAGTAAGCGGAAAGCGTGTTCGGTCACCTTTTTTAAAATCAATGTGATCCTTTTTAGAAAAACAATTTTCTTTCAGAAAATTTATCGAACAGTTGATATACGTAAAAGATAAAGAGTGTAGGGAATAGAAAATCACACGAGTAATTTTTATACTGGTTCGATTCAACAGAATCTACGTCTAGATGTTAATCACTATAAAAGTGATTAACAGTTCCACTAAAAATTTGTTTCACAGATTACAAATATAATGAATAACAATTGATAAAATAAACCTTCCTTCGACGAACGAACCGGAAGAAGAACACTCTGCCAACTCGAAGAGAACTGCTCCGGCAATCGACCAACGATTCACGAGCTTCTCCTTTTCACGAGACCAGGCAGAGCACCTTGCTAACTCGAAGAGAGCTTGCTCCGACTATCGACACACGAAACGCGAGCCTCTCCTGTTCACGAGATCAAGCAAGGGAACTTTGAACTATAGCTTCTGAGAACTTCCTCTGTCAACCAGTATTCTGCTAAGCTTCTGTTAAAAAACGTTACTTCTGAAAATATCAAAAGTCCAATATATAGCCAGCTACCCTGAATATCAAAGGTCAAGTCCCAACTTCCACTAATAATCGATTATTGTAAGTGATAATCGATTATTCAAGTCCGTTAAAAGATTTTCAAAATGTGATAATCGATTATTTGGAAGTGATAATCGATTATCCCTGAAAGACTCATGATAATCGATTGTTGCTTCTCATAATCGATTATTTCAGTAAAAATACAGGTTTTTACAAAATTTAAAGACTTTCCTATTACACTTATATTCTACAAAAGTGCTTTTAAACATTTCTTCAAGTGAAACTTCTTGTAGCATCATCAAAACTAATTTCTTCAGGATTTACCAATGCTCCTCATTGGTAACAATCTCACAACGACCACAACCCCCACCACCAGCACCAAATCCACTAACACAACTAAAACCACCACCACCACCACCACCAAAACCACCACCACTACGGTTGCCACCACAACCACAACCACCACTACGGTTGCCACCATAACCACAACCACCACCGCCGCCGCCATCACCACCACCACCACTGCCACCGTCGTCGCCGCCACCACCACCACAATTACCACCATCACCGTCGCCGACCGCGCCACCACCACGACCACAATCACCACCACCCCCATCGTCGTTGTCGTCGCCACCACCACCACCACCACCAGCGCCACCACAAAAACAACCACCACAGCCGCCGCCACCACCACCACCACAACTGCCACTGCTACTACTGCCACCACCACCACAACCACCGTCATCACTGTCGACGACAGCGACGCCGTCGCCACCACTACCAGAACCACAACAACCACCGCCGCTGCCACCATCACCACCACCATTGCCACCGCCGCCACCGCTACGACCACCACAACCACCACCATCACCGTCGTCGACATCGCCGCTGCTATCACCACCACCACCACAACCACCACCACAAGCACAACAACCACCCCCACCACCATAACCACAACCACCACCTCCACCACCACCACCACCACGACTAACACCACCATCATCCCCAACACCATATCCTCAACCACAACCATCACCGCTGCCACCACAACCACCACCGCCGCCGCCGCCACCACCACAACCACCGCAATCACCGTCGGCGAAAGCGACGTCGCCGCCATCACCACCACCACCACAACCACCACCCCCACCTTCACCGAAGTCGCCACCGCCGCCATCACCACTACCGCCACCACCACTAACGCCAAAAGCATTGCCGCCTCCGCCGCCACCACTAGCACCACATCCACTAACACCACTAAACCACAACCACCACTACCACCACCACCACAACCACCACCACCACCACCACTACCACTACCACCACCACCACCACCACTACCACTACCACCACCACCACCAGCACCGCCAACACCAGCACAACCACCACCATCACCGTCACCATCGTCACCACAACCACCACCACCCCCACCACCACCACCACCACCGCCGCCACAACAACAACCACCGCCGTCGTTGCCACCACCACTACCACAACCGCCACCACAACAACAACCGCCGCCACTGCCACCACCACTACCACCAACACCACAACCACCACCACAAACACCACCACCACCAATAACACAACCACCACCCCACCGCTGCCACCACCACCATTGCCACTACCGTGCCGCCACCACCACCACAACCACCGTCATCACCGTCGGCGACAGCGACTCGTCGCCATCACCCCCACCACCACAACCACCACCCCACCCTCCACCGACGCTGCCACCACCCCCACCGCCACCACCACCACCACCGCCATCACCACCACCATCACCACCACAATCACCACCGCCACCAACGCCACAAGCACTATCGCCTCCGTCGCGACCACTAGCACCACATCCACTAACACCACTAAACCACCACCACCACTGCCACCACCACCACAACCACCACCACTAGCACCACCACCACCACTACCACTGCCACCACCACTACCGCCACCACCACCACCAGCACAACCACCACCACCACCGCCACCATCGTCACCACAACCACCACAACCCCCACCACCACCACCAAAATTACCACCACAACCACAACCACCATCGCCGCCGCCACCACCACCACCACCACTACTACCGCCGTCACCGCCGCCACCACCACAACCACCACCATTACCGTCGCCGTCCGTGCCGCCACCACCACCACCACCACTACCACCACCATTACCACCACCACCACCACCACCATCACAACCACCACCACCACCACCACCATCACAACCACCACCACAACCACCACCACCACCACCGCCACCACAACAACAACCATCACCGCCGCCGCCACCACCACCACTACCACTACCAGCGCCGACGCCACCACTACTAGAAGCACCGTCATCACCATCGGCGATAGCGACGCCGTTGCTGATAAGGGTCTAAAAACCGTTATTTTCAGGCATAAATTTTGTATCAAAACACACTCTTAAGTTGTGTGACATGAGAGTCAAAAGCTGTTGTTAGAGATATTATGCTTGTTTTGCATTGTTTTGCAGGGTTTTTGATGAGAATTGAAGATGGAAGTGAAGTAGGAAGGTAATATACTCAAGAATGAAGGAGAAAAAGGAAGAAAAGAAGAGTGTAAGGACAGCTCAAGCGTCAAATTCCAACACTGAGCGTCCTAATTCGAAGTGGAGCTACTGTCTGGCGCCCAAGCGGCGACGCTGAGCGTCCAGAACGACAAGAGGCAAACCGCTCAACGGTCCACTTTGGCGCCTGGCCGGTGGCGCGACTTGAGGCAAACCGCTGAGCGGCCAACTTTGGCGCCTGGGCAGTTGTCTATTTTTATATTGTAGATTCTGAGATCTTTCTGTTATCTTTTTGGATTATAAATAGACCCAGTGCGAAACAAAATATAAATCCTTTGGCAGAGAGAAACGTCCACAACAGCTCTACACTCGTTGGAGGTCGTTCTTT
Source organism: Vigna reflexopilosa (assembly GCA_027742785.1). Taxonomy (NCBI): domain Eukaryota; kingdom Viridiplantae; phylum Streptophyta; class Magnoliopsida; order Fabales; family Fabaceae; genus Vigna; species Vigna reflexopilosa. The sequence goes on from CM050932.1 coordinate 15,129,558, forward strand.
AGATATCTAGGCTCCAATCAACTAAATATAGGGTTTATTTTTTCATTCTTCCATTGTATTTCATCTAGTTCATCATGATCATGGTGAACTAAACCCTTTGTTGTTGGGGAACCTTGTAATCTTTTGAAACTCTCATATATCAAAATTCTTATTTATTTTATATGCTTCCATATGCTTAATTTATCAATTGTTGGGTTCCTTACCTTTGCTTAATGTTTTTATCGTTTAACTCATTCGGTAAATGTTGTTTGTCTTTCTTGATACGGAGACATACAATAATGTCATGAACTGGGGGAATTCCTTGATTAAGGTAATATCGCCTAGAGATAGGGGTAGGATGATCAATTGTATTTTGCTTCTGTTTATCATGCATTATTAGTTACTAGGGGAGGCTAGAGATAGCAAGCCAGTAATTAGTAATAGGCTCTTTTCGCCAAGAGATTGGGTTTAGGGTAGACCAAGAAAGTTTGCATGACAATATGATAAATAAGCGAATTAAATAGGAAGAGTAGATATAAGAGGGTGGATAAGATGAAATTGTAAACCCCAACAACACCATTTATTCATAGTTTCTTTTAGCCAATTTAATGACTACATCTTGCATGTTTATTTTCGTTTGCATTCAAAAACCTAAATTTAATTCTTTTTTGAAGTCTTATGTGATTAGTTTACACGAAAGTTAAGGCCTAAGAGTCCTTTGGGAGAACGATATTGGGTTTTACCAATTATATTACTTGATAACGATCTAGTACACTTGCCAGGGTGTTAACAAGTTTTTGGCGACGTTGTCGGGGACTCGTGGTTTAACTTATCTAGTATTGTAAACTGATTAACTTTGACTTGATTGTATATATTTTTTCATTTTTGTTTTTGGTTATTTTTATATAAAAGTGCTACTAGGGTTTGTGTTTCATGTGCATGCAGGAGACTAGACATACTGGGAGCAAGAAAAATACGCAACCTCTTCTTGAAGGCTTAAGTGAGACAAGAGGAAGAAGGAGAGTCAGACACCCATCTAGGGATTTGTTTCCTTCTCCTGAAAGATTACTATCACCTTCACCAGTTCGAAGAGAAGAGGAGATGCGGAACAACCTCCTCCAAGACGCACTCTTGCAGAACAATCTAATGTTGTTGGCCCTTTCCATTTTAACAGCATAGACATGCCTACGGACCAAACAACTAACATGGTGATGAATCCAGCACTTATACACCTGGTGCAAAGCAACCAGTTTCACGGCTTGTCAAATGAGAACCCATATGATCATTTGACAACGTTTAGTGAAATCTGCTACACTGTGAAGATGGCAGGTGTATCAGACGAGAGAGTAAAGCTTAGCTTGTTCCCATTCTCATTGGGAGGCAATGCTAAGACTTGGCTTAATTCCTTTCCTGAAGGAACATTCACAACATGGGAGACTGTGGCTACAAAGTTTGTCAATAAATATTTTCCACAGTCCAAGGTTACTCAGGGAAGACTGGAGATCTCATCATTCAAACAGGGCATGGAAGAGACTCTCGGGAAAGCATGGGATAGATTAAAAAGCCTATTGAGGAAGACGCCGATCCACGGTTTTGACAAGACCACTTTAGTTCTTGCATACCTTGGAGGTTTAAACACTCAATCGAAGATGATGCTTGACGCCTCAGCTAGAGGTGATATCAAACGGAATACTGAAGATGAAGCCTATGACTTGATAGAGAGTATGGTTGCTAATGAGCAGGGAACTTACAGTTAAAGGGGCACACCTGTACAGAAGAAAGGAGTGTTACACTTGCCTGCAGATGATGCCATGCTAGCTCAAAATCATCTTCTGACTCAAAAGCTAGACAACTTGGCAAAGATCCTCTCACAACTTCCAAAGCAGATTCGTAATGTCTCCCAAACATAGCAGCTCTATGATTTTTGTGGTGGTGACCATATCAATGGTCAATGTGCTTTACCTGAGGAGATGCAGAAGGAAGCTAACTATATGGGGAATCAGTTCCAGTACAGGCAGGGGAACTTCAACCAAGGCAACCCTAGCCAAGGTTGGAAGAACCATCCTAGTATTGGGCAAGCACAGAATAACTCATCAGGGCAAACTGAAGGCTTTCGGCCACAATAACCTTCACCCATGTGGCAACATGTTACTCATTTGACAGAAGTTGTCAAAGACTTAAATGCTAGATTTGACAAATTCCTTAAGGTGTATGAGTCTAATCATGCAAGTGACCAAGCTAGTTTCAGATCCATGGAGACGCAAATTGGTCAGCTGTCAAAAAGGGTAGAATCTATTGAGAAGAACCAATTTAGGGCTAATACTGATGTTAACCCTAAAGAGGAATGCAAAGTTGTTGTTACAAGGAATAAAAGAAAAGTTGAAAGGGAAATTGTGGAAATTGGGAGTAGTGAAGATGAAGAGGAGGAAAAAGAAATTATTGAGTTAGACAACAGTGAAGGTGAGGAAGAGGATGTAAGATTTAGTCACAATGGGCAGATTAGAGAATTTTTAACCAAGTGACTGTGGTGCCTTCAATAATTCAACAGATTCCTGCATATTCTGAAAGGATAAAATATTATCTTGGAGATATAATAGATTTAGATGAAGATGAAGATGAGCAGGAATTTGATATTTAACCTCCAAAGAAGAATTATCCGCCTAAGGTAAAAGATCCAGGTTGTTTGACTCTTTCATGTGTTGTGAATGATGTTGATGTAGGAGGAGCAATGATAGATTCTGGATCTAGCATTAATATGATGCCTGATGAGTCGATATTTTATTGATTTCACTTAGTTTATTGTGCTAGAATTAATCAGGGAATTGTGCTTAAATGTCCGGTATTTTCCTATTTTTCCGAATTGTGCTTAATTTTACCGGAAATTCTAATTTTAATTAATTTGGGTTCTCTGAGCTTATTATTTTCACTATTAATTGTGGGGAAAATTTTGGAAATACAATTGGGAATATTTGGAACGATGCCACAGTTTGGGATGAATTGTGAAACACACGTGATTCATCTTCATTTTCCTTGCTTTGAAGAAAGCAAGGCTTATTTTATAAGGCTGGAACACGTAAATTCCAATTAGCCACGGACTGCAAGGAATTTTGTGCATTTAGAAGTAAAAATTGCAGCACATGGGAGGTCCAACATATCACGGCCCACAATAAAAATTGGCTGCTGGTTGGGAGAAAGAAATGAAGAGGTGCAGCCCATAAGCATATGTAAGAAGAGCACGCTGGCAGCTGGCCCATGACCAATAGGATTGGAGCATCCAACAAGATAAATGAAGAAGCGGTGTTGGAGTAAAAGCTTCATCCAATAGCACACGCACAAGTGCAACAACTGATGTCCAACACGTTGATGTAGGCTTCACGTCCAGCAATATTAAGAGGCAGCAACATCCAACTTTGCAAGGCACGGCCCAGCAGAAAATCAAAATGAATTCATCCAGTGGGTCCAGAGCTTGGGATAATTCGCTTGAAGGAAAGAAAAAAGGTTGGACCGTGCACACAGCAGCTACAGCCCACGTCCGTCTGCCTAGTAGCAAATACACAAGCACTTGAAGCAAGTCACGACCCACAATGAAATAGCAAAGCATGGACTCCTTTAATTGCTTGGAACGCTGACAGCAAGCAACTTGGAGTAATTGGTCTGTAAAATATAAAGACACACGTCAAGCACCTTCAATGTCCAGCACACGTGATGTCATTTAGAAAAAAGAGGTGTGTTGTCCATGCTTGAGGCAGCCCATGAGCAAGCCCACGTCCACATCCAACAGAGGGAATATGTCATTCACCCTTCATTTTAAGGGAGCCGCCACTCTGGAAGAGGGGGATTCATTCGTTTTTCTGGAATTTTAGCATGAAAATGGTGTTTTTGGTTTTCAACATGGAGGTGCAGCAGCCACCTTAAGAGGAGTATTAGCGCCTAGCTTTAGGGGAGCTTATCTTGTCTCCTCTTTTCTTTTATTTTGCTGGAACCGAGAACCATTTGCAATTTCCTTTAGAATAGGCATTGTTTTCTTTAGATTGAACTTTATTCCAGACACTGTTACAGCTTTGCATTGAAGTTCTTTTATTTTCCTTTTGATTCCAGCATATGTCACGGACAAAAATTACATCCAGCAGAGAATTATAGGATGCGTTGTTTTGTCTTTAATTGTGGAACTCCAGGCGGTGATTTAATTTGGTGAAAATTTAAGTTTTCAATTCACATTCTATTTTCAAAATCTGCACACGCTAATTCACATCTCCATTTGGTACACACATGGAAGCATTTTCATTCGCTGTTAGTTACTTGGGAGAAGCACATTCATTTAATTTCCAATTGAAAGTTGCACGTGTTACAAGATGCAAATTGTCATTATCATTTTGATTTAGCAATTTCATTTTATTAGGGTAATGTAGTTTAGACTTGAAATTCGGTACATGCTTGCTTGCTAGTTTTTTTTTGCTTAGTCTGGCACATGCATTTTATTTACTTGGTGTAATTTTGATGATGTTGCTTGACTCTTTTTCTCTAGTGTTGGGTTTAATGTTTTCTTTTACTCTAATGTTGTCTAGTGTTTTTGGTAGTGATAATTTAGTTGTCATGTTAGCTTAAGTTAGTCGGGTTGGTTATTAGCGATATTATATTGTTTCCTTGAGATTTCTGGACTGTTCTTGTGTTTATTCTACTCTGCCTAACATTCTATAAAATCTGACTGTGTTCTTGCAACGGGTATACGCTTAGTTGCCCAGTTGGTGATTGTATCTTCGCTTAGTTGATCAATCTGTATAGAACACATCAGATGGAATAGATGTATTGTGTTCGCTTAGTTCGTGATTATGATAGCATGATTAACCTCTGCTTAGTCAGTTAGCTGTGTTGGATTAGAGGTTAGAGTAGTTTGTTCATGAGACCTGTGCACTTTAATTACCATACTGCTTTTTTGATTCTGCTCAATATTTAATCTGTTGTCTGCCTGCGATTAGGTATACGCTTAGTTTACTAATCGGTGTCAATTCTTCGCTTAGTTGATTATACTATATGGTGGATGACTGATTAAATTTGTACATTCCATTCGCTTCGTCTGTAATTTTGAAGACCGAATTAGCCTTCGCTTAGTTGGGTGATTCGTGTCAGATTTGGATTAGAGTAGTGTGTACTTGTCGATAATCTGTGATTGGAAGCATAGTAATTGAGTTAATGACCAACCATTTTCATTCTGTATTTGATTCTATTTTCACAATTCTGTTGGAATTTTCTGTTTACATCTGTGTTTGCATTTCTGTTTGCATCCGTATTTTAATTTTGTTGATCCACAGTCACAAAACCTTTCACAAAACCCCCCCACTTCGTGTCTGACCTAATTCTTGAACCACATTTGGACCTTGAGAGACGACCTAGGAGTCACTTCCTAGTCTATACTGCATTCTTTAATGCACATTAAATTTGTGTGGGTTGCGACAGCACATCAATGCCCAAGCATTTCTTGAGAAAAATTGGAGGGCTAACATTAAAACCGTCTAATCTTACCGTGACGGTGGCAGATGGTTCCACTAAAAAGCCACTTGGTATGGTGGAGAATGTGGTTGTGCGTGTGGAGCAAGTGGAGTGTTTGGCTGACTTTATAGTCATGGGCATTGAAGACGAGGAAAAGATTCCAATGATGGAAGAATTATGATGAGAGATAAAAATAATGTGCTCTTGCATGCTGGTTCTAAAGGAAAGAATGTTAGAATAAAGAAAAGAGCCAGACATAGAAAGTCAAGAAGAGAAGCTGCAGAGGATGAAAGCACAACAGGTACCAATTCTAACAGTTGTAATGTTTTGCAGGTACCTAAAGATGAGGAGGTTGATAAAGGAGGAACAATCCACTCAGAAGATATACCACTTCCACGAGGCTCACAGGTAAGATTCAAGAATAGGAAGTGGATTATCAACAATATCAAAGAAGATAGTAAGGTGGAGATCAGAAAACCATATAGTAAAGCCATCAGAAGAGTGGATAGAAGGCAATTGATGAGTTGGGTGGATGAAGAGCCCAACCAGGATGGAAGAACTTGATATTATTTAATCCCGCTTTGTATAAGACATTCGTAGTATAGGTTTATTTTATTTTGGTTATGTAACTTAATGGATTTTTAAACACTTTTGGGTAGCATCTACTGAGGGATGCTAAATTTTTTTGTATCTACTGAAGGATACAGGAAGGCACACCTACTGAAGGGTGTTGGAAGGATAAGCACTTACTAATGAGTGCTAGGCAGGTCTGGGTCAAGCTCGTGACGTTAAACAAGCGCTACCTAGGAGGCAACCTAGTTGATTACTGGGTCAAGCTCGTGACGTTAAACAAGCGCTACCTAGGAGGCAACCTAGTTGATTATGTTTGTTTTAAAACTCTGTGATACGTGCATTGCATGATTGAATGTTGCAATCTGAGAGGGGAAAGGCATAAGATTGAAAAATTGAATCTTGAAATCAAGTGCTATAAGGTGAGACTGCCAAAAGCAAGCAAAGAAGAAGAAGGGGAAAATTACCACCCACTGCCTGATGTTAACACTCTGGCAAGTGTACCAGATCGTTTCAAGTAATATAATTGGTAAACCCAATATCGTTCTCCCCAAAGGACTCGCAGGCCTTATCTTTCGTGCAAATTGAAATCGTAAGACTTGTAAAGAAAAAGTAATTGGTTTTGATAAAAGAAACAAAAAGTAAACATGCAAATGCGATTGATTCAATTGATGAGAAAAAGACTATGGATGAATGGAGTTGTTGGGGTTTACAATTTCATCTTATCCGCTCTCTCTTATCTACTCCTCTTATTTAATTCGCTTTGTTATCTAATTATCATGCAAACTTTCTTAGCCTACCCTTAACCCAATCCCTCGGCGAAAAGAGCCTATTAATAATTACTGGTTTGCTATCCTTAGCCTCCCCTAGTAATTAATAATGCATTATAAACGGAAGCGAAAACAATTGATCGTCCTACCCCCCTATCCTTAGGTAGGATTGCTTAATCAAGGAATTTCCCCCAGTTCATGACAGTACTGTACGTTCCCGTATCAATAAAGACAAACAACAATTATCGAATGAGTTAAACAATAAAAGCATTAAGCGCAGGTGAGAAACCCAATAATTGATAATCAAAGCATACGACAAGCATATAAATAAATAAGAGTTTCAATAAAAGAGAGTTTCAAAAGATTACATTGTTCCCCTACAACAAAAGGGTTTAGTTCACCATTGTCATGGTGAAACTAGATGAATAATGATGGAAGAATGGATAAACAAACCTAGATTGGATAAAGAGGAGACTAAGCATCCAAAAGATCTTCTCCAAGGAGTGAAAATTAGGTCTGGCCGCCCCCTTCTGTCAAAAGAATGCATCTAAATTCGCACTAGGGCTATTTGTAGCTGAGGAGCGTCACAGAATTTAGGCCCAAGCCCAGCAGACAACCACCCGGCGTCACACTTTGGCGCCCGGCGATGAGTTGTACCTCCCAGCGGTTTGCCTCGTACCGCAAAACCGCCTGGCTACACCGCCTGGGCGCCAACAGTGGCTTCTCCTCACTTTTGGCAGCCCAGCGTTGGATTTTTGGCGTTGGGTGGTTCCTAGACACTTCTTTTCTTCATGTTTCTTCTTCTTTATTGAGTCTAAGACCTTCCATCTTTGATCCATTTTTCATATTCATCAAAAACACTGCAAAATAATGCAAAACAAGCATAATACCTCTAGAAACAGATTTTGACTCTCAACTGACTCAACTTATGTGTTTTGCTTGATTCTAAGCTCATTCTAAGCCTTGAAGGTTGTATTTTACCCTCAAATGAAGCATGAAAATAACTGTTTTTCAACCGTTATCACAACCCCAAACTTAGAACTTTGCTTGTCCTTAAGCAAACAAAACAAAACTTGGCTTTCCACTTTTTCATCCAATAATTCAACACTCCTAACATTTATGACAAGAACTACTCAATTTCAGATTTTCAATGGAATCACATCAAGATGCATGCATGGTTTCAATTCAATTCAGTTCACATGATAACATATTTCTCAACAGATGTTACATTTATGAATGATCAATCCACTAAGCAAAAATGTAAGCATGAAATTTATCAATTCTCACCAAGCAAGTGTTTCACTCAATAACTCAAGTGTTTAGGATGGCACTCCAACTCTCTATTATTCACAGGTCACATGAAAAAAAATTGCCATTCATCTAAAACAATCAAAATCTTCATATGGAAATGCCATCATAAGGACTTTTCTGAGGCTTGTATTGAAGCTGGGCTAACAAGAAAAATTGATTTTTCTGGATCACAAAATCTTTGAATCAAGAGAGCTCATTTGGCATTCAAGGTTCAAGTTCAAATATCTTTCTTAACCAATCTCACTTATTCCCAACTTCTTCCCTTTTCTTTTATTTTCACATTGAGCTCATCTTCCATGCTTTTCTTCTTTTCTTTTCTTTTTCTCATGCATTTTTCTTCCTTCACAATTGAGCTCAATGCTTTTTAATTGCCTTTCAATTTCCCCCATACAACCCTAAACTTGAACCTTGTCAACACATACAGTTAAGCTCAACCCAACTCAAGGTAAAGAATTTCAAACCAAGGGTTCTCATTTTGTTTAAGGCTAAGGTTCAAAAAGGGTGTAATATTTCGAGCACTTTGGGTGAAAAATTTGGCTAGAGAAGGGTTGTCAAAAATGGCCTTGATCATATGACATTCACATGCAATTCAATAAATCATCAAGATTAAGGTAAAATCATTCATGTTTTCCAGTGAACAATACATACAACAATAAAAACTCTGGAGCTCGATACCTCACACAGCATGCTTTCTCACACATCATTCATTTGTACACCCTGCTTAGCATCATAACCACAATCATAATTCATAACACATTTGTTCACATTGCTAGTGAACTTTGTCACTTGGATATTAACATGCAACACAACTCAATTATCATTCACATCCAATTATCATCAAATAGATTTATCATGCATGTCATTCAGTCAAACATTGTCAGAAAAGTCTTCAAGCCAAGCATAAATACTGAAAATAATATGCTCCTATACTACAAATCAAAAGTACAAAAGACAAAGAAAAATTCTTGTCCAAGTGCTGGCATCCATCAGTAGATGCCCTTAATACACGTCCTCATCTGAGTCATACTCATCCTCATCATGGGCATCCTCAAAGTCCTCATCCTCCTGGTCATCATCCTGTCCGCCTGAGGCTCCAGCTACTCCAGACCAACTGCCATGTACCTGCTCTTGGGGCCAAGCATCGCACTATGAAACTCGTACATAGTCCACTTATGCATTGGTGGCTAATTGTATAGTCCTACAATCATCTCAGTAGTGGGCACCTGCCCTCTACGAAGAGACTCCATCCTCGCCTCCATCATAGACATGTACATATCCCTCATCTGAAAAGGCTCTGGCTGTTGTGCTGGTGATCTCCTAAGACGTCTCCTAGGTGTCGCTCCTGCTGCACCTGCCTCTACACAGTACTGATGATAATAAGCTACATTAATGACATTCCTGGGTCTCTCATATGGTGGAACTGCAGTGTCCACCCCAGCATGCTGACACAAAAAGGTGATTAGAGATGGATGCCCCAATGGTGTCCTGCTACTCACTATAGTAGTGCAGCTCTGTATCTCATCAGCAATGATCCTACCGACGTTTACGTCCATCTACCTCAGCATGCAGTAGATGAGAATGATCTGATGCATCGTGATGTCGGAGATATGGGAGCACGGTTGGATGTTGGCATGAGTGAATGCCATCCAATATTTTGCCAAAGGCGTCAAGTCTAGCCTCTTAATGTTAACCGGTGCTCCATTACTTTAGCCTGCAAATGCCTTACAGGGAGATACATAACCCTCCCAATCTCGGCTATGTCACGAAACACACCCACCTGTGCCTCATACTGACATTGCTCTCCTGGCCATTCAGTACCCAAAAAGCTGTTTATGGTATCGGGGTCATACCTGACAATATGCCCCCTCACATAACTCATAAACCTTCCAGCCGAAACTCCATCTCTAGGTATAGCGTTTGTATATAATTCCTTCACCAACTCAACGCTAGCCGGTGCAGGGTAAGTTGTCAACCTTTTCCAGTCTCTCCTCATAATCTCTACTGCAAATTCAGGGGCCAAATCAGGAATGAAGGTAGCCCTCTTTTCCATGAGTAATCTCCTCTCTTGCACAGTTGCATAGTGTTCTTCATGCTTTCAGGAGAGGAACTTATGAGAGTAAAATTCTCGTGGCCTTTCAGGCTCCTTCCTCTTGTTGCCAGTATTTCTCCCCTTTCTTGATGCTGATGCCATTCCTACATAAAATATAATTCAAAACAAACCACAGGAATTCATCATTAGAAGTTAACACATAATTAATCAATTCCATACTAGTTACAGTGCAATTCTGAGGGTAAAACAATGCCCCCCTCAGTATCCCTGCATCAAAATCAAGCATCCATCAAAAATTGCAGCAAACCGCCCGGCGGTACGCTAGGGTTTCGAAAAAAAAACTTTTCTAAACTGCCCCAATCTCCACTCAAACACTAATTTCATCAATCCAGACAACATCCATGCAATTTAATCGGTTTAAACAGTTCCTATTTCATCAATTTGTGCATGGAAATCAAAAATCATGATTAATCATGTTCCTAAGCATGTTCTTCGTTAAATTTCAAAAATAGAAACCTAAGAATGAAATTGCACAAATTACTTGAGTGGAGATGCTATATGCTTGCAAAAATCCTCCAATTGATGATGGAAAACTCCCAATGCACAACTCTCACCAAAACCCCCAAATTTTAGATAAGAAAATATCTTTTTGTGAGTGGGTGGTAAGAAAATGTGGGAAAATCTCTTTGGAAACCCTTTGAAGGTGCGAATTGGATGCTAAGGCGTAAGGAGACCGCTTGGCGAAATGCAAAGGAGGGGATTCAAGTGCAGAACATCTAAAACTGCCCAGCTTTAAAGAGCTTGGGCTGGGATGTTCGCCGCTACCGCCCGACAGTGAGCAGTAGTTTCTCACCCCTCTTCTTTACTTGCTTTTGTGTGATTCCTCCCTATAGCACCTAATTTTTGACTTCAAATTTTCAATTACAAATCTTTCCCCTCTCAAATGTACATGCCAACCTATAATGCACTTAAAACAGAGTTTAAAAACCAATAAACAATCAACCGGGTTGCCTCCCAGGTAGCGCTTGTTTAACGTCATGAGCCTGACCCAAACCTGTTTAGCACTCATCCGCAAGTGCAATAATTACCAGCACCTATCAGCAGGTGTATCATCCTGATATCCTTCAGTGGATACAAGAAGTTTGCATCCCTCAGTAGATGCTACCCAAAAATTGTTCAAAACTCCCAAAATTACATGTCCAAAAAGAGATAAACCTAAGACTAATGTTTTACAACAAAATAAATTGTTCCAGCAACATCACGTGTTATCCTTTGTGTTGGTGTCTCCAATACACCATATCCTCCGCTTTCCTCTATTCACTCATTCGGTGTGTCTACTGTATGGTGCTTCAATCTCCATCACCCCTTTCTCCTTCAGCTCTTTTAATACCCACTTCCTCCACTTATATTTCACTTTACTTTTAGGTCGTAATGGGTCTTCTTTCGATTCTAGATGAATAGTTCTTCCTTCTTTACTCACAGGTACCTGCAAAACATTACAGCTGTGAGTATAATCAGTACCTGATGTGCTATCTTCATATTCAACTTCTCTCCCTGACTTCTCATGTCTGATTCTTTTTTTTTACTTTGACCTCATTCTCCTCATAGCCAGTATAAAGAAGCGAATAGTCTTGGTCTCTCATGATTATTCTTCTATCATAGACACTAATAAGCATCTTTGAAGTTGCCATGAAGGGTCTTCCCAAAATCACAGGAATCTCTTCATCAGTTTCCATGTCCATGACAATGAAGTCTACCACGAACTCTAGCTGCTCCACTCGCACAATAACATCTTCCACCATACCAAGTTGTACTTTTATGGAACCATCCGCCATCGTCACATCAAGATCAGACGGTTTCAATACTAGCCCTCTGATTTTTTTCAAGAAATCCTTGGTTATCATATTGATGCTAGCTCCCGAATCTATCATGGCTTCTACATCAAAATCATTCAGAACACATGATAGTGTTAAACATCCTGGATCTTTTACCTTGGGCGGATGGTTCCTCTTCTGAGGTTGGATAACAGGATCCTCTTCTTCATCAGTGAGTTCAATTTCATCTTCGAGGTTGTATTTAATTCTTTCGGAATAGGGAGGGATCTGTTGATTTACTAAAGGTATTACTGTCATTTGGTTAAAAATTTCTCTAAACGTCCCATTATGACTGCTTTCTCTTCTCGTTTCTTCTTCACCTCCACTAGTATCTAACTCAATGATTTCTTCTTCTTTCTCACTATCTTCTTTTTCATCTTCACTGCTTTTCTGATCATTGAATTCATCAGCACTCATCATCTCTTCATTTTCTTCTTCACTACTTTCAAAGTTAATTGGTTCAACTTTTGCCTTCCTTTTATCTCCTTTCAGAATATGTTTGCACTCTTCTTTAGGGTTAACATCGGTGTTAGCCCTAATCTGATTCTTCTCAGTGGTTTCTATCCTTTTAGACAGCTGGCCAATCTGTGACTCCAATGATCTAAAATTGGCTTGATTATTGTTCAACTGAGACTCATATCCTTTGAAAAAATTATCAAATCTGTCGCTTAAGCCTCTAACAGTCTCTGTCAAGTGTTAACACTCTGGCAAGTGTACCAGATTGTTTCAAGTAATATAATTGGTAAACCCAATATCGTTCTTCCCAAAGGACTCGCAGGCCTTATCTTTCGTGCAAATTGAAATCGTAAGACTTGTAAAGAAAAAGTAATTGGTTTTGATGCAAGAAACAAAAAGTAAACATGCAAATGCGATTGCTTCAATTGACGAGAAAAAGACTATGGATGAATGGAGTTGTTGGGGTTTACAATTTCATCTTATCCGCTCTCTCTTATCTACTCCTCTTATTTAATTCGCTTTGTTATCTAATTATCATGCAAACTTTCTTAGCCTACCCTTAACCCGATCCCTCGGCGAAAAGAGCCTATTAATAATTACTGGCTTGCTATCCCTAGCCTCCCCTAGTAATTAATAATGCATTATAAACGGAAGCGAAAACAATTGATCGTCCTACCCCCCTATCCCTAGGTGGTATTTCTTAATCAAGGAATTTCCCCCAGTTCATGACAGTACTGTACGTTCCCGTATCAATAAAGACAAACAACAATTATCGAATGAGTTAAACAATAAAAGCATTAAGCGCAGGTGAGAAACCTAATAATTGATAATCAAAGCAGATGAATAATGATGGAAGAATGGATAAACAAACCCTAGATTCGATAAAAAGGAGCCTAAGCATCCAAGAGATCTTCTCCAAGGAGTGAAAATTAGGTCTGGCCACCCCCTTCTGTCAAAACAATGCATCTAAATTCGCACTAGGGCTATTTATAGCTGAGGAGCGTCACAGAATTTAGGCCCAAGCCCAGTAGACAACCGCGCGGCGTCACACTTTGGCGCCTGGCGGTTTCCCCTTTATCGCGCCACCGCCCGGCGGTGAGTTGTACCGCCCGCCGGTTTGCCTCGTATCGCAAAACCGCCTGGCTGCACCGCCTGGGCGCCAAACAGTGGCTTTTCCTCGCTTTTGGCTGCCCAGCGTTGGTTTTTGGCGCTGGGCGGTTCCTAGACTCTTCTTTTCTTCATGTTTCTTCTTCTTTATTGAGCCTAAGACCTTCCATCTTTGATCCATTTTTCATATTCATCAAAAACGCTGCAAAACAACCATAATACCTCTAGAAACAGCTTTTGACTCTCAACTGACTCAACTTATGTGTTTTGCTTGATTCTAAGCCTTGAAGGTTGTATTTTACCCTCAAATGAAGCATGAAAATAAATTTTTCTGCCGGAAGCTTCCTACTTGCCCAGAAGAATTATTCTGATTTTGTCCAATGCTCGGGTGGTTCTTCCAACTTTGGCTAGAATTGCCTTGGTTAGCGTTACCTTGCCTGTATTGGAATTGGTTTCCCATGTAGTTGACTTCCTGCTGCATTTCTTCGGGAAAACCACATTGACCATTAATATGGTCACCACCACATAGATCACAAAGTTGTTGAGTTTGAGAGATATTCCTTATCCCCTTTGGAAGTTCAGAAAAGACCTGTGTTAGCTTATCCAGTTTTTGAGTAAGGACATGATTCTGAGCAGCCATAGCATCATCAGCAGGAAGATGCAAAAGTCCTCCTTTTTGTACAGCCCGGCGGTTTGTCTCGTACCGCAAAACCGCCTGGCTGCACCGCCTAGGCGCCAGACAGTGGCTTCTCCTCGCTTTTGGCCGCCCAACGTTGGATTTTTGGCGCTGGGCGGTTCCTAGACTCTTCTTTTCTTCATGTTTCTTTTTCTTTATTGAGTCTAAGACCTTCCATCTTTGATCCATTTTTCATATTCATCAAAAACGCCGCAAAACAATGCAAAACATGCATAATACCTCTAGAAACAGCTTTTGACTCTCAACTGACTCAACTTATGTGTTTTGCTTGATTATAAGCTCATTCTAAGCCTTGAAGGTTGTATTTTACCCTCAAATGAAGCATGAAAATAACTGTTTTTCAACCATTATCACCTGAGTGGTCCATTTTGGCGCCTGGGCGGTGGCGGCAGATTTTAGGCTCGGGCTTTCTTAAAGCTGAGCAGTTTTGATGTTTTTCACTTCTAAACTTCTTCCTTGCATTGCGCCAGAGCAGTCTCCCTAAGCCCTAGCACTCTTCTTTCATTTTCAAGAGCTTTTTAGTGAGATTTCCCCACTTTCTCATCACCCACTCATAAAAAATTCAACTTTCTACCATTGCTTTGTCAAAGTTTGGGGTTTTTGGTTGAGGGAGTTGCATTGGAGAGGACATGCATCATCAATTAGACAATTTTTGCAAGCATTCAAAGTCTCCACTCAAGTAAGTTGTGCAATTTCATTCTTAGGGTTTCTAATTTTGGAAAATTAATGAAGAACATGTGTAGGAACATGATAAATTACGGCTTTTGATTTCTATGCATTATTTTTTGAAATGGGAACTGTTCGAACCGATTGAATTGCATGATTTTGGTCTGGATTGGTGAAATTAGAAATAGAGTGGAGATTAGGACAATTTAGGAAGAGTTTTTGAAAAACCCTAGCCGCCACCTCCTGAGCGGTCTACTTTGACGCTGAGCGGTGGCTCGTCCAGGAAGCAAACCGCCTGAGCGGTCTTCTTGGACGCCTGGGCGGTCTGCACAGAATTTTACCTAAATGTTTGATTTGCGATACTTGAATGTTGAGGGCCCCTGTCTTCCCTCAGATCTGGATTCTTTGTGGTCTGAGAAATAAATTGTTGATGTACTAACCTCTAATGATGTTCTTGCAAATATTATTGGGATTATTTGATGCAGGAATGTCTACCTCAAGGAGAGTGAAGAATTTGGGCAACAAGAGAAAGGAGCCAGAGAGGCCAAGAAGATTCTATTCTTCTAGGTTTCTCTCTAAAAAGCACGAGGAGCATTTTGTTACTGTCCAGGAGAGGCGTTTATTGATGGAGAGGAAGGCCTTGTACATTCCTGAACTAGCTCCAGAGTTTCAACTGGAGATTGAGAGGCAAGGCTGGGAGAGATTGACTACCTATCCTGCACTAGCTAGCATTGAGTTGGTGAAGGAATTTTATACTAACGCCTTGCCGAGAGGAGGAGTGTCTGCTGGAAGATACATGAGCTACGTGAGGGGGCAATTGATCAGATATGATCCCGACATCATCAAGACTTTCCTGGGGACTGAGTGGCCAGGAGAGCAGTGCAGTTATGCTGCCATTCTAGGGGAGTACAAGGATTATGAAAAACTTGAGAGATTGATGTGTATCCCTGGGAGACATTTTCAGAGGAACGCTAACGGAGCACCAGTCAACATCCTTAGGGCAAATTTGACTCCCCTAGCCAAGTACTAGATGGCATTCACTCATGCCAATATACAGTCATGCTCTCATGTCTACGATATCACTATGCATCGGATTCTTTTCATCTACTGCTTGATGAATCAGATGGATATCAACATCGGCAAGGTGATCGCCGATGAGATTCAGAGCTGCGCTACTACTGTGAGTAGTAGGACACCACTGCGGCATCTGTCCCTGATTACACACCTATGCCAGCAGGCTGGAGTGAACATTGCAGTTCCACCTTATGAGAGGCCGAGGAGGACTATTGATGCCTCCTATTTTCGTCAGTACTGCATGGAGGAGGCACTTGCCGGAGCAGCTCCTAGGCGACGTCCTAGGAGGCCAGTAGCAAAGCAGGAGGATGTACCTGCAGATGCACCGGCGCAACATGCTGAGCCTTTTCAGATGAGGGATATGTACATGTCCCTAATGGAGGCAAGGATGGAGTCTCTTCGCAGAGGGTAGGTGGCCACTGCCGAGATGATTATAGGACTTTATGATCAACCACCAGTGCACAGGTGGACTATGGATGAGTTCCATAGTACGATGGCTTGGCCTCAGGAGCAGGCACAGGGCAGTGGGTTTGGAGCAGCTGGAGCACCAGGCAGAGATGATGATGATGATGAGAACTTTGAGGATGCATAGGATGAGGAGGAGTATGACTCAGATGAGGACTTGCGTTGAGGGCATCTACTGATGGATGCTAGCACTTGGACAGGGATTTTTCTTTTTCTTTTGTACTTTGGATTTGTAGTATATGAGAATTTTATTTTTATGTCTATGCTTGGCTTGTACACTGATTCTGATGATGGTTTGTATTTTTTTAATGCATGACGAGTTATTTAATAATGATTGAATGTGGTTGGTGACTGAGAATGTGTGTGTTGATATCCAGGTGAATGGTTCACTAACTATGTGAACATATGTATTGTGGTTCATGATTGTGATTGTGATGCTAAGCAAGATTCATGAGTGATGTGTGAGAAAGCATGTGTGTGAGGTATTGAGCTCCAGAGTCTTTAATGATGTATGTCTATTCACAGGGAATCATGAATGATATTGCCTTAGTCTTGATAATTGATTGAATTCCATGTTTATGTTATATGATCAAGGCCATGTTTGGAAACCCTTACTTAGCCAAATTTTCACCCAAAAAGCTTTTATATCCTTTTTAACCATGACCTTAAACAGTATGAAAACCCTTGACTTGAAAGTATTTACTTTGAGTTGGGTTGAGAATACTTGTATACATTGAAAAGGTTCAAGTTTGGGGTTGTATGGGACAAAATGAAAGGCAAAAGAAAAGCATTGAGTTCAAGGGTTGAAAAGAAAAATGCATGAACATAGAAGAAAAGAAAAAGTAAAAGCATGAAAGATGAGCTCAATGTAAAATCAATGAAAAGGGAAGAAGTTGGGAATGAGTGAAATTGGTGACAAATAGAGAGTTTAAACTTGAAACTTTGCAATGATGAAATAGTTCTCTTAACTCAAGGATTTTGTGATCCAGAAGAACCAATTTTTCTTGATAGCCCAGCCTCATTACAAACCTTGGAAAAGCCCTTGTGATGGAATTTGCATGAAAATATTTTGGTTGTCTTAGATGAATGGCAATATTTTTTATGTGACATGTGAATATTAGAGGGTGGAGTGATTCCTTAAACACTTGAGTGATTGAGTGAAACACTTTCTTGGTGAGAATTGTTGAAATCCATGTTTACATCTATGCTTAGTGGATTGATCATTCATGAATGAAACATCTGTTGGAAGATATTTGAATATGTGAATATGATTGGATTGAAAGCATGCATGCATTTTGGTAGGATTCCACTAAAAATCTGAATTGAATAATAACTTGCTGTGAAGAAAAGGATTTTGAAAAGTGTTGAACTATTTGATGAAAAAGTGGGAGGCCAAGTTTTGTTTTGTTTGCTTGAGGACAAGCAAAGTTTTAAGTTTGGAGTTGTGATAACGGTCTAAAAAACCGTTATTTTTATGCATAAATTTGATATCAAAACACACCCTTTGTGGCTTAACATGAGCTTAGAATCAAGTAAAACTCTTAAGTTGTGTCACATGAGAGTCAAGCTGTTTTTAGAGATATTATGCTTGTTTTGCATTGTTTTGCAGGGTTTTTGATGAGAATTGAAGATGGAAGTGAAGTAGGAAGGTCATAGACTCAAGAATGAAGGAGAAAAAGGAAGAAAAGAAGAGTGTATCGACCGCTCAAGCGTCAAATTCCAACGCTGAGCGTCCTAATTCGAAGTGGAGCTACTGTCTGGCGTGCAGGCGGCGACGCTGAGCGTCTAGAGCGACAAGAGGAAAACCACTCAGCGGTCCACTTTGGCGCATGGGCGGTGGCGCGGCTTGAGGCAAACCACTGAGCGGCCAACTTTGGCGCCTGGGTGGTTGTCTGTTTTTATATTGTAGATTATGAGATCTTTCTGTTATCTTTTTGGATTATAAATAGACCCAGTGTGAATCAAAATGTAATTCCTTTGGCAGAGAGAAACGTCCACAGCAGCTCTACACTCCTTGGAGGTCGTTCTTTGGATGCCTAGGCTCCAATCTACTAAATCTAGGGTTTATTCTTTTATTCTTCCATTGTATTTCATCTAGTTCATCATGATCATGGTGAACTAAACCCTTTCTTCTTGGGGAGCAATGTAATCTTTTGAAACTCTCATATATCCAAATTCTTATTTATTTTATATGCTTGCATATGCTTGATTTATCAATTGTTGGGTTCCTTACCTTTGCTTAATGCTTTTATCGTTTAACTCATTCGGTAAATGTTGTTTGTCTTTATTGATACGGAGCCATACAGTAATGTGATGAACTGTGGGGAATTCCTTGATTAAGCTAATATTGCCTAGAGATAGGGGTAGGATGATCAATTGTATTTTGCTTCTGTTTATCATGCATTATTAGTTACTAGGTGAGGCTAGACATAGCAAGCCAGTAATTAGTAATAGGCTCTTTTCGCCAAGAGATTGGGTTTAGGGTAGACCAAGAAAGTTTGCATGACAATATGATAAATAAGGGAATTAAATAAGAAGAGTAGATATAAGAGGGTGGATAAGATGAAATTGTAAACCCCAACAACACCATTCATTCATAGTTTCTTTTAGCCAATTGAATCACTACATCTTGCATATTTATTTTCGTTTGCATTCAAAAACCTAAATTTAATTCTTTTCTCAAGTCTTATGCGATTGGTTTACACGAAAGTTAAGGCCTAAGAGTCCATTGGGAGAACGATATTGGGTTTTACCAATTATATTACTTGATAACGATCTGGTACACTTGTCAGGGTCTTAATAGTCGCCACCACCACCACCGCCAAAACCACCACCCCCATAACCACCACCCCCATAACCACCACCCCCACGCCGCCGCCACCACCACCACCACCACCACCACCACCACCACTACCACCACCAAAACCAACGCCATAAGCACCGCCGCCCCCCGCCGCCACCACTAGCACCACATCCACTAACACCACTAAAACCACCACCACAACTACCACCATCACTACAACCACCACCACTACCACCACTACCACTACCCCACCACCACCAGCACCGCCACCACCAGCACAACCCCCACCACCACCACCACCACCATCGTCGCCACCACCACCACTACAACCACCACCACAACCACCACCACAACCACCACCACAACCACCACCACCACCACCACCACCACCACCACAACCACCACCATCGCCGCAACTGCCGCCGCCATCACCACCACCACAACCATCACCACCACCACCAACACCACCACGATCACCACCACCACAACCACTACCACCTCCGCCGCCGTCCCGCCGCTGCCCCAGAAACTACCACGACCACCACGGCCACCACCACTGCCGCCACCACCACCACCACAACCACTGCCACCGCCGTTGCCGTCACCACCACCACAACCACCACCAACACCACCACCACAACCACAACCACCTCCGCCGACGCCACCGGCGCCTCCACCACCACTACAACAACCACCACCACAACCAGCACTACCATCACCATCGCTGCCACCACTAACACTACCACCACCATCACCATCGTTGCCACCACCACCACCACAGCCACCGCCACCACCACCACCACCACCTCCACCATCACCACAACCACCAGCACTGCCGTTGCCGCCATCACTACCACCACAACAACCACCACCACATCCAGAAGCACAACCCCCACCACCATAACCACAACCACCACCACAACTACCACCACCACCACCACCACTACCACCACCACCACCAATGCCACAAGCACCGCTGCCTCCGCCGCCACCACTAACACCACTAAAACCACCACCACCACTACCACACCACCACAACCACCACCACCACCACCACCGCTACCACAATCACCACCACCACAAATGTCGTGCCACCGACGCCACTGCCACAACCACCACCACCACCACAACCGCCGCCGCCACCACCATCACTACTACCACCACCACCATGCCACCACTAGAACCGTCACCACCACCACAGCCACCACCACCACCACCGCTGTCACCGCCACCACCACCACCACCACCACCACCACCACCACCAGCATCATCACGACCACCACCACCGCCGCCGTCGCCGCCACCACCAACAGCAGGACCACCACCATAACCACCAACATCACGACCACTACCACCACCACCACAACCACCACCACCACCATCGTCGCCGCCACCGCCGCCTCTACCGCCGCCGCGCCGCCGGCGACCCCTAAACCACTACCACCACTGTTAAACCCCTGACAAGTGTACCAAATCGTATCAAATAATAATAATTGGTAAACCCAATATCGTTCTTCCCAAAGGACTCTTAAGGCCTCATCTTTCTTGTAAACTAATCGTTTAAGACTTGAGTAAAGAAAATAATTTTAATTGTTTAAATGCAAAACAGAAATAAACATGCAAATGCAAGAATTCAATTGACGAAGAGAAACTATGACTGAATGAGGTTGTTGGGGTTTACAATTTCATCTTATCCACTCTCATATATCTACTCTTCTTATTTGCTTTGCTTATTTATCATATTTCCATTCAAACTTTCTTGGTCTACCCTTAACCCAATCCCTTGGTGAAAAGAACCTATTACTAATTACCGGCTTGCTATCCCTAGCCACCCCTAGTAACTAATAATGCATAATGAGCGGAAGAAAAATACAATTGATCGTCCTACCCCTATCCCTAGGCGGTATTAACATAATCAAGGAATTCTCCCTAGAACATGACTTACCGTACGTCCCCATATCAATAAAGACAAACAACATCTACCGAATAAGTTAAACTGTAGAAGCATTAAGCACAGATAAAGAACCCAACAATTGATAAATCAAGCATATACAAGCATATAAAGTAAACAAGAATTTCAATATATGAGAGTTTCAAATGATTACATTGTTCCCTAACAACAAAGGGTTTAGTTCACCACAATCATTGTGAAACTAGATGAATTAAATGGAAGAATGGAAAAGCAAACCCTAGAATTGATAAAGTGGAGCCTAAGCATCCAAGAAATGTCCTCCAAAGGTGTAAAGCTACTGTGGACGTTGTTCTCTGCCAAAAAAAAGAATTACATTTGGATTCGCACTAGGGCGCCTAAATTGGCCGCTCAACGGTTTGCCTCAACAGACGCCACCGCCCAAGCGCCTAAAATGACCGCTAAGCGGTTTGCCTCTTGTCGCTCTTGACGCTCAACGGCACCGCCTAGGCGCCAGACAACAACTTTTCCTTGCACTAGGACGCTCAACGGTGGAATTTACCGCTGAGCGGTTCACAGACTCTTCTTTTCTTCCTTTTTCTCCTTCATTCTTGAGTCTATTTTGATGAGTCGATATTTTATTGATTTCACTTAGTTTATTGTGCTAGAATTAATCAGGGAATTATGCTTAATTGTCCGATATTTTTCTGTTTTTACTAATTATGCTTAATTTGACCGGAAATTCTAATTTTAATTAATTTGAATTATCTAAGCTAATTAATTGCATTATTAATTGCAGGAAAAATTTTGGAAATATAATTTGAGACATTTGGAGGTTAAAATGAGGTGCTACCAATACCCACTTGCAATTTATTTGTCTTGCACACTGATTTTACTGCAACATAAATATGGAGCATGAGTGGAATTATTTTAGGCTGAAAAGAAATGACAATTGGGCCCAAAAGATGGAGGTTTATTCAAGATGTGTAGCACAAGAACTTATTTTGGAAAATACACTTGATTTTCCTTTAGAAGCATTGTTGCCACACAACCACATCTTGAAAAGCATGCTTCAATTGAGAAAGCATTCTGCAGCACACTGATTCATTACTCGCCACCAGGCCACATACATATATATTTATAAACGCTGATGATAAGCTTTAGGCGTGTCCAACATTAAAGGTAGTGGCTGCCAAGGAGAAAGGGACCCATTAGCAAAATATTAATGTCCATCCAGCCGTGCCACACACAAAATTAAAGGAGGCTCCATGTCAATTGAAGAAGAGCTGTTGCGGCCCACAAGTAAAAAACTGACTTTTTGGAGCAACAAAAAGTCCAGCAGCCCATGAGCACGGGTAGGTCTGGGAATGGGAAAATAAAAAAGCTTCCAGCCACCACTCGAAAAAAAAGAAAACACACATCACGCAGAGGGATTTTTTTTTTCAGTTCTAGACTTGGAGATGAAAGGTTATGGTTGAAGGTTGGACGGTGATTTCAGGGAGGGAGAGCACGTTATTTTCTTGCAAGCTCACGTCTTGGGGGCACTTGCCTGGAAGGTCTGGAGCAGCCGACACACTCCACTTGGAGGGCTGCTGCACGCTGGTTGAGATAAGCTTCCACACGGTGAAGCTCTTGTTGGTTTCTAGGAAGAAAAATTCATTTCTTTTTTTTTTGGAAAATACTTATTTCATTTGTCAGCTCATTAGTTTCTGCTACAGACAATGTGATGTTTAACTTTTCTTTCCTTTATTGAGTTGATTCCCGTGATTAGGAGAAAGGCTACATTTCATTTTCTTTTTTTGTCAATAGAGGATAAAGTTGATTTGAAAGCGTTGTTGGAAAGAAATGCTTCTTTTATTTTGTGATTAATGCTTTGGAGATATTATTTTTATCTTGGAGAATGAAGAAATAATTAGGCGTTGATTCATGAGAATGAGTTGCACAACTGGAGGCACTCGGTCACAACATTTTAATAAAAAGAATGTGCTGGATTCGTAGGAGGTAGCCCATGTGATGCAAGTGGAGGATAGCCCATTGAGAAGCTGAAACCGAGAAGAGGGGAAGAAGTGTACACGGGTCATTGGTTGCTTTTCCTGGAGATGCACACACGGCTTTTACCTATTTAGTTTTAAAGAAAAGGGTTAATTCAATTTTCAACTTGGAAAAGACACGGCTGCCTCATCTTGTTTTAAGAATTAGAAATTCGGTTTTCAATATAAAAAGGATGATTTCAATTGGAGAAGAGGAGGTGGCACGGCCTGATCCCGTGGTGAATTAGTCTTACAATTTTCAAGCTTTATTTCAATGTACATTTTATTTTTTAGCGTTGCATTTTAAGAGCTTTAATATGTCTGGATATTTATCTATTGCATTGTTTGGTTTAATGTTTTCATTTACTTTGATGTTGTCTAGTATGTTTGGTAGTGTTAATTTAGTTGTCATGTTAGCTTAGGTTAGACGGGTTGGTTGTTAATAAAATACAGTGTTTCCTTGAGAATTCCCGGACTGTCTTTATGTTTATTCTGCTCTGCCTGACATTCTGTGAAATCTGACTGTGTTAACGGGTATACGCTTAGTTGCCTAATTGGTGATTGCATCTTCGCTTAGTTGATCGATCTGTATAGAACACATAGGATGGAATAGGTGTATTGCATTCGCTTAGTTCGTAATTATGATAGCATGATTAGCCTTCGCTTAGTCGGTTAGCTGTGCTGGATTAGAGGCTAGATTAGTTTATTCATGAGACCTCTGCACTTTAATTATCATACTACTGCTCGGATTTGGCTCAATATTTAATCTGTTGTCTGCCTGCGATTAGGTATACGCTTTGTTGCCTGATCGGTGTTTAATCTTCGCTTAGTTGATTAGACTGCATGGTGGATGACTGATTGGATTTGAGCATTGCATTAGCTTAGTTTGCA
This sequence comes from Vigna reflexopilosa, assembly GCA_027742785.1. Classification (NCBI taxonomy): domain Eukaryota; kingdom Viridiplantae; phylum Streptophyta; class Magnoliopsida; order Fabales; family Fabaceae; genus Vigna; species Vigna reflexopilosa. The sequence goes on from CM050932.1 coordinate 15,153,697, forward strand.
TTTTTGAAGACCGAATTAGCCTTCGCTTAGTTGGATGATTCGTGTCGGATTTGGATTAGAGTAGTGTGTACTTGTCGTTTATATGTGATTGAAAGCATAGTAATTAAGTTAATGACCAACCGTTTTCATTCTGTTTTTGATTCCGCTTTTACATTTCTTTTTGCATCTGTGTTTACATTTCTGTTTGCATCTGTGTTTTAATTTAATTCATCTGCATTCACAAAACCATTCAAAAATCCCCCACTTCGTGTCTGACCTAATTCTCGAACCACATTTGGTCCTTGAGAGACGACCTAGGAGTCACTTCCTAGCTATACTGCATTTCTTTAATGCACATTAAATTTGCATGGGGTGCGACAACCCATCAAATTTTGGCGCCGTTGCCAGGGACCAACGGTTCAGTTTTAGGTCTTTTGTTGTGTTAGTAAGTGTTGTGTTTTGTATTGTGTTGTGATGTGATGTTCTGTTTTATGTGTTCATTATTGTGTGTTGCATGTTTAATTGTGTTGTGTTTGTTGTTTCGTAATTTTTAGCATTTTCATTCTTCTTTTCCCCTTTCTTCTATATGTCTACCTATTTTGCTTATGTGGATATTGTTTCTTCTGCCTATGTCGATGACTATGATTCTCCTTCTGCATCTAACTTTGATATTGCTTCTCATGCATATTCTGCTGATTTCTATCTTGAGAACAATATGACTCATCCTCCAATTCCTGAGAGTGCTCTTTGGGAGCCAGTTTTACTTATTGAGGATGATGTTCATTGTGTTCTCACCTCTGGACTAATAGATTTGCTGCCTAGGTTTTATGGTTCTGTAGGTGAATGCCCACATAGACACTTAGAGAGGTTCCAACATATTTGCTCTATAATGAAACCTCCACATGTCCCTGATGATCAGATTTTCTTAAGGGCATTCCTGCATTCATTAGAAGAAGCAGCATAGGGGTGGCTTTATTATCTTCCTCCTAAATTGAAGGACAATTGGGAAGATCTTAAGCATCTGTTTTTTGAAAGATTCCGCCCTTCACAACATCAATATCAAGAACCACCATTCCAGAATGCTTGTATGCCTCCGCCAGTCCAGGACCCACATCAGCTGCAGTTTCATGAGCCTGCCCAAGCAACTCCTCATCCTTTCACTACTTTTGAGGCTACATTGAAGGGGTTACTGAGGCAGATAGCCATGCAGAACATTCAGTTCCAACAAGAGACCAGAGCTTCCATTCAGAGTTTGACTGATCAGATGGGGCAGATGGCCACTCAGCTCACTGAGGAACAGTCTTATGTTTCAGAGGAATCACCATTTCAGGTTGTTCAGCTTCCAGATGATGTTGGTGCCATCCACATAGGAGATAGGGAGCAAAGTCACGAACTTACTATTGTGCCACCTACTTTCCCACCCTCTTATGTCCTCACTCTTGCACCTGAGGAGACTGATGAAAATTTTGAGGACCAGGCAGATATGAGCAACACTTTTGAGACAGGTAGACCAGCTTCACCTTCCACCACATTACCAATCTTCAGGGAAGTGGAGGTAAACATACCTAAGGTTGATTCTGTTGTTGATGATTATGCTGATGATAGGTATGTTGATGATTATATTGTTGATGAGCATGCTTTTAATTCTCCCTCTTTGCATGATGATCACCACTTCTTGCTATCACATTTGAATGTTTGTTCTCCATGCACTAAACATTAATCTGAGCCTGTTGTTGATATTGTTTCTAAATTTGAAATTGATTCATGTTCTGAGGGTATATCTGAGGTCCAGCATGTTACACTGGGATTGGGTGTTATACCCCTGCATGTTATTTTTGTGGAACCACATTGCACTAACCATGTTGCAGGAGGTACACATGAGTTTGACCAACACACACCCACGGTGGAAGACAAGGGTGCCAGTATACATAATAGTTTGAAGATTAATAGGCACCAGTTGAACCCGCTCATCAACAATCACTACTTCTTAGATCCAGCTGTGGAGGACATCTCCCTGCTTGATCAAATCTGGAGACTAAAGCAGTTCTTCCTCAACACTTCTTTGCTGAATCCGATGGTGGAAGATATCTCCCTGCAAGTCCAAAATTGGCAACTGCCACCATGACCAGGGGAGTTTCCTTTTTCCTTCTCCTCCCTTTCCTACTTTTATTGCACTTGTCCATAATCTGTTGATTGTTCTGATTTCTGATCTGATGATTATGACACACTGAGGACACTGTGTAGCTTAAGTGTGGTCTATTGGGGGAGATTCTGATTTTTCTTTTATTAGTTTATGTTTTCTACGTTAAAGTTTTTGTTTTCTAGGTAGTTTTTGTTGTGTCTTTTGTACAGTTTTGCATGTCTCTCTTGATTTCTGGACTTTGCTTAGGTTGTAGACTTGTCTTTCACTTCATTGATACTTTGAATTGTTGGAAATCCTTGCTTTTCTTTGCTTGGAAAGATGATTATGATGTTTGAGAGAGTTGATTTGATTGTGATAGAAATTACCCTGTGTGAGAACTTGAGCCACTTTATATTCTTTCTTGTGTGATATGTCTCTTGATTGCTTGCACATTTGCCTTGGCTTGACTCTTGTTGATGATTCTTGATTGATATGCATGTTTGGAAGTGATAAAGGCAGTTTTGTTGTTGAGCCTCTCTATCCAGATGAGCCTACCTTGTTGTGATCCTTTGATAGCCCTTTTGAGCCTTTACTTTCCCCATTTCTTTGTTTTGAAGCTCATACACTAGCCTTAAGTGAAAAACCATGATTACCTTAACCTTAGGGAATTTTGGAGCTTTGGAATTGTTTTAGGAATAAGTGTGGTCTCTTAGGATATTCAGAGGAATTGGTTAGTTGGCTCCTCTTCTTGTTTTGTTTTGTAAATATGTTGTGTATCTTGTCTCTTAGAGTTGTGTTCTGAAAAGAGAAAAAAGAAAAGAGACAAGATGAAAAACAGAAAAAAAGAAAAAAAAATACAGAAAAATGAGAAAATTAAAAAAAAAATTGTGAATAAAGGAGTCAAGAAGAGGATGGAATTAGAGGTTGTGGGTGTGTTTAAATGTGTTTACACTTGTTCCCCATTGCTCCTCTGTTCCTTATGGTTTGTAGCTTCTTATCCAGATGTATCCTCCCTTGTTCTTGGCCCCATTACAACCATGAAAAGACCTTTTGATTTGAACTTGCGTATTTGCTTGAGTGTTGATATTAGAGGCTTGCCAAGTCTATTTGTGTTTGCTTTCTTGAGTGCATTGAGTGACATTGATTTACCTTAAACACTTGAAAGAAACACTGATTATGTGCATCTGTGAGGCTCTATTGCTATTGGTTCATCTCTTGAACTGATTGACTGTTTTACATGTACTGAACTGTTTGGATGATTTCATGAGTATCTACTTTCATTGACTCTGTGTGGGATTCTGCCTATGCCTTTCACTGTCCAGATTTTGTGAGAATTGCGCAACTCTGTTTCTGTTTTGTGAGTCTTTGTTGTCTGTCTGTCGAGTCTGTGTCAATTCCCTAATGTCCGTTGAACTGTTCCCTGATTTGCGTCTTGATTTTGCCCAGGAGTGCAAAAGACTAAGTGTGGTCTATTTTGATGAGTCGATATTTTATTGATTTCACTTAGTTTATTGTGCTAGAATTAATCAGGGAATTATGCTTGATTGTCCGATATTTTTCTGTTTTTACTACTTGTGCTTAATTTGACCGGAAATTCTAATTTTAATTAATTTGAATTATCTGAGCTAATTAATTGCATTATTAATTGCAAGAAAAATTTTGGAAATATAATTTGAGACATTTGGAGGTTAAAATGAGGTGCTACCAATACCCACTTGCAATTTATTTGTCTTGCACACTAATTGTTCTGGAACATAAATATGGAGCATGGGTGGAATTATTTAGGCTGAAAAGAAATGATAATTGGGCCCAGAAGATGGAGGTTTATTCAAGATGTGTAGCACAAGAATTTATTTTGGAAAATACACTTGATTTTCCTTTAGAAGCATTGTTGCCACACAACCCACACTTGAAAAGCATGCTTCAATTGAGAAAGCATTCTGCAGCACACTGATTCATTACCCGCCACCAGGCCACATACATATATATTTATAAACGCTGATGATAAGCTTTAGGCGTGTCCAACATTAAAGGTAGTGGCTGCCACGGAGAAAGGGACCCATTAGCAAAATATTAATTTCCATCCAGCCGTGCCACACACAAAATTAAAGTAGGCTCCATGTCAATTGAAGAAGTGTTGTTGCGGCCCACAAGTAAAAAACTGACTTTTTGGAGCAACAAAAAGTCCAGCAGCCCCTGAGTACGTGTAGGTCTGGGAATGGGAAAATAAAACAGCTTCCAGCCACCACTCAAAAAAAAAGAAAACACACATCACGCGGAGGGATTTTTTTTCCAGTTCTAGACTTGGAGATGAAAGGTTATGGTTGAAGGTTGGACGGTGATTTCAGGGAGGGAGAGCACGTTATTTTCCCGCAAGCTCACATCTCGGGGGCACTTGGCTGGAAGGTCTGGAGCAAAATTCATTTTTTTTTTTTTTGGAAAATACTTATTTCATTTGTCAGCTCATTCGTTTCTGCTGCAGACCATGTGATGTTTAACTTTTCTTTCCTTTATTGAGTTGATTCCCGTGATTAGGAGAAAGGCTACATTTCATTTTCTTTTTTATTCAATGGAGGATAAATTTGATTTGGAAGCGTTGTTAGGAAGAAATGCTTCTTTCATTTTGTGATTAATGCTTTGGAGATATTATTTTTATCTTGGAGAATGAAGAAGTAATTAGGCGTTGATTCATGAGAATTAGTTGCACGGCTGGAGGCACTCGGTCATAGCATTTGAGTAAAAAGAATGTGCTGGATTCGTAGGAGATGCACACACGACTTTTACCTATTTAGTTTTAAAGAAAAGGGTTAATTCAATTTTCAACTTGGAAAAGACACGGCTGCCTCATCTTGTTTTAAGAATTAGAAATTCGGTTTTCAATATAAAAAGGATGATTTCAATTGGAGAAGAGGAGGTGGCACGGCCTGATCCCGTGGTGAATTAGTTTTACAATTTTCAAGCTTTATTTCAATGCACATTTTATTTTTTAGCGTTGCATTTTAAGAGCTTTAATATGTCTGGATATTTATCTATTGCATTGTTTGGTTTAATGTTTTCATTTACTTTGATGTTTTCTAGTATGTTTGGTAGTGTTAATTTAGTTGTCATGTTAGCTTAGGTTAGACGGGTTGGTTGTTAATAAAATACAGTGTTTCCTTGAGAATTCCCGGACTGTCTTTATGTTTATTCTGCTCTGCCTGTCATTCTATGAAATCTGATTGTGTTCTTGCAACGGGTATACGCTTAGTTGCCTAATTGGTGATTGCATCTTCGCTTAGTTGATCGATCTGTATAGAACACATAGGATGGAATAGGTGTATTGTGTTCGCTTAGTTCGTAATTATGATAGCATGATTACCCTTCGCTTAGTCGGTTTGCTGTGTTGGATTAGAGGATAGATTAGTTTATTCATGAGACCTCTGCACTTTAACTGTCATACTGCTGCTCTGATTTGGCTCAATATTTAATCTGTTGTCTGCCTGCGATTAGGTATACGCTTAGTTTCCCGATCAGTGTTTAATCTTCGCTTAGTTGATTAGACTGCATGGTGGATGACTGATTGGATTTGAGCATTGCATTCGCTTAGTTTGCATTTTTGAAGACCGAATTAGCCTTCGCTTAGTTTGATGATTCATGTCGGATTTGGATTATAATAGTGTGTACTTGTCGTTTATCTATGATTGAAAGCATAGTAATTAAGTTAATGACCAACCGTTTTCATTCTGTTTTTTATTCCGTTTTTACATTTCTTTTTGCATCTGTGTTTACATTTCTATTTGCATCTGTGTTTTAATTTAATTCATCTACATCCACAAAACCTTTCAAAACCCACCCACTTCGTGTCTGACCTAATTCTCGAACCACATTTGGTCCTTGAGAGATGACCTAGGAGTCACTTCCTAGCTATACTACATTTCTTTAATGAACATTAAATTTTCATGGGGTGCGATAACCCATCAACTACCATCACCATCGCTTCCACCACTAACACCACCACCACTAACACAACCACCACCACTAACATCACCACCACTAACACCACAACCACAACCATCGTCGCCACCACCTCCACCACAACCATCACCACCACCACCATAACCACCACTATCGCCGTAGCCGCGACCACCACCATCACCACCACCTCGACCACCACCACAACCACCAGCACAATCGTTGTCGCCACCATCACCACCACAACCACGACAACCACAACCAGAACTACAACCCCATCCACCATAACCACAACCACCACCACCACCACCACCACCACCACCACCGCCGCCACCACCACTAACACCACTAAAACCACCACCACCACTACCACAATCACCACCACCACAACCGTCCTCCACTGACGCCACTACCACAACCACCACCACCACCACCACCACAATCGCCGCCGCCATCACCGTCGCCGCCACCACCATCACCGCTACCACTACCACCATAACCACCACTAGAACCGCCACCACCACCACCATCCCCACCACAGCCACCACCACAACCACCACCACCACCACCGCTGTCGCCGCCACCACCACCACCACCACCACCACGACCACAATCATCACGACCACCACCACCGCCGCCGTCGCCACCACCATGACCACCACCATCACAACCACTACCACCACCACCACAACCACCACCACCACCATCGTCGCTGCCACCGCCACTGCCACCACCACCACAACTACCACCACCACCACCGTCGCCGCTACCGCCGCCGCCCCGCCGCTGCCGACCCCTAAACCACCACCACCATTAAAACCACCACGACCACCATTTCCACCCCCGCCGCCGCCACCACCATCACCGCCACCACCACCACTACCACATCCACCACCACCACCTCCACAAGCAATACCACCACTAACACCACCACCAGCAGCACCGCCAACACCACCATTACCACCATTGCCACCATCACCACCCCCGCCACCGCACCACCTCCACCACCGTCGTCGCTGTCGCCGTAACCACCACCACCACCACTAACACCACAACGACCACCACGACCACCCCTACCACCACCGCCGCCGCCACCACGATCACCGCCAGCATCATCACCACCACCACCGCCAGCACCACAACCACCACTGCCGTCGTCGCCACCACCACCACCACCACAAGCACCACTACAACCACCACCACACCCACCACCACCAGCACAACTACCAGCACGACCACTACCGCCGCCCCCGCTTCCGCCACCACCAAAACCAGCACCACAACCATGGCCACCTCCACCGCCACCACCACCACCACCACCACCACTACCACCACTGTCGTCGCCGCCACCACCACCAGTACAAGCACCACTACAACCACCACCACACCCACCACCACCACCACAACTACCACCACGACCACTACCGCCGCCCCCGCTGCCGCCACCACCAAAACCACCGCCACCACCACCGCCACCGCCACCACCACCACCACCACTGCCACTTCTGCCGCCATCACCACCGCTACCACCACCACCACCACCATCACCACCACTACTGTCGCCACCACCACCACCACAACCATCACCACCTCCATCGCCGCCACCACCACCACCATCACAACCACTAACACCACGACGACGACCACCACCACAACCACCACAACCACAACCACTACCTCTACCACCATAACCACAACCACCACCACTACCACCACCATAACCAGAACCACCGCCGTTGCCACCACCACCACAATCACCACCACCGCCACCGCCACCACCACCACCACTGCCACCACCACCACAACCACAAGCACCTCCATCACCATCGCCGACAACGATGCCGCCGCCACCACCACCACCACCACCACCCCCACCGCCACCGCCGTCGACACCACAACCACAACTACCACTGTCGCCGCCACCACCACCACCACCAAAAATAAGTTCTTTTCGCAATCTTGTATTCAAAGTATAAAGCTTTTTAAACTTTCTTGAAATGCAAGCAATCATAATATGTATGGAGCGGAAAATACGTAGTTGACTACGTAAAGAATAAAGTTGACTGTAATTGAAAAGATAAGGGATAGAGAAATGCAAACACAGGTTTTTATACTGGTTCGGCCAACAATGCCTACATCCAATGTCCTGCCAACCCAGGAAGCAAATGCACTATAATGGTTGCGGTTTTTACAAAAAGGAATCTATAGAAGACCTCCACGTCAAAAATATAAATCTCCTCTCTAACCCAAAACCAAAATATAGCTGCAGAACAAAACCAGATTTGCAGCAAGAATCCCCTCTTTTGCAATCTGGAACACCACTTCGAACAATCCTCAAAGTGAACTATCCCCCTATATCACAATAGGTCCAAATCCAGCAGTCTTCACAAGATGCCAAACCTTACACACAATTCAGCAGTCTTTACAGGATGCCAAGCCTTCAACACGATCACACAGATAATGATCAGCAAATGTAAGCGCAGAAAATCTCCTCTTTGAATCTCGTTCAAGAAAGATCACCACCATCTTCTTGGAGAATTCTTGGAGCTAAGAGAAATCTGAAACATAAATGAAATTGTTAGATCATCAAAAGTCTCCTGAACAAACCTGTGTTCATCCTATTTATAGATTTCTGTTAAACGGTCAGATTCTCAGTCGAATACGCTACTAATTCAGTCGACTGTATTATGACAGTTATAACAGATTAGTCAACATAACAGCTTTTAGTCAACCAAAAACAAACCACATTTAATACAGTTGACTAGGTCACCAATGCTCAACTAACTTTCAAATATATAGCCATTAGAGTGCAAGAGCATAACAGAATTCCAAATCATACAACAGATACAGTCGAATGTGTAGCACACATATTCGACTATCAACATGTAAAACATTTTGAAATTCTTTTCTTCTCAAAATAACACATAGCACTGATTCTCAAAATCTGTACAAAGGTTTTAGCATAGTCGAATCCATTAGTAATGTGGTCGACAGTACTATCACTTTGTCGCACAAGAATAAGTTCATAAAAGTGCTCATGATTTTCAGCTTTAAAAGATGTGCAATAAAACATATGAAATGATGTATAACACATAGCACATAAAGCATGTAAACACGTTCCAGATATATATCAATCAATCATCATAGGAACATGTAACACAATACATAAACATGTTCAACAAATATCACAATCAAACAGCATAAGAACATGTAATGGAACAACAACATGTGCTTGTTATTAAGCAATGTGTTGTCATCATCAAAAACCAGATTGATATAGAAATTGTGTTGTCAACAATCTCCCCCTTTTTTGATGATGCAGAACCATGATTAATAACCAACCATGTTTGCACACTTTAATCCATAACAGAGTAGCAAAAGAAATATAACACAGTTATCATAGTTCAAGTACTCTGCATGTAACATAGATAACAACAAATAATATCAAGCAGGTTATGGATGAGATAGAATAAAAATGCATTCTCCCCCTTTCATATTCTCCCCCTTTCACAAAGCTTTCATGCATTCTCTCCCCCTTTGTGCATTAGCAAAAAAGGTATGCTCTAGATATTTATGCTGATATATCAAACAGAGATGCATCAAAAAGAGTATGCAATATTCAAGATGCAGTGATGCTCTCATTAGCACATTTTAATCACATGAAAATGATAACTCCCCCTGAAATGCAGGCATGTGAACAAAAAAGTGTAAAGAGTGATACTCCCCCTGTCATTATGCATGGATATCAAAATCAGATCAGATGCACAATGCAGTATAACACAGAGTACACAAAGCAGTATGGTACAGACTTGTATCAAAGATAAGATAGCAAACAACTTAGTCAAACAATGATACAATCAACAATCTCACAATATTATCTCAAACATGATATGTAAAAATCAATTTATATCAGAGATAATGACAGATAATAAGAATAAGCAATCAATGAAAGAATAACCAAATTCCAGAATTGGAATTTATAACCCTGTTATAGATCAGTCGATTGCTGTATTCCCCAGTCGAATACATTGCTTTCCAAAGCTGTTGAATTCCACTTGAAGTTTCCAAAGCAATGTTCTTCCTGCAAAACCTTTCAAAGATCTTTTCCAGATCAAGCAATTTAGTTAAGCAAGAAATATAGTCATAAACAACAAAAGTCAATATGTACAGATTCATAACAATTCAAGCATAGTTGACTTCAAATAAATTGCAGTTGAATCAATCAATCAGATCAAGCAATATAAATCAAATTAAAAGCACCGAATTGATTCAGACTACTAATTTCATTTCCGTGAGAAAGATGTTACATTGATAGACTCAAGACAAGGAAAACAACAAAGACAACATAAGATAGCAATTTACGCCATACACAAAATGAAAAGCACGACATGAAGAAACACTTAGGATATCCTATGACTCTAGACAGGACAAGAAATACGAAGAACTTTCAAGACGTCCTAGTCTGAGTTAAGATGATCCGGAAGATTCTTCCTTGATTGCATTCTCTACATAGATTCCTGAAACTTCCTTGTGATCTTTGCCAAAGTTGTCAAATTTGTCATGAAGAATTCTGATTTGTTGAGCCACATATTTCTCAAACTTTGTTTCAAGAAAGAAATTTGAATTTCAGTTTCACAGTATCACAATGTTTTGAGGTATTACTAACAAGATTTTCTGCCATGAAATTCCACCCATTTATTGTTTTTACTAATCCTAGTAATATTAAGGAGTCTCCATTGAAGGTGTTTGAGGACCCCCAAAACCTTTTATGTTCATTCTTTATCTTTACACCTTGCAGAACAAGAATCTTGCTAATCAAACCAGCGTATGGTAGATATAGTGATTTCTTCAAAGCAGAGTTCTTCATATGATTATTTATCACACGCAACCAATTTATAGGTGTATTGTTTCTCACAGCATGAAGTAGGTAGATGTCTTCTTGAGTCATTTGGTCCCTCAAAATTCTTCCAGGTAGAATTATCTTTGCTCGAAAATGGGCCATAATCTTTTCTTCTTTTTGCAGTCGCTCATGTGCAAATATGTTTTCAGCATCATACATTCCGGGAAACCTTATCCAATCCTTGTAAACTTGTCTCTTGCTCAATAAGACATTTATTTCAGCAGTTGGAATGTGAAACAATGCACCATCTGAAGGAAGATTTGTAACAATATCCCAAATAAAATCATCAATGTAGATATCAACACCTTTCACTTTTGAGTAGATGATATCGTTTTCTTCCCTTAGATTATGATAAAAGACCTTCACAAGATCTGGATACTAGTAGCCCTTCATCTCAACAAAAGTAGACAGTCCTTGTCTTTCCAGTCAGTAAGGGAATGTGAAACCTTCATTCTTGAACAGAGACAATTCAACCCTCATAGGATCAACAAATATTTTTGGAGTTGCATTGCGAAACTTCCTTCGATTTTCTTCATCACTAATCCAGCCCATCAGATCAGAACTTTTAATTGAGACACTATCTTTGCTCTTCCTTTTGTACGCTGATTGACTTGATGAAGCCATAAGGAAATGAATTTTCTTGACGAATCTCTCTAACTCAGAAAGGATTTCTTGATGACTTGTGAGGACACAAATTTGAGATTTGATGTTTGACTTAAAGAGACTCATATAAAAGGAGTGTGTAATGGACCAATATTATGAAACAAAATTTGATATCATACAATGTACACTGACAGTTTTAAAACCGAATTTTGGTTAAGCTCAATGAGCATGTAGTTGACCATAGTAATTCAAAACAGACTTCTAAAATAGAGTCAGAACCATGCAAAGGACATAGTCGAATGAATTATTAAAGTAGTCGACTACAACACAGGAAAGCAGAGTTTTAGACACAATCAATCAATCAATCAGACAGACAATGTATTCATGTAATCACACAACAACAACCAATCAATACAAGCATAATGTAGTAGATTGATACAGATTTACCAGTAGATTGATACACAACAACAACATTTCTGTAATAGTAATTTCTAACAGTATGACCAACACAATTACAATAGAAACATGCATTCTTAGCATGTTTGCTTAAATCAATAAATCTCTTAGTATTGGTTCTGCTAGATTGAGCTTTGTAACCTATTCCTTGTCTATATATAGCTCTGCCAGATGATTTTAGTACACCATCTAAATTGTCTCTTCCTTGAGTAAACTTAGCTAGCGTGCTAGTTAAGTAATCTATCTTTTCAATATGAACAGGACAATTTTCATAAATTTTATCTACTGTAACAGTTTCAATCTTAACATTCTTAGCAGATAGCAAAGCTTCATTTAACTCTTTTTCTAACTTTTCATTTTCAGCAACAAGGTTGTTAATCCTATACTCAAAATCTCTTCTCTCAGAGTTTAGTCGATTAACCTTGTATTCCAGTCGCATTGCTTCAGCATGTAGTTCTCTGAATGTCTCTATAAGTTGCTGATATTTCTCTTTTATTGGTAGCTTCTCGAATTCTTCATCACTGTCACTGTTATTTCTTGATGTTCCAGCCATGTGGTAGATGTTGGATTCTTCCTCTTGATCAGCATCTTTATCACTTGAGCTTTCAGAATCTGTATTCTCCAAGCAATGTACACTAGTGCAAAAATGGGCTATAACATCACGCGGTCAACGTCTCACCGCCCAATTTGCAACGTTAAAAATGACCGGTGGCATTACCGTAAATAAATTCAATCGCTCCACGTCCTCGATTGAAACTGTTCGCTGACTAATATTTATTAACGACAAACAAAGCTTATATAGACGTAATCTAAAATGTGCTAACGTCAAACAAGGGCCAGAACAACGTAAAACAATGACCTTAGAAACACTTAACATCATTTTAAGAAACAACTGACGTTCAATTTAAAATAAAAAAATAACGAAATAGTGGTTTGCTTCCAGCAGTATCACTCTACCCACATTTGACGTCCACCATGCTAAATATTCGATGTTTTATATACCAGAGAGTGAATCCGTTTTTTATTCTTTATGCTTTTTTCTCTTTTACACCAAACAAAATGTCGCCCACTTTATGGTTTCGACGTTTATACCAATGTAGAACATCAAAAAATTTGGGGTCTGACGTGATGGTCCTTGGTGTACGAAACCTAGGTGATCACATAACTTCAGTTAAGGAAATTTTTGACGTTCAATACAAAATAACTAAATACAAAATTTTGTTTTAAATAATATGACGTCAACAATAACAAAAGATGGACGTTGTATATTACAGCTGGTAGTTATTCTTTTATTCTTCTTTTAAATCAACCAATAAAACGTCAATTTAAACTGGCTTTGACGTCAACAGTAATTATTTTAAGTAGACATCCATTTATAAAATTTCTCCTATGAACTCCATCTTTTAATTTTTTTCTGTGTTTTCTGTTATCTCTTTCAGCTAGTAGTTATTCTTTTATTTTTCTTTTAAATCAACCCATATAACGTCATTTTATACTGTCTACGACGTTTTATTATTTAGTTCCTTTTTATTATTTTTTCTTTTTATTTCAAAACAATTATATAACGTCGAATTCTTCTATGCATTCGACGTCTACTGAGTTGTGTTTGAGTGTAGTTTTGCGCGTGTTTTTCGATAGGCTGGTACCACCTTCTTCCTTTGCTAGTTTCCTCATAAGAAAAGCTTGCGTCTTTTACATCTCTAATGGCATTTCAACCCAAAACCGAACCTGGGTCATTGCCTAAACGTCATGCAAACCGCCAATGAAAAAGAATACGGTGACATGAGAACTAGGCAAGGACCCAGGTTCAGTTTTGGTTGAAATACCATTAGAGATGCAAAAGACGCAAGCTTTTCTTATGAGGAAACTACTTAAGGGAGAAGGTACTAATATGCTACCAAAAGACATGAGCAAAACTGCACCAAAACACAACAAAACTCATTTTGATCGGTTCAAATGGAAGATAATCCATCAAAGACTAATTTAATCGGAATAAAAGTAAGTTTAAACAATTCAAAAGAGATAAAACGCACATGGAAATGCAATGCCGCGTAGATATTATACAAGGAGGACGACGATGAAGTGAGGGTGGAGTTGTGTGTGTTAAGCATTATATTTATAGAGTCAATATTAATGCTCACAACCACTCTGGTAACAACACAAAATTAATTCTCACAACCACACAAATGCCTTTGACTTCGAAGTCCCCTAATGTTTGACGTTCTATGGGAATTTAAAAAGGAAAAAGAAAAAAAGAGCGACCTTTGCCTTCGAATAAGGAATAATACTTCATATGCACAAGGAATTCATTTTTTTTGTTTGATTAAAAGAAAAAATAATATAACCAAAAAGACACTTTGGAAGTCTAAAGAAATTGACGTCAACCTCTTCGTTTCTAGCAGCAAACTGCATTTTCCCATATATCATTTAAGTAGACTGTCTTTTATTATTGAAGCCCATATCAGCCATTTCCCAACAGTAATTATTTAAGTATAGACATCCATTTATAAAATTTCTTGTAAAAACTCCAAGGTTTCTCTATGTTAACTTTTTTTCTTTGTGTTACTAGTAGCTCCTTCTAGGTCATAAAAAGAAGTCACTTCTTTGTGGTTTGATTCTATCTTGATGAAAAACTTGAAGAAATGTTAGTAACACAAAGAAAAAGGTTGATGCATTTGGATTTCGGACCCTTTCAAAACGCTATATCTTCTATTCATAAAATTTCTCCTATGAATTCCATTTGTTAATTTTTTTTCTTCTGTTTTTTGTTATCTCCGTCAAGGACATAAAAAAGCTTGAAGGAGTATAGAAAACAAAAGAAAAAGGTTGATAGATTTTGGATTTTGAATATACAGAGGACGTCGTATATTTTAATATTCGACGTGTTATTGTAGGTTAAAAAGGAAAAAGAAAAAAAATATGAAGAAAAAAAAGGAGCGATTTGGCTTCTGGATGAACAATAAAATGTCATCTCCCTAGTTTTTTGACGTAATATTAATATAGTAGTTATCAATGACACGTCGAGTGGCTTTATCAAACGACGTATTATTTGTGTTTTAAAAAAAAAAAGAGCTATGGTATATTGAGCAATAATCGTTATCCCATATTGAGTATAGTGATGCAATGTAACCATGTAACATTAAAATGGACATTTGCAATCATAAAAGTTATTTTATCAGATTTAATCAATTATACAATTCAATCACCATTCACTAATGTTTGCGAGAAGAGAATTTCATTAATATTCAAAAGATGATTACAACCAACAATACAAAAAGATGGCTTAAGAAGCCACTGATTACAAAATTAAAATCAAACTACGAATATAAGTATTCTTCTATTGCAGAATTATTGATGATCCCTTCTTGTTGTTCGCATCACCTTTCTTTCCATTTTGAGCAGTGATTTTTCAATCCTTAGAGTCTTTTGTCAATGACTGTCAACTTTCAATTTACCAAAGCCCCAAGAATCTTGTATCCGACACTTTCATTTTACCAGAGCCCCAAGAATCTTCTGTTGTAGTCAGGTTTCAATTTATCTGAGCCCCAAGAATCTTTTTAGCGATTCTGACATTCCATTTATTTTCACTGCATACCATTTAGCCCACTCATCTTCTTCAGATTTTGTCAAATTTGTTTTGTTTGCACTCCAAGATTCAGAATTGAGATAGAGTTGCTGATGACCAATCCATTTTTCAAAGAGAAATCCTTCTTTCCTGATCAGTTGAAAATGGATTGGTAATCAGCAAATCTATCTCAATTCTGAATCTTGGAGTGCAAACAAAACATATTTGACAAAATCTGAAGTAGAAGGTCAAAATCGCTAAAAAGATTCTTGGGGCTCAGATAAATTGAAACCTGACTACAACAGAAGATTCTTGGGGCTCTGGTAAAATGAAAGTGTCGGATACAAGATTCTTGGGGCTTTGGTAAATTGAAAGTTGACATTCATTGACAAAAGACTCTAAGGATTGAAAAATCACCACTCAAAATGGGAAGAAACTCATCTCTGAATCTACTTCCCTCTAGTTTGACGTTCATATTTTGGCTTTTGCAATTCTGGTTGATAATAATACGTCAGATAGCTTAATCGATCGACATACTATTGTTGGATTAAAGAGGGAGTAACTCTTCATTTATTGTTGCATTAAGAATAAAAGGAATTAAAAAGGGAGAAACTCTTGGGCTTCTGGTTGAAACTCTTCGTTTATTGTTGGATTAAAATGGGAGAAACTCTTCGTTTATTGTTGGATTAAAAAGGGAGTAACTCTTCATTTATTTTTGCTTTAAAAATAAAAGGAATTAAAAAGGGAGAAACTCTTTGGCTTCTGGTTGAAACTCTTCGTTTATTGTTGGATTAAAAAGGGAGAAACTCTTCGTTTATTGTTGGATTAAAAAGGGAGTAACTCTTCATTTATTGTTGCTATAAAAATAAAAGGAATTAAAAAGGGAGAAACTCTTTGGCTTTTGGCTGACAAATAATATGTCAATCCCCGTAGAATTTAATGTAGTCTTCGTGGTTTAAAAGAAAAAAGAAAAAAAAATTAAAAAGGGTAACTCTTTTTGCTTCTGGCTGACAATAATACGTCGATTGGCTTTAAAAAACAACGTATTATTGGTGTATTAAAAGTAAAAAAGAAAGAATAAAAGAGTGCCACCCGGAACTATTTACTACCAATGAACATCTGAACTTATATTGAAACTGTAACCTTCCCCTAAATCTCTAATCCTATTCTCAAATGGCTTCTTCATCAAATACCCTTAGTAGTCAGATTAAGTCAACAATAAAATATAGCCATTCACACTCATTGATTTAAAAGGGAAATTTGATTTTATTGACATATTCATAATGATTACAACCAGATAGAAGCAAAACGATGTGGCATATAATGCTGATAGCAAAACAAACACAAAACAAATAATAAACCAAAACAGACCCAGAACAAAAACACAAAATAGACTCCATACCAAAATTCTAAGCCTCTATTCTGATTCAGAAAATTTCCATGGAATCTTCCTCACTAGACTCTTCTTCACTTGAATCTTCAGTTGGAGAATCATTGTTATTCTTTTTCTGATCCATAGCGTCTATCTTCTGTTCGATTCTATTGAGTTTTTCCAAAACCAATCTTTAAAAATTCTTCCAGAACTTTGAAGCATATTCTGTTCATCCTTGAAGCACCATCCCTTTGTGGTCTTCACAAGGCCAAGGGAAGTCAAGGTGTTTTGATTTGTCACATTTGAGCAGTCACAAGAGCATTTCTTTTAACCACTAACATCCACACCTTGAAGGGTCAGGATTTTGCTGATAAACACGACATATGGTGCATGTCGTGTATGCTTGATTCCTGCATCAATCATATGATCTTTTATTACTGCCACCCAATTGGTAGGAACATCATTCTTCATGGCATACAGCAGAAAAATATCTTCAGTTGTCATTCTGTCTTGTAGAAATCTAGCAGGTAAAATCACCCGTGCAAGAATGTGTGCTGTTATCTTTTCTTCTTTAGTCAGTCCCTCATGGAGATATAATCTTTCAATTGGGTGTCTCCCAAGAAACCTTAACCAGTTACTGTACACGTCCTTTTTCTTCAGCCATCTGTTTATTTCCGAGTACTATAAGTGAGAGAATAAACCTTCAGCTTTTAATCCTACAACTTGAAACCAGACATCATTGTGAATGTGAACA
Organism: Vigna reflexopilosa; assembly: GCA_027742785.1. NCBI lineage: Eukaryota > Viridiplantae > Streptophyta > Magnoliopsida > Fabales > Fabaceae > Vigna > Vigna reflexopilosa. The sequence goes on from CM050932.1 coordinate 15,171,399, forward strand.
TTTACTCCCTTTACTCGAGAATGAAGGACACCACGTATGTTTCTCATATTGTTGTAGAAGACCCTTACTAAGTCAGGGTACCAATCACCCTTCATCTGGACAAGTGTAGAGAGACCTTGAGTTTCAATCCATCCTTGGAAGTGAAATCCCTCTTTTTCAAATAAGTCGAGGTTCAGATATTTGTGAGGAACAATATGTTTAAACCTCGTCCACCTCAGAAACTTTTTACGACTCTGCTCATCACTGATCCACCCGGAGAGATCATCGTTTCTTGTAGCCTCAACAGCCTTTCCTCTGTCTCTTAAAGGATGTGATGAAGAAGCCATTTGAATTTGGACACCAGATAATTTTCCTCAATACAAAGGTTTAGTATATTTGTACTTACAGAACAATGAATCAGGGTTTAGAAACAACTCAGTGTGCATAAGATTTTCAAATTCAGTATATATAAGGGTGGATCAATCAACGTCAAGTAGTACCAATATTTGACGTGGATGAAATCGTTTCAAATATATAGAATCAACGTAATATTGGTATTTTAAAATAAAAAAAATAAAAGAATGGCGCGGTTGTTTATATTGAAAATAAATCTATTAATTAACTTATTCAGAAGTGAAGGGTTTCTTTTTCAAGAATGGCTGGTCTTTCAAAATGGTTTCTTTTCATCCAATGATCTCAATATTCGACGTCAACTGTGTGAATAGATTCAAAATTTAAATTGTCTTTAAGTTCTTTCCCCCATAAGAAATCAGATAGCTATAAAATCTAACGGTAGAAAAGAAATCGAAGACAATTTAAAAGAAGAATCATACATTGCAAAATGATGAAATGAAACAACATTTTTATAAATATATTTCAGTTCTCAAAATTTTTCAGCATTAAACATATTGTGAACCATATTTCTTTTTCCTTAGCACTTCCCTTTCAGTAAGATGACTAAACCATTATTGTACTATAAAAAACATTTTGTCCACTTGAATTTCAAAGGCGACCTTCATATGAACTGAGGCCTGAATGCGGCACTTTCAAATTCAAGTCAGCAAATTGCAATTTGAAGAACAGAGATGTTTCGAAATCTAAGGAAAGAAAAGTGCTCAAGAGATAAAAAACATGAATCCTAATATGTTCAATACGGAAACAGGAAGCAAGGAATTATGTGAAATACATGCTATATTTATATATGAACCGACAATGAGGAATATTAGATGCTCACTTGAATGAACATCGAATTCCTGTAGACTTCAACATTCAAACATCATTCAGTGAAAAAGTAAAAAATCTCTTTGGATACTGATAATAAATGCTTCTAACAAAAAATACGTCGAAGATCTATGAGTCTTTGACTTCAAAGTGAGAGTTTAAGATAAAAATTCCATGCCCATTACTATAAAGTCAGCCAAAAATTCCAGCTGCTCCACACGCACAACCACATCTTCCACCATAGCAAGTGGCTTTTTAATATAACCATCCGCCACCGTCACAGTAAGATTAGACGGTTTTAATGTTAACCCTTCAATCTCTCTCAGTAATATAATTCCTTTTTGGAGGTTAAAGTTCAAATTGTTGCTCTTCTTCATCTGCGTCCAAATCTATCATATCTCCAAGATAATATTTCATCCTTGCAGGAATTTGTTGGATTACAGAAGGCACCACAGTCACTTGATTTTCTGTAAATTTCCTATTGTGACTGAATTTTTCTTCCTCTTCTTCCTCACCTTCACTGTTGTTTATTTCAATGACTTCTCTTTTCTCCTCTTCATCACTGCTTCCAATCTCCACAACTTCCCTTTCAACTTTTTGTTTACTTCTTGTAAAAACAGCTTTACATTCCTCTTTAGGGTTAACATCAGTATTAGCCCTAAATTGGTGCTTCTCAGTGGTTTCTACCCTTTTTGACAATTGTCCAATTTGCATCTCCAAAGATCTAAAGCTGGCTTGACTACTTGCCTGATTGGACTCATAAACCTTCAAGAATTTGTCAAATCTATCATTTAGGTCTTTGACAACCTTTGTCAAATAGGTAACCTGCTGCCACAGAGGTGAAGGTTGCTGCTACCTGAAGCCTCATGTTTGCCTTGATGGGGAATTCGGTGCCTTTCTAATACTCGAATGATTCTTCCAACCTTGTTTGGCATTACCTTGGTAAGTATTCTGGAACTGATTTCCCATGAAATTAGCTTCTTGTTGCTTCTCTTCAGGCAAAGCACATTGACCGTTGATATGGTCACCACAACAGAAATCACACAGCTGTTGTGTTTGGGGAGACATTACGAATCTCCTTAGGAAGTTGTGAGAGAATCTTTGTCAAATTATCTAGCTTTTGAGTCAGAAGATGGTTCTGAGCTAGCATGGCGTCATCTGCAGGCAAGTGCAAAACTCCTCTCTTTTGTGTAGGTACGCCCCTTTCACTGTAATTTTCTTGCTCATTAGCAGCAATACTTTCTATCAAGTCATAGGCTTCATCTTCAGTCTTCTGTTTCACATTGCCTCCAACTGAGGCATCCAGCATCATCTTTGACTGAGTGTTCAAACCTTCAAGGTATGCAAGAACCAAGGTGGTCTTGTCAAAACCATGGGTTGACGTCTTTCTTAGCAAGCCCTTGAATCTCTCCCATGCTTGACCTAAAGTTTCTTCCATGCCCTGCTTGAATGATGAGATCTCCAACTTTCCTTGAGTAATTTTGGACTGTGGAAAATATTTAGTGACAAACTTTGTAGCCACAGTCTCCCATGTGGTGAATGTTCCTTTAGGAAAGCAATTAAGCCACGCCTTAGCATTGCCCGCTAATGAGAATGGGAACAAGCTAAGCTTTACTCGTTCATCTGATACACCTACCATTTTCACAATATTGCAAATTTCACTAAACGTTGTCAAATGATCATACGGATTCTCATTTGACAAACCGTGAAACTGGTTGCCTTATACTAGGTGAATAAGTGCTGGATTCATCACCATGTTGGTCGTTTGATCTGTAGGCATGACTATGCTGTTGAAGTGGAAAGGACCAACAACATTAGATTGATCTGCCAATGTGCATGTTAGAGGAGGTTGTCCTGCCATCTCCTCTGTTCTTCTATCTGGTGAAGGTGATAATAATCTGTTAGGAGAAGGAAATAAATCCCTAGATGGGTGTCTAACTCTCCTTCTTCCCCTTGTCTCGCTTAAGCCTTCAAGAAGAGGTTGGGTATTTTCTTGCTTCTAGTATGTCTAGTCTCCAGTTGCATGCACAAGAAACACAAACCATAGTAGCATATACAAATATCTACAATCAAGTCAAAGTTAATCAATTTACACTACTAGAAAAAGTTAAACCAAGAGTCCCCAGCAACGGCGCCAAAAACTTGTTAGACCACTGGCAAGTATACTAGATCGTATCAAGTAATAATAATTGGTAAACCCAATATCGTTCTTCCCAAAGGACTCTTAAGCCCTCATCCTTCGTGTAAACTAATCGTTTAAGACTTGAGAAAAGAAATTAATTTGAATGGTTAAAATGCAAAACAAAAGTAAACATGAAAATGCAGTGATTCAATTGGCTTAAAGAAAATATGGATGAATGCAGTTGTTGGGCTTGACAATTTCATCTTATCCACCCTCATATATCTACTCTCCTTATTCACTTTGCTTATTTATCATATTGCCTTGCAAACTTTCTTGGTCTACCCTTAACCCAATCCCTTGGTGAAAAGAGCCTATTACTAATTACCGGCTTGCTATCCCTAGTCTCCCCTAGTAATTAATAATTGATGATAAACAGAAGCAAAATACAATTGATCATCCTACCCCTATCCCTAGGCGGTATTAACATAATCAAGGAATTCTTCCCAGTTCATGACATTATTATACGTCCCCATATCAATAAAGACAAACAACATCTACCAAATGAGTTAAACGGTAAAAGCATTAAATACAGGTAAAGAACCCAACAATTGATAAATCAAGCATATGCAAGCATATAAAGTAAATAAGAATTTGGATATATGAGAGTTTCAAAAGATTACATTGTTCCCCAACAACAAAGGGTTTAGTTCACCATAATCATGGTGAACCCAGATGAAATATAATGGAAGAATGGAAAAGCAAACCCTAGATTTGATAAAGTGGAGCCTAAGCATCCAAGAAATCTCCTCCAAGGTGTGTAGAACATCTCTGGACTTGTCTCTCTGCCAAAAGAATTACATTTGGATTCGCACTGGGGCTATATATAAGCCAAAAAGATAACAGAAAGATCTCAGAATCCAAAATATAAAAAACAGACAACCGCCCAGGCGCCAAACTTGGCCGCTCAGCGGTTTGCCTCATTCCACGCCACCGCCCAGGCGGCACAACTGACCGCTAAGCGGATTGCCTCTTGCCATTCTGAACGCTCAGTGTTGGAATGTGACGCTTGAGCGGTCCACAGACTCTTCTTTTCTTCCATTTTCTCCTTCATTCTTGAGTCTATGACCTTCCTACTTCATTTCCATCTTCAATTCTCATCAAAAACCTTGCAAAACAATGCAAAACAAGCATAATATCTCTATAAACAGCTTTTGACTCTTATGTGAGACAACTTAAGAGTTTTACTTGATTCTAAGCTCATTCTAAGCCAAAAGGGTGTGTTTTGATATCAAATTTATGCATGAAATTAACGGTTTTTAGACCGTTATCAGTGAGCAATTTGCAATTTAAAGAACAAATATGTCACGAAATCTAACAGGAAGACAATGACAAGGAGATAAAAAACATGAATCCTAATATGTTCAATACGGAAACAGGAAGCAAGACATTTAGTGAAATGCAATCTTTATTTATATATGAACCGATGACGGACATTAGATCGTGTAATTATGGTCAGTAACTTGAATGAACGTCAATTCCCATCCGATATGACGTTCAAACATTATTCCGTATTAAAGTAAAAAATGTCAAAAATCTCTTTGGATACTGATAATAATTGCTTCCAACAAAAACTACGTCTCATATCTTGAGTCTACGACGTTAAATTGAGAGTTTAAAAGAAAAAACAAAGAATAATAAAAATTTATCCACGTTCAAACATCTTTCAGTGGAAAAGTTCAAAATATCTTTGGATACTGATAATAATTGTTGAAAATCTCTTTCGATACTGATAATTGACGAAAACTACGTCAAAGAACCATGGGACTAGGACGTTAAAGTGAGACTTTAAAAGAAAAATAAAATAAGAAAAGATGGATCGACGTTCAAACATCATTCAGTGAAAAAGTTAAAAATCTCTTTGGATACTGATAATAATTGTAAAAAATCTCTTCGGATACTCATAATTAACGAAAACTACGTCGCAGAACCCAAGTGGACTAGGGCGTTAAAGTTAGTGTTTAAAAGAAAAAAGAAAAATATTTGAGCGACCGAAGAAGATCAAAGTCCAGATGACTTAATGGAACAAGATTCAGACGGTTCAGACCCCAATCTCTAACTAAATTAATGCTCCCAACCACTCCAATGCTCATCACGTCGATGCCCTTAACGTCTATGCCCCCACAGGCTTCGACGTTTGATTGAAAGAAAAATAAAAGAAGAATAAAAAGTGCAAAACCTTTGGCTTTTAGTTGAAGAAGACATCACATGGACTCAATATGCAACGTGAACTACATAGGAAATGAAATAGCTCTGCATCTAATGGTAGAGGACAAACCCAAGACAATTTAAAAAACGATTCATTTAACATGTAGAATGATGAAGTTCAACAACTTTTTTATATAATTATTTTAGATCCTAAAATTGTTTCAGCATTAAACATACTGTAAACCATATTTCTTTTTCCTAAGAATTTCCCTTTCTGAAAGATATGTTAACCATTTTTGTAATATAAATAAAAACACTTTGTAAAGTAATACATGTCGTTTGATTAATAACAAATTGACATCCCGCCCCCCATAAATTGTGTACTTTTCAATTACCTAGGTGAGATTTGGAGGGATCGAAGTTAAAAACTCTGATGTGCCCCTCTATATTTATATTATTCCACTTTCAATTTTGCTAAGTTAATATAATCGATTCTAAATAATAAAGAATCAATTCAAAGCGTTATAAATTAAGAAATGTATTTAAATGATTATGACCTGGTGACATTAGTGACAACGTGGTTGGATATTGATCACACATTTTTTTAAATAATATAAAGCATAGAAATAATGCACGAGAGAGTTCAAATTTGTTTTTCTAATAATGTTAATCATAGTATTTTTTTAATACCATAATCATTTATCTTAATAACTTATTATAAATATTAATAATATATTAATAATCTTTATAAGAATCAGAGTTCTAAACCAATGACCAAGAGATTCATCTCTCAAAAATGAAAATCCATATTATGACTTCCAAAGTGGCTACATATGTCAGTCTGTCTCGACCTTTAGTATGAAACAAACATCCCAACATTCATTTTAGGGTCAACCAGTCTCGACTGTTAGTCAAACTTAACCTGCTTAATCTTCGACCCAACCCATTATGTCTTAATTTTCCCCAGATCGGTTTGTCTTGACATGTAATCCACGACGAGTTTTGGACTTCGATAGACCCCGACTATTCTTGATACATGCTGTCTCTTCTCGATCTTTGGCTTGGTTTGATGCATCTTAGTTGTTTGTCTCAATCTTATTTTCAAAACTGACATATCTTAGTTTTTGTCCACAATAGTGTATCCTAACCTTCAGTTTATCACTCAACTTAATTTTTATTTAAATTTAAAGTATTATTTTTTTGTAATGAATAAACATTTTTTAGTATAATCATACTTATCTTTATCCTAAAATTAACACATACCTATAAAGATACATTGAAGACTTGATTTATGTTTTATCATACCCATCTTAATCATAAAACTTTTAAAAGGAGAGGAAGAAATATAAGGTGTGGGAATGTTGTTGAATCTAATAAAAAAATATATTTATTATATGAAAAAAGTTAATTTAGATGTTTTCACATAATTTATAAAATATAATAATATAATAATATTTATTATTATTTTGAGTATTGTGATGTATAACTATAACTCAATTCTCGATTTTTTTTCGGATTTTTCTCGATTTTATAAAATTCTTTTTTTTATAATCTTAGGTTACAATCCAATTTCTGGGAAACCGAATTCTGAGTTATATCTTTTTTATATCATAGATTGTTTAGCTTATTTTGATGAAATTCAATAAATTTTATTATTTTTATAATAATTATTAAATTAATATTTTATAATATATTAGATAAGACTTTATATTAGTTATTTATTATTATTATTTTATTATTACTTTTAGTTTTATTATTTTTATTATTAATTTAATAATTATTATAAAAATAATAAAATTTATTAAATTTCATCAAAATAAACTAAACAATCTAAGAAATGAAAGAGATATAACTCAGAATTCGGTTTCCCAGAAATTGAATTGTAACCTAAGATTAGAAAAAGAAAAAGAAAATATAACTCAGAATTCGGTTTCCCGCAAACCGAATTCTCACCGTAAAAAGAAAAGTGTGCTACCTACGTAAATATAAAGCACAGTATGCTATCTGCGTAATATTAAATGTTTTGATTTACTTTCTTATATAACATAGTATTATTTTAAATTTACGTAGATAGCACACTGTAGTTCATATTTACATGGATAGCACGGATTTATAAAAGATTAAAATTCGGTTTCTGGGAAAACCATTTAAGACTTTAACCATTTTGAAACATCACTGAGAGCTTAAACGATTTTCCTTGAAAGCTTAAACGGTTTTCAAAAACCGTTTAATATATTCACTTTTAACCTATTTTTAAAAATTTTCTTTCAAACTAAAATTAACAAATAATTAATTTATTTTTAATATTATTTAATACGTTACACTATATTAAATAAAATTTTACATTATTATTATTATTATATTTATTAATATTATTATTTTTATTTTTATTTTTAGTTTTATTAATTTTAATTTAAAAACAAAATTTTAAAAAAAATGTTAAACGATTTTTTGAATTTGAATTTTTAAAATGAGTCTTTTCTTGGTTTGTTCACGCCCTTTAAATATGTGATGATAACTAGCAATGACTCAAAATCACACTTGCTGATCGCAAAACCCTAGGCTGCTTATCTTTGCTAAATGACTGCATCCTCTTCTAATCTCACCAAAATCTCCACATCGGCTGAGAGAAGTACTAGTCCTACAGGATGGATCAGTGACGATGGAGTTAGAGAAAGGTTCATCCATGGAAGAATCAAAATTGTTGTCACTCCGAAGTATCTTGATCTGAGCTTATTTGAAAGAGAAGGGTTTATGTTTCCTGGTGGGTTGAAGTCTCAGGACCTATCGTCCTTGGTTCAACTGAAAGGATACTGGTATCTTGATCTTGTGAAAGTGTTCTACCACAACCTGAAACTGGGAAACGGTGATATTCACTCTAGAGTAAAGGGGGTTGACATTGTGATTGATAACGATACATGGCTGCATGTTGTCAGTTTAAAAGCTGAGGGTGTATCATCTCATCTAGTTAAGTCGAAAAATTCGTTGTTGAAGATGAGAGATGTCTACAAAGTGTGGCTAAGATATTTTGATGACAATACAAGGTTATCGGAGTTGCTTGAAAAAGACCTCGCTCATGAAGGACTAAGGATGGAAGAAAGAATAATGGCTCATATACTTGCCTTTGTGATTCTACCTACAAGAATCCCTAAACCAAATATGACAGCTGAAGATATCTACTTGTTGTATGCTCTTAAGAATGATATTCCAATGAATTGGGTGGATGTGCTAAAAAAACATATGACTCAAAGTGCTATGAAAAAGTCTCTTCATCTACCCTATGCAGTATTAGTCAGCAGAATTCTTGAAAATCAAGGTGTGAACACTGATGGTGAAAGGAGGTTTCCATGCAACTACAAAAATGAGATTAACCAAAATACTCTGATCTCATTTGGATTAACAAGGACTTTAAGAGGATGGTGCTTTAAAGGAGAAGAAAATCTGTTATATCTTTATGGAAGCACCTCTGTCACAAGTGAGCAAAGAAAGATCGCATATTCTGACAGCAGCTGCATAGATCTTGCCACGAATCATCTTCAGAACATTGTTGACAAGCTTAATCTGCTTGAGGTAAAAATTGATCGCATTATACATCACTGCAATGAAGAAGATATGTCTGAAGACGACTATGTGGATTCACATGAATAAGAATAGGGATCTAGTAGCCTCAGAAGTGTGATTGGAGTCTTGTTAGCTATCTGTCCTCTGTAGATGTTCTCATAAATTATTATTATAATTAAGTTTAATTTGAAATTAAAATAATATTAAAGAAATAAAGTTTTATTCTCTTTAAATTTCTTTATATTTTATTTCCATGTAATTATTACAAGATAAATTTACACACCTTGATATTATATTTTAAAATAATATTTTATTTCTCTTTAAAAATAAAACGTCGAATATGCTTAGTATTCGACGTCATACTAGAACACTAAAACTTCAAATATCATACAAATTCGACATAAGCTTAACTGATCACTGGTTAAAAATCCAAATTTCAGTACACTTAAAAAATCCAAATTTCAGTACACTGCTAACTCGATGTCTATAATGAATAAGCCCAGGTCATTGCATCGAGGGTACTCAACATTAGACTTCAAACTTTCTAAATAGATTCTGATTTTAAGTGGTTGATTGCGAGACTGATAATAGGGACCCCGTGAACTCAAGACGCTGATAAGAAACACCTTCGGTGAAAATGATCTTGAGAGCTTCTTCTTGAAGATTCAGGTTTTTGAATCTGTGGCATAAGTGCCTAAGGTATAGAGAGAATCTTATGCCACAGATTCAAATACCGGAAGATTCTAGAAGAATCTCTCAAGTTCATCTTCAGTAAAGGTGTATCTTACGAGCATCTTAAGTTCATCAGAGTCTCCATTATCAGTCCTGCAATCAACAACTACATTTTTCTCGTATACCCCAACCTCGATCCTGGCCGTCTGTCTATCCTCCGTGCCGCCAACATCACTACCGAGAAGCTGGCACGCATTGTCGTTCGGTCTCCACGTCTTCGTCCGCCACCACGCTCAGTCCCTCATGAACCAGGTCAAGCGTTTTGTCGAGGCAATTGCCTTGGAGAATCCTTTCGTTGTGTCGCACGGTGTGGGCTGCGGGGATGGCAAGGATTTTTCTGTTGTAGGCTGATTTAGGGTTTTATTTGGGTGGTGCGATTTTGGGTTTTCTGTTTGCAGGTTGTGCGAAGGAGCAAGCTTCCATGGTTGTGCGAGATTGATGATGGAGATGCGGCGTCCATGAAGTTTGGATGAGAACGAAGGCAGCGACGCTTTGGCGAAGAGGCTTACGGTGGAGGTTCAACGGCGATTTGGGATTGTTCCTTCGAAGGTGGGTGTTGGCCTGATGCGATGGTGCGGCGGCAAGGTGGTTGTTGGTGGTTGCAAGGTGATTGTTGAAGATGATGATGACGTGTCAAGGTGGTCATGTGGCATGTCATTAGCTGAAATGTTTTTTCTCCCTAAAATGTTTTTTCTTTTTTAATTTTATGTTCAATTCAAGTATGTGTTGCTGTAGAACCTGACTATTTAATTTCGTAATGTAAATGAGAATGAGGCTTTCAACACTTAATTTTAGGTTTAATTTCCAACTTTGCCATTACTTAAACCTCTGTTTTCCCCCTGTATACTTAATTTTTTTAATTCAAGAATTAAAAAATTATAATTCAGTCAAAACGTCGAATCTCCTCATATCAAAAGAAGTCATGTAACAGTTAGCATGTGCATGATCAACTTCAACAATCATACAGTCGATTAAAATTGGTTAACATAGATTCAATCATGAAATGTAAAGGAAATGGATTTAAACCAACACTAACTGATTTCATTTATATTTCAAAACAATATTACAAACAGATAACTACTGCAAAAGACCAAACAAAATGGCAGTGCAAGCCATTATCAAAAGACAATTAAGAACAAATACAAACAAGACACAAGAGACATAAAACACAAGATGGGGTGTATTTTTAATCCTATCCTTCTGCAATTGAATCCATAGAGTCATCTTCAGATGTGTCTTCATCCTTCCCATGTTGCAAAATACGATCAACCTTTGTCTCGAGCTGATTGAGCTTGTTAACAATTAACTGAAGTGGATCAGCTGAAAGATCTTCACTGTTGTTGTTAGAGGCATTATCAGATCTTTGTCCACATGTAACAGAGGTGCTTTAGTCATGTGATCTTTTAACAAGTATATTGCTTATGAGAATAGCATAAGGCAGATAGTGAGTGTTGCTGCGAGCAGCTTTAGTGATGTGATCTTTTAACACCTCCACCCAGTTGGTGGGTATGTCATTCTTGATAGCATGCAGAAGAAACACATCCTCCGTGGTCATTTATCTTGCATCAATGTTCCCGGTAAAATCACCCATGCTAGTATATGTGCTCAAACCATTTCTTCAATTTTGAGGTCTTCATGCAGAAAAATATTTTCTCTTGATTGACTCACCGGAAGTCTAAGCCACCCTCTGTAGAGATCTTTTTTCTTTAACCAACGATTTACTTCAGAGTTTGGTAGATGATAAGAGATTCCTTCAACTCTTGAGCAGATGTCAGTTCCTTTAACTCTTGAGCAGATGTCACCATTGATAATTTTTAAGTGATGGTAGAATACTCTAACAAGATCAGGGTACCAAAGTTGACATGTTTTGAGTCTCAATCCATTCGGGAAATTTAAAGTTTTCCCTTCCAAATAATCTCAGGTCAAAATACTTTGGTGAGACAACAACTTTAGGACTCCCATCAGTAAATCTCCGTCGAGAATGAGATGAAGAAACCATTTTCAGAGGCACTATAGGAGTCACAGATTTCAGTCAAGGGTCATTGGAAAACGTCGAAGCCCTGTCGAGTTCGACGTACAAACATCAATCATAGATAAAGTAATTATGTACTAACGCCGAAGACCATAAAAATTCGACGTTAAAATATTTCGGGGAATATCAAAGTGACTTCCCGCAACCCAAAAATGTCTACTTTTCTATCACCCGCGAAGAAGGTGACATTTGGAGGGATCAAAGTTAAAAAGTTTGATGTGCCCTCTATATTCATATAATTCCTCTTTCAATTTTGCTACGTTAATATAATTTATTCGAAGTAATAAAAAATCGATTTCAAGCGTTATAAATTAAGAAATGCAAATGAGTTTTTATTTATTATTTATGGTGACATTAATGACAACATGGCTAGATATTGATACATGTTTGCTAAAATACTAAAATCAAGGAAATAATGCATGAGAGGGATGTTTTTTCTAATAATGTTAATCATGGTATTTTTTAAAGCTTAATCATTTATACTAATTACTTATTATAACTATTAAATTTTTGAAAGTAATTTATTTGATTTTGACCAAATAAAAGGTCTAAGTTTTTTGGAATTTTTATCGTCATCAACCTTTTAAAAACTGATCACTGGTTTAAAAGTGCAAGTTTTAGTACACTGCTAACTTGAATCGATTAAGGAAGAAGTAAAAAGAAAAGATTTCATGTATGATTTTAAAGAAAAGAGAGCGCCAAATTTTGAAATTGGCGGAAGAAAAAAACGTCAAAGCCCCATGGAATTTGACGTTCTATTAAGCACACCATTAATGCTCCCAACCACTTTAATTCCCTTCACGTCCCAGCCCCGCAGCCTTCGACGTTCTATGGGAGGGGGGAAAAGAAAAGAGGTACAAAAGTACGGTACTTTCTGATATTGGCGGCTAATTAAGAGAAAACGTCGATTTTCCTCATATTCGACGTTCTATTGGCTAATGTTTTAAGGGAAACCGTCAATTATTTGGGGTTGGACGTTATATTTACATATAACATCATATTTTTAATGTATGCAACGTGGAATTTATTTATTGAATTAAAAACATAACACGGTCTCACTGTTTGTTCGCGCTTCCATTTCTGCTTGAACTTTCCTCTTCGCGGACGATTGCAATAAAGAAAGAAGGTTATTTTTAAGTTGTTTCAATGTCATTTGGTTCACATTTGTATGGTTGACCGATTGTTTTTCATTTACCTTTAGGTTGTTTCAATGTTAGCGAACTTCATCATCTTCTCCAATGACACCATTTCAAGTATGTTTTTTTTTCTTTCAATATCTCTTATCCATGATAGATATTTATTTTTTTTCTCTACGTCTACGTAAGTTAGTTTTTATTTTTTCCGTAGATTCTTTTCTTTTAGAGTCCTAGAGTATGGATCGAAGCTCGATTCGTGAGCGTTGTTTTAGTGAAGAGTATGACCGAGGGCTTTCTGAGTTCATACAATATGTTAAGGAACACGCAAAACCAGTGAACGAGGCATATTTTGGCCCTTGTGTTCATTGTCTCAATCAAGTACGTGAAGACTTGGACAACATCCGTGATCATCTGTTCATCTATGGAAAAATGAGAAGTTGTACAGTTTGGACTTGGCATGGGGAAGTATTATATAAGCCAACAACTTTAAGAGGTTCGAATTATGTCGAAGAATCGATGAGTGATCATTTAGACGAAATGGTACGTGATGTTGGAGAAATTTTTTTGGAAGAGCTCATTTATGCGATAGTCTTAAGAACGATTCAGAGCAAGAGTTGTATCCAGGATGCATCAATTTTACAAGGTTATCGGCTACTTTGAAATTGTTTTGTTTGAAAGCAAGAAACAGATGGACTGATAAAAGTTTCACGGAATTGTTGGAGTTACTAAAGGACATGCTTCCAGAAAATAACACGTTACCTATATGTAATTACGACGTGAAGAAAATTCTATGTCCAATGGGTTTGGAATACCAAAAGATACATGCATGTCCCAATGACTGTGTATTGTATAGAGATCAGTATGCTTCAATGAAGGTGTGTCCAACGTGTGGTTCGTCACGATTTAAGAAGAAACTTCATGGAAATAACGATGAACAGAATGAAGGTCCATCGATTCATATTCAGAAGGCGTCGAGATCTTCGATTCATATTCAGAAGAAAACTTTCGTTTACGTGCAATGTTGTTTTGCACCATAAATGATTTCCCAGCCTATGGGAACTTGAGAGATTACAGTGTTAAAGGTCATTGTGCATGTCCAATTTGTTAAGAAAATACTAGTTATCTTCAACTGAAGCATGGGCAGAAAACTGTGTACACAAGACACTGAAGATTCCTTCCTCGAAAAGAAGTGTAAACTGATTAACTTCGACTTGATTTATTTGTTTATTTTTATTTCTAGGATTTTGTGCCTAATGTTTACAGGATGCAGTATGTACAAGAATTTGGTTCTAAGGGCACTCAATTCTATCAAAATAATTTCAACTACTGGTGGGAACCTCACTCAAGCATGGATCAAAGTTGGAATGGAGAGGTAGGAGATCCACATCAACAATTACTATTAGGGCAACATGTGTCTGTTTTGAAAGAGCAAATCAACAAAGTGGACAAGACATTGGAACGAATTATCCAAATTACTCTCTCCTCTACAGAAGAGAATGAAGCAAGGAATAAAAGGTTGGAGATACAGATTCGTCAATCCAATGAAATATTGAATTCTAGGGTTAATACGGAGGTTAATCCTAGGGAGGAATGCCAGGCCACTAGTTTTGAAATTGATAATGTTGATGACGAGATAGAAGACGAAAAGATAGAAGAAACAGAAACAAAAAAGGTTGTTGAGGAGGAAAGGATAGAGAAAAATGAGAAAAAAATAAAGAAAGAAGAGATAGAAACAGAAAGGTTGAGTGAGGGAGATAAAGATGATGATAAGGAAAAAGAAGTAGTTGAAGGAAAAGAAAAAAAAATGGTGAAAAGAGAAAAAGAGAAAGTTGAAGAGAAAGATTGAGAAAAAGATGAAGAGAGGAAAGAAGAAAAGATCATATGAAAAACCCCTTCCTCAAAACAAATATCATAGGAGGAAAAAGAAAGTGAGTGCTTTAGGGAGATCTTCAAGAGATTGGAGATCAAAGCTCTTATGATTGAAACATGGAAACATGTGCTTGGTGTTCTCAATTTTTTGAAGGAATTCAGCAGAAAAAAGAAAAAGAAAAGAATATCAAGCAAGGGGGTTATCAACACCTACTAATGTGTGGGGATCATCCCAGTTGTTGTAATATATTAGTTTTATTTGATGTAAATTAGTTGGATATTTAAACAATTTTGGGTAGCATCTATTGTGGGATGCTAAATTTTTATGTATCCACTGAAGAATACAGGAAGTACACCTATTGATGGGTGTTGGAAGGATTTGCACTTACTCATAAGTTCTAAGCAGGTTTGGGTCAGCCTTGTGACGTTAAACAAGCGCTCCCTAGGAGGCAACCCAGTTGATTATTAATAACGGTCTCAAAACCGTTATTTTCATGCATAAATTTGATATTAGAACACACCCTTTGTAGCTTAAAATGAGCTTAGAATCAAGTAAAACTCTTACGTTGTGTTACATGAGAGTCAAAAGTTGTTTTTAGAGATATTATGCTTGTTTTGCATTGTTTTGCAGGGTTTTTGATGAAAATGGAAGATGGAAATGCAATAGGAAGGTCATAGACTCAAGAATGAAGGAGAAAAAGGAAGAAAAGAAGAGTCTGTGAACCGCTCAGCGGTAAATTCCCCCGCTGAGCGTCCTAGTGCAAGGAAAAGTTGTTGTCTGGCGCCCAGGCGGTGACGCTAAGCGTCTAGAGCGACAAGTGGCAAACCGCTCAACTGTCATTTTAGGCACCTGGGTGGTGGCGTGTATTGAGGCAAACCGTTGAGCGGCCAATTTAGGCGCCTGGGCGGTTGTCTGTTTTTATATTTTGGATTTTGAGATCTTTCTGTTATCTTTTTGGCTTATATATAGCCCTAGTGCGAATCCAAATGTAATTCTTTTGGTAGAGAACAACGTCCATAGCAGCTCTACACCTTTGGAGGAGATTTCTTGGATGCTTAGGCTCCACTTTATCAATTCTAGGGTTTGCTTTTCCATTCTTCCATTTAGTTCATCTAGTTTTACCATGATTATGGTGAACTAAACCCTTAGTTGTTGGGGAACAATGTAATCTTTTGAAACTCTTATATATTGAAATTCTTGTTTACGTTATTTGCTTGCATATGCTTGATTTATCAATTGTTGGGTTCTTTACCTTTGCTTAATGCTTCTATAGTATAACTCATTCGGTAGATGTTGTTTGTCTTTATTGATACGGGGACGTAAGGTAACGTCATGAACTGGGGAGAATTCCTTGATTATGTTAATACCGCCTAGGGATAGGGGTAGGACGATCAATTGTATTTTGCTTCCGCTCATTATGCATTATTAGTTACTAGGGGAGGCTAGGGATAGCAAGCCGGTAATTAGGAATAGGCTCTTTTCACCAAGGGATTGGGTTAAGGGTAGACCAAGAAAGTTTGCATGGCAATATGATAAATAAGCAAAGTAAATAAGAATAGTAGATATATGAGGGTGGATAAGATGAAATTGTAAACCCTAACAACCTCATTCATTCATAGTTTCTCTTAGTCAATTGAATTCTTGCATTTGTATATTTATTTATGTTTTGCATTTAAACCATTCAAAGTATTTTCTTTTACTCAAGTCTTAAACAATTTGTTTAATAGAAAGATAAGGCCTTAAGAGTCCTTTTGGAAGAACGATATTGGGTTTACCAATTATTATTACTTTATACGATCTGGTACACTTGCTAGGGGTTTAACAATTATTTGTTATTTTTTTAAGGTCATTATATGTGTGCATGAGCATCTGAGAGGGGAAAGGCATGAAATTGAGAAATTGAAGGTTAAAATCAGGTGCAAAAGGGTGGAATTATGCAAAAGTAAGCAAAGAAGAGAGAATTTTTTTTCCTTCCCACCGTTGAGCGGTGGTGGCGCAGACTACGCTTGGGCTTTTAAAAGCTCAGCGTTTTTGGGGTTCTGCATTTTTCTAAAACTCTCTTTGATGCTCGCCCAAGCGTTCTCTGTGAACCCTAGCACCCATATTCACTTTTAAAGGTTTTCCAAAGGGATTTCCCCACTTTTTCTCATCACCCACTCACAAAAATCTCATCTTTCTATCATTGTCTAGTCAAAGTTTGGGGTTTTTGTTGAGGGATTGTACACTTAAGAGGCATCCGTCATCAATTAAAAGGAAGGCATCTAGTTTCTCCATTCAAGTAAGTTGTGCAATTTCATTCTTAGGGTTTCTAAATTTGAATTTGATGAAGAACCTGCGTAGGAACATGATAAATTAGAGCTTTTGAGTTCTATGCATGAGTTGATGAAATAGGAACTGTTTGAACTGATTGAACTGCATGATTTTGGTTTGGATTGATGAAATTAGTGTTAGAATGGAGAATAGGGAAATTTTAAAAAGGTTTTTAAGAATCCCTAGTCACCACCGCTGAGAGGTCTCCTTTGACGTTGAGCGGTGGTGCAGCTTGAAGCAAACCGCTGAGCGGCCAACTATGGCGCCTGGGCGGTTTGCTGCAGATTTTGTTGGATGCTTGATTTTTGATGCAGGGACACTAAGGGACCCTGTTTTTCTCTTAGTGTTGGATGTGATCAGTTTGGAATTTAATTAATGATATACTAACCTCTAATGATGTATCTTTGTGGTATTTTGAATTTTATGCAGAAATGTCATCATCATCAAGAAGGGTGAAAACTCTTGGTAACAAAAGGAAGGAACCTGAGAGGAAAAGAAGATTTTATTCGCATAGGTTCCTCTCCAAGAAACATGAGGAACATTTTGTGACTGTGCAGAAGAGGAGATTATTGATGGAGAGGAAGGCAACTTTTATCCCAAATTTGGCTCCTGAATTTGGAGCAGAAATCATGAGGAGAGATTGAGAGAGGTTGGCTACATATCCTGCACCTGCCAGCATTGAATTAGTGAAGGAATTCTATATTAATGCTTTACCTAGAGGAGGAGTTGATGCTGGGAGATATATGAGCTATGTGAGGGGACAGATCATCATGTATGACTCTGACACTATTAATAGCTTTTTGGGCACTGAATGGCCAGGTGAACAGTGCCAGTATGCAGCACTTGTTTGGGGGTTCAGAGATATAGCAGGTATTGAAAGGGTTATGTGCCTTCCTGGAAGGCATTTTCAGAACAACCCTAATGGATTGCCCGTCAACATAAAAAGAGCATATTTGACGCCTTTGGCAAAATACTAGATGGCATTCACTCATGCCAACATTCAGCCGTGCTCACATGTTTCTGAAATCACCATGCATCGGATCATCTTCATTTACTGCATGCTGAGGCAGTTGGATGTAAACATCGGGAAAGTCATTACTGACGAGATACAGAGCTGTGCTACTACTGTGAGTAGTAGGACACCGTTGGGACATCCGTCCCTGATCACCTTTTTGTGTCAGCAGGCTGGGGTGGACACTACAGTTCCACCATATGAGAGGCCTAGGAAGGCCATAGATGCTGCTTATTATCAGCAGTATTGTGAGGAAGAGGAGGCAACCGGAGCACTTAGAAGACGTCCTAGGAGAGCAGCAGCACAGTAGGGCATATACCTGCAGATGCACCGGCACATCATGCCGAGCCATTCCAGATGAGGGACATGTATATGTCCATGATAGAGGCTAGGATGGAGGCTCTTCGCAGAGGATAGATAGCCACTGCTGAGATGATAGTAGGGTTGTATCAGCAACCACCAGCGCACATGTGGACTATGGACGAGTTCCATGAAGCTACGGCCTGGCCTCAGGAGCAAGCACAGGGCAGCAGGGCTGGAACAGCTGAAGCACCAGATATGGATGATGACAATGAAGAGAATTTTGCAGATGCTGATGATGGAGACCAGGAGGACTCAGATGAGGACTTGTGTTGAGGGCATCTACTGATGGATGCCAGTACTTAAACAGGGATTTTTCTTTTTCTTTTGTACTTTGAATTTGTAGAATAGGTTGAACTTTTATTTTGGGTCTATGGTTGGCTTGTACAATGGTTCTGATGGTAGTATTAAAATGCATGACAAGTATTTGATAATGATTGAATGTGGTTGACTAAGAATGTATGTGTGTTGATATCCAGTTAAATGATTCACTAATTATATGAACAGATGTATTGTGGTTCATGATTGTGATTGTGATGCTAAGCAGGATAAATGAATGATGTGTAAGAAAGCATGTGTGTGAGGTTTTGAGCTCCAGAGTTCTTACTGATATATGTATTGTTCACAGGGAATCATGAATGATATTGCCTTAGTCTTGATAATTGATTGATTTGCATGCTTATGTTATATGATCAAGGCCATGTTTGGAAGCCCTTTTCTAGCCAAAATTTCACCCAAGAAGTTTAAAATTTTATACCCTTTTTGAACCTCGGCCTTAAACAGGATGAGAACCCTTGATTTGAAATTATTTATCTTAAGTAGGGTTGAGAATAATCTTATGTGATGAAAAGGTTCAAGTTTGGGGTTGTATGGGGAAAATTGAAAGGCAAAAGAAGAGCATTGAGTTCAAGTATTGAAAAGAAAAATGCATGAGTAAAGAAGAAAAGGAAAATGTAAAAGCATGAAAAATGAACTCAATGAAAATTTGATAAAAAGGGAAGAAGTTGGGAATAAAGGAGTTTGGTGATAGAGAGAGTTTAAACTTGAACCTTTTTAATGATGAAATAGCTCTCTTAACTCAAGGATTTTACAACCCAGAAAAACCAAATTTTCTTGCTAGCCTAGCCTCATTACAAGCCTTGGAAAAGTCCTTGTGATGGTATTTGCATGTAAGGATTTTCATTGTTTTAGATACATGGCAATATTGTTTTATGTGGCATGGGAATAGTAAAGAGTGGAGTGATTCCTTAAACACTTGAGTGATTGAGTGAAACACTTGCTTGGTAAGAATGTTTGAAATCTAGGTTTAAATTTATGATTAGTGGATTGATCGTTCATGAATAAAACATCTGTTGGGAAATATTGAAGTAGGTGAACTAGATTGGATTGAAAGCATGCTTGCATTTTGGTATGATTCCACTGAAAATCTGAATTGGAAAATAACTTGTCATGAAGAAAAGGGTTTTGAAAAGTGTAGACCTATTTAATGAAAAATTGGAAGGCCAAGTCTTGTTTTGTTTTGCTTTAGGACAAGCAAAGTTTTAAGTTTGGGGTTGTGATAACGGTCTCAAAACCGTTGTTTTCATGCATAAATTTGATATTAAATCACACCCTTTGTAGCTTAAAATGAGCTTAGAATCAAGTAAAACTCTTAAGTTCTGTTACATGAGAGTCAAAAGTTGTTTTTAGAGATATTATGCTTGTTTTGCATTGTTTTGCAGGGTTTTTGATGAAAATTGAAGATGCCAATGAAGTAGGAAGGTCATAGACTCAAGAATGAAGGAGAAAAAGGAAGAAAAGAAGAATCTATGAACCGCTCAGCGGTAAATTTCACCGCAGAGCGTCCTAGTGCAAGGAAAAGTTGTTGTTTGGCGCCCAGGCGGTGACGCTGAGCGTCCAGAGCGACAAGAGGCAAACCACTCAACGGTAATTTTAGGAGCCTGCGCGGTGGCGTGTGTTGAGGCAAACCGCTCAGCGGTCATTTTAGGCGCCTGGGCGGTTGTCTGTTTTTATATTTTGGATTCTGAGATCTTACTGTTATCTTTTTGTCTTATATATAGCCCTAGTGCGAATCCAAATGTAATTCTTTTGGCAAAGAACAACGTCCACAGCAGCTCTACACCTTTGGAGGAGATTTCCTGGATGCTTAGGCTCCACTTTATCAATTCTAGGGTTTGCTTTTCCATTCTTCCATTTAGTTCATCTAGTTTTACCATGATTATGGTGAACTAAACCCTTAGTTGTTGGGGAACAATGTAATCTTTTGAAACTATCATATATTGAAATTCTTGTTTACTTTATATGCTTGCATATGCTTGATTTATCAATTGTTGGGTTCTTTACCTTTGCTTAATGCTTTTACCGTTTAACTCATTCTCTAGATGTTGTTTGTCTTTATTGATACGGGGACATACAATAACGTCATGAACTGGGGAGAATTCCTTGATTATGTTAATACCGCCTAGGGATAGGGGTAGGATGATCAATTGTATTTTGCATCCGATCATTATGCATTATTTGTTACTAGGGGAGGCTAGGGATAGCAAGCCGGTAATTAGTAATAGGCTCTTTTCACAAGGGATTGGGTTAAGGGTAGACCAAGAAAGTTTGCATGGAAATATGATAAATAAGCAAAGTAAATAAGAAGAGTAGATATATGAGGGCGGATAAGATGAAATTGTAACCCCCAACAACCTCATTCATTCATAGTTTCTCTTAGTCAATTGAATTCTTGCATTTGCATGTTTACTTTGGTTTTGCATTTTAATCATTCAAATTAATTTCTTTTCTCAAGTCTTAAACGATTAGTTTACACGAAAGATGAGGCATTAAGAGTCCTTTGGGAAGAACGATATTGGGTTTACCAATTATTATTACTTGATACGATCTGGTACACTTGCCAGGGGTTTAACAATCCGCAGTCCATAGGAAGACGCACCTATCTTCCTCCAGCTTGTCATACTCTTTCAAAAAAAAGAAAAACAATTTTTTTGACAATGTTTACATGGTTTGAAGGTTCCACAAGGTTATTCATCGAATATTAGTAGCCTTGTTTCTATGAAAGATTTAAAGTTAGTTGGTTTAAAGTCCCACGATTGTCATGTCTTAATGCAACAACTTTTAGCAGTAGCTATTTGAGCCATATTACCTGTCTCTGTGAGAGGTATTCTCACACGTTTGAGTTTGTTTTTCAATGCCATTTGCAAGAAAGTTTTTGATCCTTGTCGCAACCGGGATCGCGACGGGACGACGAACCGAAAAACAAACGGTTTTAAGAAAAGATTTTGGGAGTCGCCACCATAATTTATTATGGAAAACTATGGAAAAAACCCTAAAATAAAAGCATGGTCTACGAAAAATATATTTTCAAGTTCGGGAATCGGTTACACGTAAGGAAGGTATTAGCACCCTAGCGCGCCTGCCTAAAGGTAGTACCTCTAATTAAATGTATAAAATTAACGTGGTTTTCCAAAATATTTAATTTTCCCCAAATATAAAAGTAAAATAAAATAAAAGAAATTATTATGAAACAAAAATATTTTTTTGTTTTATGAACCCAACAAGGATTACCTTGGTCCTACGTATATCCATTAATGCACAACCAGGGATCACGTAGTTCTTTATCTAGAAAAAGGTTTGTGAGTTTGTTTAAAAATTATTATGGATTGTTTGACATTTTTCGAAAAGTGAAAAGGTTTAGTTTAACAAAATTGACCTTTTGGTTTTAAATATTTTGTATTTTTTTATTTTAAGAATGGGGAAAAAAAGAAGATATTGGCCATAGGCCAACGCGTACCCTTTATTTTATTATTTAAAAAAACATTATTTGTGTGTGGTAAAAAAAAACTTTTAGAAAAAAGAAAGTTGAGAGCACAATAAAAAGAAAAAGAATGGTGTAGAGATATCATACCTTTTTGGCTTTCAATACTCCTTGTTTCTTCTTTGGTGATTGCGGTTGACAGAACCCTTATGTGTGAGAACCTATTTTTCTCTATATTATTTCTGCATTTTTCTCTCTATTTTTTTTCGTCCTCCTTTTTCTTTCACAGGGTGCGTATTTATATACACATTATAATATTATGACAATCTTGCCTTAATTGAGAATTAAATGACAATGGACAAAATAGGGAAAGAAATGGTCTTGATTGCAAGAAAAATAAATCAAATAATATTGAAGGCATTGATTATAATTATTGGCAGAAAATTGATTCAAATTATTACCATATTAAACTAATATTTCAAAAATATTCTAAAGTGATGTGTCCAACATTAAGGATGATTATTTCATTATTTTCCTTTTCCTTTTTTTCTTTACCCACCATTAATTATTATTCTCTTATTCTTTAATTTTAATTATTTACCTTCCCGGACGAAATTGGGTGTTGACAGCTGCCCCTCTTTATTTAGATTTTGCTAGATAACATGAACTTTGTGTTATCATAGTAAAGGCTAAATAAAGATAAAGACACTAATTTCGTTCGGGTCTAAAGAGATGGAAAAAGATTACCTTGAAGCGTACCTGGTAGAGAGTGTAACAACCTTGTGGATTTTGCTTAAAGGCCAAGACATTTGTGTAGGGTGTGTCATACCCTATGAACTTCGTTGGACAGGCGTATGAACCCCCTCTCTTTTTTTAGAGGCGCAAAACATCGTAAACCTGGTGAACCTGGTGAACCTGGTGAACCTGGTGAACCTGGAGAGACGCAAAGGCCTCGTAAACCTGGAGAGGCACAAAACCTCGTAAACCTTGTGAACCTGGAGAGGCGCAAAAACCTCGTAAACCTGAAGAGGCACAAAAACCTCATAAACCTGGAGAGGCACAAAAACCTCGTAAACCTGGAGAGGTGCAAAAACCTCGTAAACTTGGTGAACCTGGAGAGGCGCAGAAGCCTCGTAAACCTGGTGAACCTAGAGAGGCACAAAAGCCTCGGAAGCCTGGAGAGGCGCAAAAACCTCGTAAACCTCGTAAACCTGGAGAGGTGTAAAATCCTCGTAAACCTGGTGAACCTGGAGAGGGGCAAAACCCTCGTAAACCTGGAGAGGCGCAAAAACCTCGTAAACCTGGAGAAGCACAAAGACTTCGTAAACCTGGAGAGGCGCAAAGACCTCATAAACCTGGAGAGGCGCAAAGACCTCGTAAACCTGGAGAGGCACAAAGACCTCGTAAACCTCATAAATTTCTTGGAGATGTTGGAATTTCCTGGCATTGCAGTAATGTATATATATATATTTGAATTGATCTTCTTATATCTCTGAACTTTCCCCTTTGAATTTGTTGACACATTGATGTTTGGGCGGGGATCGTGTGAGACCTTGTTCACCCCCTTTTTTTTTGAATTTTTTTTATGCCAGGATGAAAACTGGGCTCTGGTGCCAAGATGAAAACTGGGCTTTTGTGCGAGGATGAAAACTGGGCTTTGGTGCCAGGATGAAAACTGGGCTTTTTCATTCTTTGGTGCCAGGATGAAAACTAGGCTTTAATGCCAGGATGAAAATTGGGCTTTGGTGCCATGATGAAAACTGAACCTTTTTTATTCTTGATAAGAGGCGCAAGAACAACGTAAAATTTGATGGAGAGGCGCACAAACCTCATGAGTTTTTTTGACGACATAACTTAATTGAAATTAATTTTCGGCCAAGTTCAAAATCCAAATAGCTAAACCCAATCGTTGTTGTCTGTAGGTTCTTTCTAGCTCCTTCATATTTACAATATATTGAGCATATTATCTATGTAGACACAAATTCTGCTAATTTTTCCTTTGAACAAATTTCATCCACATACGAAGATCTTGTTGCTCTTTTCGCATGGCCAACTATGAAAATGTTTAAAGAGAATGTTAGAAGGTCTATTCATTTATCTTCTCTTCAAACACAAGGTCACTCAATGTTAAAGACTTATTCCTGTTGACGAAAGCTTTAAACAATGCTAACATGCATTTCCTCGCCATCCACTATAAATATCTCATTCACTTTGAGAGTGTCTAAGTTTGCCTCTACAAGCTGTAAAATCTCAGGATTGGGTTGGTTGTCAAATCTTAAAGAGGTAACGTCAAACTTCCCATTCCTAAAACTTTGTGGAATTGGTCCATAAGTTACTGTTAAACCCCTGGCAAGTGTACCAAATCGTATCAAGTAATAATAAATGGTAAGTCCAAGTATCGTTTTCCCAAGAGACTCGTGGCACTAAACTGTTGTGCTTTTGCATAACCAATCAAGACTATAAAAACAATATTTTCGGATTTTTGGATATAAAGTACAGAAAAATAAACATGAATCCAATTTGATCAATTGAGGTTAAACACAAAAGTGGATGGATGATGTTGATAATATGAGATGAGTTTGTTGCTAGGATTCAGATTTCACCCAATCACTCTCTTATATCTACTTTTCCTATTTAATTTGCTTATTTATCATATTGTCATGCAAACTTTCTTAGTCTACCCTTAACCCAATCCCTTGGCGAAAAGAGCCTATTACTAATTACCTGCTTGTTATCCCTAGCCTCCCCTAGTAATTAATAATGCATGATAAACGGAACCAAAATACAATTGATCGTCCTACTGATAACGGTCTCAAAACCGTTATTTTCATGCATACATTTGATATTAAAACACACCCTTTGTAGCTTAAAATGAGCTTAGAATCAAGTAAAACTCTTAAATTGTGTTACATGAGAGTCAAAAGTTGTTTTTAGAGATATTATGCTTGTTTTGCATTGTTTTGCAGGGTTTTAGATGAAAATGGAAGATGGCAATGAAGTAGGAAGGTCATAGACTCAAGAATGAAGGAGAAAAAGGAAGAAAAGAAGAGTCTGTGAACCACTCAGCGATCAATTCCACCGCTGAGCGTCCTAGTGCAAGGAAAAGTTGTTGTCTAGCGCCCAGGCGGTGACGCTGAGCGTCTAGAGCAACGCGAGGAAAACCGCTCAGCGGTCATTTATGGTGCCTGGGCGGTGGCTTGCATTGAGGCAAACCGTTGAGCAGCCAATTTAGGCACCTGGGCGGTTGTCTGTTTTTATATTTTGGATTCTGAGATCTTTTCTGTTATCTTTTTGGGTTATATATAGCCCTAGTACGAATTCAAATGTAATTCTTTTGGCAAAGAACAACGTCCAAAATAGCTTTACACCTTTGGAGGAGATTTCTTGGATGCTTAGGCTGCACTTTATCAATTCTAGGGTTTGCTATTTCCATTCTTCCATTCAATTCATCTAGTTTCACCATGATTATGGTGAACTAAACCCTTAGCTGTTGGGGAACAATGTAATCTTTTGAAACTCTCATATATTGAAATTATTGTTTACTTTATATGCTTGCATATGCTTGATTTATCAATTGTTGGGTTCTTTACCTTTGCTTAATGCTTCTACAGTTTAACTCATTCGGTAGATGTTGTTTGTCTTTATTCATACGGGGACGTAAGGTAACGTCATGAACTGGGGAGAATTCCTTGATTATGTTAATACCGCCTAGGGATAGGGGTAGGATGATCAATTGTATTTTGCATCCGATCATTATGCATTATTTGTTACTAGGGGAGGCTAGGGATAGCAAGCCGGTAATTAGTAATAGGCTTTTTTCACCAAGGGATTGGGTTAAGGGTAGACCAAGAAAGTTTGCATGGCAATTTGATAAATAAGCAAAGTAAATAAGAAGAGTATATATATGAGGGTGGATAAGATGAAATTGTAAACCCCAACAACCTCATTCATTCATAGTTTCTCTCGTCAATTGAATTCCTGCATATGCATGTTTATTTTTTGTTTTGCATTTCAAACAACTAAAATTATTTTCTTTACTCAAGTCTTAAAAGATTTGTTTACATGAAAGATGAGGCCTGAAGAGTCCTTTGGGAAGAACGATATTGGTTTACCAATTTTTATTACTTGATACGATCTGGTACACTTGCCAGGGGTTTAACACCTACCCCTATCCCTGGGCGGTATTAGCATAATCAAGGAATTCCCTCCAGTTCATGACATTATTGTATGTTCCCGTATCAATAAAGACAAACAACATTTACCAAATGAGTTAAACGATAAAAGCATTAAGCAAAGGTAAGGAACCCAACCATTGATAAAAATAAGCATATGCAAGCATACAAATAAAATAAGGATTTTGATATAAGAGAGTTTAGAGGTTTCATCTTTCCCAGCAACAAATAAGATTAGTTCTCCATCGTCATGGAGAAACTAGGTGAATGGAATGAAAGAGATAGAAACACTAAAGAGGAGAAAAAGGAGAGTTGTCACCATCTCCAAATCTACCCCCAAAGGGGAGAAAAATGTGTTTCTGTGTCTAAGCCATCAAAAGATACATTCTCTAAGGTGTCTAGGTCTTTAAATAGGCCATAAAATAACAAAAAATAGGTCCAAGCCCAAACAGATCATAAAAATCGCAGAAAATATATCAAATCACGTCTGGTTGACTTTTTTTGGATTCTGGTTGACTTTGGAGCATTCTAGTCAACTCTGGTCAACTTTTCAGCATTCTGGTTGACTGGCTGACTTTTCTTGTTGGCTGGTTGACTTTTCTGCACTCTGTTTGAGTTTTTGCACTCCAACCATTTGATACTTCAACCTTTCTTTCAATTCATTCCAAAAACCTACAAAATCAAGGGAATTTAATGATAAATTCATAAAACATGTCCTCAACTCTTTTATTCACAAAACTAAAGAAAAATCATGAGTCAAAGCAAGTTTCTAAGTCAACAAGGGTGCATTTGATATCAAAATTAAGTATAAAAATAAGGTTTTTCAATCGTTATCACAACCCCAAACTTGAAACTTTTCTTGTCCTCAAGCAAACAAGATGAAACTTAGTCTTCCACAAATCAACACAATGGTTCAATCACATTCAAAAACTTTTTTCTTTCAAGACAAGTAATCACTCAAATCAACTCATCAATAGAATTTAGTCAAGATGTGCACATGCTTTGATTCAAATTACTCATCATGGTGTTCACATAGACACATAATTTTCCAACAAATGTTATTCTCATGAATGATCAATTAGCTAAGCATAGATGTAATCATGAATTCATGGAATCATTCCTCACCAGATAAAGTGTTTCACTCAATCACACAGGTGTTTCAAGAGGTCACTCCTTCCTTCTACTATCCACATGTCACATAAAACAAAATTGCCTTTCATTTACCACAATCAAATATCATCACACACACATGTCATCACAAGGACTTTTAAGGGCTTATAATGTGGTTGGGCTAACAAGGAAAATTGGTTTTTCTAGATCACAAAATCCTTGACTTAAGAGAGTTATTTATACATTCATAGTTTAAGCACAAACTCTCTTTTTACTAATCTCACTCATTCCCCACTTTCCCTTTTCTTCACATTGAGCTTTTTTTTTCCATGCTTTTTCTTTTTCTATCTTTTTCATCTTTTCTCATGCATTTTCTTTTCAACTCATAAGCTCAATGCCTAACTTTTCTTTTCTTTTTCAATTCTCCCAACAACCCCAAACTTGAGCTTTTAACAATACCCCAAAAATATTTCTCAACCTAACTCAAGGCAAAGATTTTCAAAGCAAGGGTTTTCACATTCTGCTTAAGGCTTAGGTTCAAAGAGGGTAGAACATAGAATGTTCCTTTTTCATGTGGGACGAAATTTTTGGCTAGAAAAGGGCTTTTCAAAAACGGCCTTGATCATATGACACATACATGCAATTCAATCAATCACAGAAATTTAGGAAAAATCATTCATGCTTCCAGTAGATAGCAAATATATCAATAAGAACTCTGGAGCTCAAAAACCTCATATAAGCTTATTCCAATCATTCAATCAAATACCCTACTTAGCCTGATAATCACAATCACAAAATCACAATGCATTTGTTCACACAGCTTGTGAACCACCACATGTATATCAGCATATTGTGCAATCTCAACATCATCAATATCAAAGCATCATCAAGCAATACCCATCATGCACAAATATCAATATCAAACCACTGCATCAGATATAGTGTCCAACCAAGTTCATCAATCCTACACTACTAAACAGAAACAAATAAATACAAAAACAAAGATAGAAAATCTTGTTCTAGTGCAAATAGCATCAATCAGTAAATCCTATCTCATCATCTTCCTCCATAGCAGGAGCTTCAGCTGCTCCAACTCTGATTCCTTCTTCTTGTTCCCACAGTCTTGATCCTCTTTCCTGATAAGGAGGCCATCCCTGCATCAAGTATAATTCACAAAACCACAAGAAATCTCATTAAACGTTAGTAGCACACAAAATTTCTTCCAAGGAATGTGGAGGAATCAACCCCAAATAGCTAGGCCCTCATAAAACCCCAAACTTGGATGAAAAAGTGATAAAAATTGGGTTTTTAAGAGAGAGGATGATAGGAGAAGTGTTAGGAAATCTTTATAGGATTTTTGAAAGTGAAAGAGAGATTATGGCTTTGGTAAAGAGTGCTTGGGCGAACCTGAGGGGTAGAAAAATCAAATAATGGGCCAAAAGAACAAAACCCTCTTTTAAAACGCTTTGACCCCTCAGCATCGCCACCGCCCAGCGCTGAGTTCACCGCCCGGCGATGGGCGCGGTTTACACCCCTCTCTTTTTTTCTTTTTAAAACATTTTAACCCTTTAAACCTTCAAATTCAACTTTCAAAATTTAATTTTTATGCAATTCCCAATCACTTATCTCACATATGCAACTAGAACAAGAATTAAAACATGAAAAAATAAATCAATCAACTGGGTTGCCTCCCAGGTAGCGCTTGTGTAACGTCACGAGCCTGACCCAAACCTTACCATCACCCATCAGTAGGTGTACTTTCCTGGTATCCTTCAGTAGATACCTAAATCTTCTAGCATCCCTCAGTAGATGTTATCCCAATAGCATTCATCAGTAAATGCTGTCAGTGACATCCATCACTAGTTGTCTAACCATATAGCATCCATCAGTAGATGCTAATTTTTCTTATCTTCATTAGCTTCCATCAGTAGATGTTATCATTACTTCCATCAAAAGCAGCATTTAACCTAAAAAATTTAAATAAAATAAAATCAAATCAAATAAAAGAAAAAATAATAATTCAAAAACGGGGTTAGAAACTGGGTTTCCTCCCAGCAAACGCTTTTTTAACGTCATTAGCTTGTCCCGGTGATAACGGTCTCAAAACCGTTATTTTCATTCATAAATTTGATATTAAAACACACCCTTTGTAGCTTAAAATGAGCTTTGAATCAAGTAAAACCCTTAAGTTGTGTTACATGAGAGTCAAAAATTGTTTTTAGAGATATTATGCTTGTTTTGCAGGGTTTTTGATGAAAATGGAAGATTACAATGAAGTAGGAAGGTCATAGACTCAAGAATGAAGGAGAAAAAGGAAGAAAAGAAGAGTCTGTGAACCGCTCAGCGGTCAATTACACCGTTGAGCGGCCTAGTGCAAGGAAAAGTGTTGTCTAACACCGAGGCGATGACGCTGAGCGTCCAAAGCAAGAAGACGCAAACTGCTCAGCGGTCATTTCTGGCGCCTGGGCGGTGGCATGTGTTGAGGCAAACCGCTAGCGGCCAATTTAGGCGCCTAGTTGGTTGTCTATTTTTATATTTTGGATTCTGAGATCTAGTCTATTATCTTTTTGGCTTATATATAGCCCTAGTACGAATCCAAATGTAATTCTTTGGCAGAGAACAAAGTCCACAGCAGCTCTACACCTTTAGGGGAGATTTCTTGGATGCTTAGGCTCCACTTTATCAATTCTAGGGTTTGCTCTTTCCATTCTTCCATTCAATTCATCTAGTTTCACCATGATTATGGTGAACTAAACCCTTAGTTGTTGGGGAACAATGTAATATTTTGAAACTCTCATATATTGAAATTCTTGTTTACTTTATATGCTTGCATATGCTTGATTTATCAATTGTTGGGTTCTTTACCTGTACTTAATGCTTCTACAGTTTAACTCATTCGGTACATGTTGTTTGTCTTTATTGATAGGGGGACGTACGGTAATGTCATGAACTGGGGAGAATTCCTTGATTGTGTTAATACCACCTAGGGATAGGTTTAGGACGATCAATTGTATTTTGCTTCCGCTCATTATGCATTATTAGTTACCAGGGGAGGCTAGGGATACCAAGCCGGTAATTAGTAATAGGCTATTTTTACCAAGAAAGTTTGCATGGCAATATGATAAATAAGCAAAGTAAATAAGAAGAGTAGATATATGAGGGCGGATAAGATGAAATTGTAAACCCCAACAACCTCATTCATTCATAGTTTCTTTCGTCAATTGAATTCCTGCATTTGCATGTTTATTTCTGTTTTGCATTTAAACAATTAAAATTATTTTCTTTTCTCAAGTCTTAAAAGATTTGTTTGCATGAAAGATGAGGCCTTAAGAGTCCTTTGGGAAGAATGATATTGGGTTTACCAATTTTTATTACTTGATACGATCTGGTACACTTGCCAGGGGTTTAACAAGTTTTTGGCACCGTTGTCGGGGACTCTGTGTTTAACTTTATCGAGTAGTGTAAATTGATTAATTTTGACTTGATTGTTAATAATTGTATATATTTTGTTTTTTTTTATAAAAGTGCTACTAGGGTTTGTGTTTCTTGTACATGCAACAGGAGGCTAGACATACTAGGAGCAAGAAAAATAACCAACCTCTTCTTGACGGCTTAAGTGAGACAAGGGGAAGAAGGAGAGTCAGATGCCCATCTAGGGATTTATTCTCTTCTCCTAGCAGATTATTATCACCTTCACCAGATAGAAGAACAGGGGAGATGGCAGAACAATTTCCTCCAAGACGCACATTGGCGGATCAATCTAATGTTGTAGGTCCTTTTCACTTTAACAGCATAGCCATGCCTACGGATCAAACGACCAACATGGTGATGAATCCAGCATTAATACACCTAGTACAAGGAAATCAGTTTCACGGTTTGTCAAATGAGAATCTGTATGATCATTTGACCACGTTTAGTGAAATCTGCAGCACTGTAAAGATGGCAGGTGTATCAGATGAATGAGTAAAGCTTAGCTTGTTCCCATTCTCATTAGCAGGCAATGCTAAGGCGTGGCTTAATTCTTTTCCTGAAGGAACATTCACCACATGGGAGACTGTGGCTACAAAGTGTGTCACTAAATATTTTCCATAGTCCAAAGTTACTCAAGGGAAGCTGGAAATTTCATCATTCAAGCAGTGTATGAAAGAGACTTTAGGTCAAGCATGGGAGAGATTTAAGGGCTTGCTGAGAAAGACGCCAACCCATGGTTTTGACAAAACCACCTTGATTCTTGCATACCTTGGAGGATTGAACACTCAGTCAAAGATGATGTTGGATGCCTCAGCTGGAGGCAATGTTAAACAAAAGACTGACGATGAGGCATATGAATTTATAGAAAATATGGCTGCTAATGAGCAAGAAAATTACAGTGAAAGAGGCATACCTACACAAAAGAGAGGAGTTTTGCACTTGCCTGCAGATGACGCTATGAAAGCTCAAAATCATCTTCTGACTGAAAAGCTAGATAATATAACGAAGATTCTCTCACAACTTCCTAAGGAGATTCGTAATGTTTCTCAAACACAGCAGCTGTGTGATTTCTGTGGTGGTGACCATATCAATGGTCAATGTGCTTTGCGTGAAGAGATGCAGCAAGAAGCTAATTTTATGGGAAATCAGTTTCAAAATACCTACTAAGGTAATGCCAAACAAGGTTGGAAGAATCATCCAAGTATTAATCAGGTATCGAATTTCCCATCAAGGCAAACATGGGGTTTCAGGCAGCAGCAACCTTCACCTCTGTGGCAGCAGGTCACCCTTTTGACAGAGGTTGTTAGAGACTTAAATGATAGATTTGATAAATTCTTGAAGGTTTATAAGTCTAATCAAGCAGGTAATCAAGCCAACATTCGATCTTTAGAGATGCAAGTCGGGCAGTTGTCAAAAAGGGTAGATACCACTGAGAAGCACCAATTTAGGGCTAACACTAACGTTAACCCTAAAGAGGAATGTAAAGCTGTTGTTACAAGAAGTAAGCGAAAAGTTGAAAGGGAAGTTGTGGAGATTGGAAGCAGTGATGAGGAAGAGAAAAAAAGAGAAGTCATTGAAATAAGCAGCAGTGAAGGTGAGAGAGAAGAGGAGGAAAACTTCAGTCACAATGGACCATTTATAGAAAATCAAGTGACTTTGGTGCCTTCTGTAATCCAACAAATTCCTGCAAGGATGAAATTTTATCTTGGAGATATGATATATTTGGATACAGATGAATATGAACAAGAATTTGAAGTTCAACCTCCAAAAAGGAATTATCCGCCTAAGGTAAAAGATCCAGGTTTTTTGACACTTTCATGTATTATAAATGATGTTGAGGTAGAAGGAGCCATGATAGACTATGGATCCAGCATTAATATGATGCCTGGACGGTTCTTGAGAAAGATTGGAGGGTTGACATTATAACCGTCTAACCTTACTGTGACGGTGGCGGATGGTTCCAGTAAAATGTCACTAGGTATGGTGGAAGATGTGGTTGTGCGTGTGGAGCAGCTGGAGTTTTTGGCTGACTTTCTAGTTATGGGCATTGAAGATGATGAAAGGATTCCAATTATTCTTGGAAGACCTTTCATGGCTATGTCTAAAATTCTCATTAGTGCCCATGATGGAAGAATCATGATGCGAGATAAGAAGAATGTGCTCTTACATACTGGTTCTAAAGGGAACAATATTAGAATAAAGAAAAGATCCAGATTCAGAAAGTCAAGAAGAGAAGGTGCATCAGAAGAAAGCATGACAAGTACCAATTCTAACAGTTGTAATGTTTTACAGGTACCTAAAAATGAGGAGGTTGATAAAGGAGGAACAATTCACTCAGAAGATATACCACTTCCACGAGGCTCACAGGTAAGATTCAAGAAGAGGAGGTGGATTATTGAAAATATCAAAGAAGATGGCAAGGTAGAGATCAGAAAACCATTTACTAGAGCCATCAAAAGAGTGGCTAGAAGGCAACTAATGAGTTGGGAGGATGAAGATCCCAACCGGGATGGAAAGACTTGAAGATATTTAATTTTATCCCATTTGTTGTAGAACAAATTTTTTTTAGAATAGGTTTATTTTGGTTATGTAAGTTGATGGATTTTTAAACACTTTTTGGGTAGCATCTACTGAGGGATGCTAAATTTTTATGTATCCACTAAAGGATACAGGAAGGTACACCTACTGATGGGTGTTGGCAAGATTCGCACTTATTGATGATTGTTAAACAGGTTTGGGTCAGGCTCGTGATGTTAAACAAGCGCTATTGCGAGGCAACCCAGGTATCTTTTTCTTTTGTACTTTGAATTTGTAGAATAGGTTGAACTTTTATTTTGTGTCTATGCTTGGCTTGTACAATGGTTCTGATGGTGGTATTAAAATGCATGACAAGTATTGGATAATGATTGTATGTGTGTTGATATCTAATTAAATGATTCACTAATTATATGAACAGATGTGTTGTGGTTCATGATTGTGATTGTGATGCTAAGCAGGATAATTAAATGATGTGTGAGAAAGCATGTGTGTGAGGTTTTGAGCTCCAGAGTTCATATTGATATATGTATTGTTCACAGGGAATCATGAATGATATTGCCTTAGTCTTGATAATTGATTGATTTGCATACTTATGTTATATGATCAACGCCATGTTTGGAAGCTCTTATCTAGCCAAAATTTCACCCAACAAGTTTAAAATTTTATACCCTTTTTGAACCTTGGCCTTAAACAGGATGAGAACCCTTGATTTGAAATTATGTATCTTGAGTAGGGTTAAGAATAATTTTATGTGATGAAAAGGTTAAAGTTTGGGGTTGTATGGGGAAAATTGAAAGGCAAAAGAAGAGCATTGAGTTCAAGTATTGAAAAGAAAAAAATGCATGAGTAAAGAAGAAAAAGAAAAAAATAATAAAAGCATGAAAAGGAACTCAATTAAAAATTGATAAAAAGGGAAGAAGTTGGGAATAAAGGAGTTTGGTGATAGAGAGAGTTTAAACTTGAACCTTTTCAATGATGAAATAGCTCTCTTAACTCAAGGATTTTGCAATCTAGAAAAACCAAATTTTCTTGATAGCCTAGCCTCATTATAAGCCTTGGAAAAGTCCTTGTTATGGTATTTGCATGTAAGGATTTTGATTGTTTTAGATAAATGGCAATATTGTTCTATATGACATGTGAATAATAAAGAGTGGAGTGATTCTGTAAAACACTTGAATGATTGAGTGAAACACTTGCTTGGTAGGAATTGTTGAAATCCATGTTTACATCTATGCTTAGTGAATTGATCATTCATGAATAAAACATCTGTTGTGACATATTAGAGTAGGTGAACAAGATTGGATTGAAAGTCTGCTTGCATTTTGGTAGGATTCCACTGAAAATCTGAATTAACTTGTCATGAAGAAAAGGGTTTTGAAAAGTGTAGAACTACTTGATGACAAAATGGAAGGCCAAGTTTTGTTTTGTTTTGCTTGAGGACAAGCAAAGTTTTAAGTTTGGGGTTGTGATAAGGGTCTCAGAACCGTTATTTTCATGCATAAATTTTATATTAAAACACACCCTTTGTAGCTTAAAATGAGCTCTGAATCAAGTAAAACTTTTAAGTTGTGTTACATGAGAGTCAAAAGTTGTTTTTAGAGATATTATGTTTGTTTTGCATTGTTTTGCAGGGTTTTTGATGAAAATGGAAGATGACAATGAAGTAGGAAGGTCATAGACTTAAGAATGAAGGAGAAAAAGGAAGAAAAGAAGAGTCTGTGAACCGCTCAGCGGTCAATTACACCACTGAGCGGCCTAGTGCAAGGAAAAGTGTTGTCTGACGCCTAGGCGGTGACCTTGAGCGTTTAGAGCGACAAGAGGCAAACTGCTCAGCGGTCATTTCTAGCGCTTGGGCGGTGGCGTGTGTTGAGGCAAACCGCTGAGCGGCCAATTTAGGCGCCTGGGCGGTTGTCTGTTTTTATATTTTGGATTCTGAGATCTTTTCTGTTATCTTTTTGGCTTATATATAGCCCTAGTACGAATCCAAATGTAATTCTTTGGCAGAGAACAAAGTGCACAGTAGCTCTACACCTTTGGAGGAGATTTCTTGGATGCTTAGGCTCCACTTTATCAATTCTAGGGTTTGCTCTTTCCATTCTTCCATTCAATTCATCAAGTTTCACCATGATTATGGTGAACTAAACCCTTAGTTGTTAGGGAACAATGTAATATTTTGAAACTCTCATATATTAAAATTCTTGTTTACTTTATATGCTTGCATATGCTTGATTTATCAATTGTTGGGTTCTTTACCTGTACTTAATGCTTCTATAGTTTAACTCATTCGGTAGATGCTGTTTGTCTTTATTGATAGGGGGACGTACGGTAATGTCATGAACTGGGGAGAATTCCTTGATTGTGTTAATACCACCTAGGGATAGGGTTAGAACGATCAATTGTATTTTGCTTCCGCTCATTATGCATTATTAGTTACTAGGGGAGGCTAGGGATAGCAAGCCGGTAATTAGTAATAGGCTCTTTTCACCAAGGGATTGGGTTAAGGGTAGACCAAGAAAGTTTGCATGGCAATATGATAAATAAGCAAAGTAAATAAGAAGAGTAGATATATGAGGGCGGATAAGATGAAATTGTAAACCCCAACAACCTCATTCATTCATAGTTTTTCTCTTCAATTGAATTCCTGCATTTGCATGTTTATTTCTGTTTTGCATTTAAACAATTAAAATTATTTTCTTTTCTCAAGTCTTAAAACATTTGTTTACACGAAAGATGAGGCCTTAAGAGTCCTTTGGGAAGAACGATATTGGGTTTACCAATTTTTATTAGTTGATACGATCTGGTACACTTGTCAGGGGTTTAACACTCGGTAAAGCCCAAACACCCATCAGTAGGTGTTGATATTTTATGTTGGCATTCTTCCTTCCTCTATGACACCAACAACATCTCGGAAATTTCCTTTATCACCAACTCTGAGGTTCCTCAATCTCAAGAATTCTTGTTTGCTTCGATAGTCTTGACAACCCATAACCTATTCTTGAATTTCACTGGTGTGCCAGGTTTGGGTTTGTCACTTTTCACATCAGGGTGTTGGTGAACCAATCCTCCTTCCTTATCTGCCTCCTAATGATCTTGTGCTCCTAGTACCAAAACTTTTATCCTGCATACACTAAAGAACACTACACTAGAGCACAAAATTAGCACAATAAATAAAAACAGTAAAAGATTTTTTTTTATTTTAATTTTCATTTTGTTTTTATAGAAAAGATAAAGATAGAATGATAAAAAAAAAATAAAAAAATAAAAAGATAAAAATAAAAATAAATAGAAAGATAGAAAGATAGAAAAATGGAAAGATGAGGAGAAGAATGAGGAGAAGAATAAGGAGAAGAATAAGGAGAAGATATTATTTTATTTTATTTTCATTTTTTTAAAATAAAGATAGAAAAAATAAAAACAGATAGATAAAAACAGAAAAAGATTTTTTTTTCTTTTTTTTTTAAAAAAAATAGAAAGATAAAAACAAAAAAATATTTTTTTTTCCATTTTTTTTTAAACAGAAAAATAAAAACAGAAAAAGATATAATTTTTTTAATTTCATATTTTTTTTTTCAAATAAAGAAACAGAAAGATAGAAGGATAGATAAAGAGATAGAAAGATAGAAAGTCTAATCGGTTAAGAATCAAACACATACAATAGTTATGACACGAGTCCCTGGCAACGGTGCCAAAAACTTGTTAAACCCCTGACAAGTGTACCAGATTGTATCAAGTAATAATAAATGGTAAGTCCAAGTATCGTTTTCCCCAGAGACTAATGGCACTAAACTGTTGTCCTTTTGCATAACCAATCAAGACTATAAAAACAATATTTTGGGATTTTTGGATATAAAGTACGGAAAAATAAACATGAATGCAATTTTATCAATTGAGGTTAAATACAAAAGTGGATGGATGATGTTGATAATATGAGATGAGTTTGTTCCTAGGATTCAGATTTCACCCAATCACTCTCTTATATCTACTTTTCTTATTTAATTCGCTTATTTATCATATTGTCATGCAAACTTTCTTAGTCTACCCTTAACCCAATCCCTTGGCGAAAAGAGCCTATTACTAATTACCGGCTTGCTAGCCCTAGCCTCCCCTAGTAATTAATAATGCATGATAAACGGAAATAAAATACAATTGATCGTCCTACCCTATCCCTAGGCGGTATTAGCATAATCAAGGAATTTCCCCCAGTTCATGACATTACTGTACGTTCCCGTATCAATAAAGACAAACAACATTTACCGAATGAGTTAAACGATAAAAGCATTAAGCAAAGGTAAGAAACCCAACAATTGATAAAGATAAGCATATGCAAGCATATAAATAAAATAAGGATTTTGATATAAGAGAGTTTAGAGGTTACATCTTTCCCCAGCAACAAATAAGATTAGTTCTCCATCGTCATGGAGAAACTAGGTGAATGGAATGAAAGAGATAGAAACCCTAAAGAGGAGAAAAAGGAGAGTTGTCACCATCTCCAAATCTACCCCCAAAGGGGTGAAAAGTGTGTTTCTATGTCTAAGCCATCAAAAGATACATTCTCTAAGGTGTCTAGGTCTTTAAATAGGCTATAAAAATAACAGGAAATAGGTCCAAGCCCAAACAGATCATAAAAATCGCAAAAAATATATCAAATCACGTCATGTTGACTTTTTCTCGATTCTAGTTGTCTTTTGAGCATTCTAGTCAACTCTGGTCAACTTTTCAGCATTCTGGTTGACTGATTGACTTTTCTTGTTGGTCGGTTGACTTTTCTGCACTCTGTTTGACTTTCTGCACTCCAACCATTTGATACTTCAACCTTTCTTTCAATTCATTCCAAAAACCTACAAAATCAAGGGAATTTAATGATAAAATCATAAAACATGTCCTCAACTCTTTTATTCACAAAACTAAAGAAAAATCATGAGTCAAAGCAAGTTTCTAAGTCAACAAGGGTGCATTTGTGGTGCAGCCAGGCGGTTTTGCGGTACAAGGCAAAGCGTCGGGTGGTACAACTCACCGTCGGGCAGTGGTGCGATTAAGGGGAAACCGTCGGGCGCCAAAGTGTGACGTCGGGCGGTTGTCTGTTGGGCTTGGGCCTAAATTTTGTGACGCTCCTTAGTTATAAATAGCCCTAGTGCGAGTTTAGATGTATTCTTTTGACAAGGGGCGGCCAGACCTAGTTTTCACTCCTTGGAGAAGATCTCTTGGATGCTTAGGCTCTTTTTTATCCAATCTAGGGTTTGTTTTTCCATTCTTCCATCATTTTTATCTAGTTTCACCATGACAATGGTGAACTAAACCCTTTTGTTGTTGGGGAACAATGTAATCTTTTGAAACTCTCTCTTATTGAAACTCTTATTTATTTATATGCTTGTCGTATGCTTTGATTATCAATTATTGGGTTTGTCACCTGCGCTTAATGCTTTTATTGTTTAACTCATTCGATAATTGTTGTTTGTCTTTATTGATACGGGAACATACAGTACTGTCATAAACTTGGGGAAATTCCTTGATTAAGCAATACCACCTAGGGATAAGGGGGTAGGACGATCAATTGTTTTTGCTTCCGTTTATAATGCATTATTAATTACTAGGGGAGGCTAGGGATAGCAAGCTAGTAATTATTAATAGGTTCTTTTCGCCGAGGGATCGGGTTAAGGGAAGACTAAGAAAGTTTGCATGATAATTAAATAAAAAAGTGAATTAAATAAGAGGAGTAGATAAGAGAGAGCGGATAAGATGAAATTGTAAACCCCAACAACTCCATTCATCCATAGTCTTTTTCTCGTCAATTGAATCAATCGCATTTGCATGTTTACTTTTTGTTTCTTGCATCCAAACCAATTATTTTTTCTTTACAAGTCTTACAATTTCAATTTGCATGAACGATAAGGCCTGCGAGTCCTTTGGGAAGAACGATATTGGGTTTACCAATTATATTACTTGAAACGATCTGGTACACTTGCCAGAGTGTTAACAATGTCTTACTTATATTGTAGCTATACCAGACTATTTCCACTCTTTTATGATTTTTTCTCCTTGAAGTATTGCTATTTGTGTACGCTTATATCATTTTTCCTCCATATTATGTTTTCAAGAGTTACCATCAGTCTTCTGTTGAGGTAAGTGTTTTTCTATGAACAAAGGAATTAGTTTAAATCCATGTATTTATTTGAATGATATCGTGTACTAATTCTTAATTAAGAAACTTCTTTATGTTGATGGGATTGTTACAGAAACAAGCCTCCTGTGTGTGGGCTTCTTTGTTTGTTCGTGTTTGTGCGTGTCTGATTGTTTGTGTGTTTCTTTGTGTCTATGTGTTAGTGAGATTGTGTTTCTGTTTTTGTATGTGTGTTTGTGTGTGTGTAATATATTTATTTGTGTCTAAAGTTGCGTATGTGTGTAAACTTGTGTTTAATGTGTGTCTATGTAAAGTTTCAAAAGCT
The DNA here is from genome assembly GCA_027742785.1 of Vigna reflexopilosa. Classification (NCBI taxonomy): domain Eukaryota; kingdom Viridiplantae; phylum Streptophyta; class Magnoliopsida; order Fabales; family Fabaceae; genus Vigna; species Vigna reflexopilosa. The sequence goes on from CM050932.1 coordinate 15,211,433, forward strand.
AACTCTTGTTTTTTTACATGAAAACCGTTAAACATTTATAACAATATTCATCACTTGAGCAAGTTCGGTATGGGGGCGGACTTTGACTGCTTCAAGTATATGATCGAGCCAGAATAGGAGGACCCTATCTGTGTCAATGGTGGACTTCAGGTTCCTCTATCCAACAGGTACTGCTAGTGAAATTATAGTTTTCCTAGTCTGTGATTTTAGTGTTGTATACGGAATCTAGCTTCATATGTCTTACCTATATTGTAGCATATAAGACTATGTCCAATCTTCTATGAGTTTTTCTCCTTAAAGTATTGCTATTGTGTACGCTTATATCATTTTTCCTCAATATTACGTCTTCAGGAGTTACCATCAGTCTTCTGTTAAGGTAAGTGTTTTTCTATGAACAAAGGAATTAGTTTAAATCTGTTTATTTCTTTGCATCATATCGTGTACTAATTCTTAACTAAGAAACTTATTTCTGTTGATGGGATGGTTAAAGAAACAGGCCTCAAGTGTGTGGGCTTCTTTGTTTGTTCATGTTTGTGCGTGTCTGATTGGTTGTGTGTTTCTTTGTGTGTATGTGTTAGTAAGATTGTGTCTGTGTTTTTGTATGTGTGTTTGTGTGTTTTGTGTAATATATCTATTTGTGTGTAAAGTTGCGTGTATGTGTAAATTTGAGTTTAAGTTGTGTCTGTGTAAGGTTTTAAAAGCTAACTCTTGTTTTTTTACATGAAAAGTGTTCAAACTTTATAACAATATTCACCACCTGAGCAAGTTGGGTGTGGAGGCGAATTTTCACTGCTTCAAGTATATGATCGAGCAAAAATGGGAGGACCCTATCTGCGCCAATGGTGGACTTCATGTTCCTCTATCCAAAGGGCTCTGATTTTAGTTTTGTATATTGAATCTAGCTTCATATGTCTTACTTATATTGTAGCTATATCAGACTATATTCACTCTTCTATGAGTTTTTCTCCTTGAAGTATTGTTATTTTTGTATGCTTATGTAATTTTTCCTCCATATTATATTTTTAGGAGTTACCATCAGTCTTCTGTTGAGGTAAGTGTTTTTCTATGAACAACGGAATTATTTTAAATCCATTTATTTATTTGCATCATATCGTGTACTAATTCTTAATTAAGAAACTTCTTTATGCTGATGGGATGGTTCAAGAAACAGGCCTCATGTGTGTGGGATTCTTTTTTTGTTAATGTTTGTGCGTGTCTGATTGGTTGTGTGTTTGTTTGTGTTTATGTGTTAGTAAGATTGTGTCTGTGTTTTTGTATGTGTGTTGGTGTAAATGTAATATATTTATTTGTGTGTAAAGTTGCGTGTGTGTCTAAAATTGTCTATAATGTGTGTCTGTGTAAATTGAAAACGCTAACTCTTGTTTTTTTACATGAAAACCGTTCAACTTTTATAATAATAAAAACCACCTGAGCAAGTTCGGTGTGGGGGCGGACTTTCACTACTTCAATTATATGATCGAGCCAAAAATGGGAGGACCCTATCTGCGCCAATGGTGGACTTCATGTTCCTCTATACAACAGGTACTGTTAGTGAAATGATAGCTTTCCTGGTATGTGATTTTAGTTTTGTATATGGAATCTAGCTTCATATGTCTTACCTATATTGTAGTTATATAAAACTATATCCAGTCTTCTATGAGTTTTTCTCCTTGAAGTATTGCTATTTGTGTACGCTTATATAATTTTTCCTCAATATTGTGTTTTCAGGAGTTACCATCAGTCTTCTGTTCAGGTAAGTGTTTTTCTATGAACAAAGGAATTAGTTTAAATCCATGTATTTATTTGCATGATATCGTGTACTAATTCTTAATTAAGAAACTTCTTTATGTAGATGGGATGGTTACAAAAACAAGCCTCATGTGTGTGGGCTTCTTTGTTTTTTCGTGTTTGTGCGTGTCTGATTCGTTGTGTGTTTCTTTGTGTCTGTGTTTTAGTATGTGTGTTTGTGTGTGTGTGTTTGTGTAATATATTAATTTGTGTAAAGTTGCGTGTTTGTGTAAAGTTTTGTTTAAACTGTGTCTGTGTAAAATTTCAAAAGGTAACTCTTGGTTTTTTACATGAAAACTGTTCAAACTTTATAACAACACCACCTGAGCAAGTTAGGTGTGGGGGGGACTTTCACTGCTTCAAGTATATGATCGAGCCACAATGGGAGGACCCTATCTGCGCCAATGGGGGAGTTTATGTTCATCTATGCAACAGGTACATGAAATGATAGCTTTCCTTGTTTGTGATTTTAGTTTTGTATATGGAATCAAGCTTCATATGTTTTACCTATATTGTAGCTATATCAGACTATATCCACTCTTCTATGAGTTTTTCTCCTTGAAGTATTGCTATTTATGGACGCTTATATAATTTTTCCTTAATATTATGTTTTTAGGAATTCCCATCAGTCTTCTATTCAGGTAAGTGTTTTTCTATCAACAAAGGAATTAGTTTAAATCCATGTATTTATTTGCATGATATCGTATACTAATTCTTAATTAAGAAACTTCTTTATATTGATGGGATGGTTACAAAAACAGGCCTCATGTGTGTGGGCTTCTTTGTTTGTTCGTGTTTGTGCGTGTCTGATTGGCTGTGTGTTTCTTTGTGTCTATGTGTTAGTAAGATTGTGTCTATGTTTTTGTATGTGTGTTTGCGTGTGTAATATATTTATTTGTGTGTAAAGTTGCTTGTGTGTGTAAAGTTGTGTTTAATGTGTGTCTGTGTAAAGTTCCAAAAGCTAACTCTTATTTTTTTACATGAAAACTGTTCAACATTTATAACAATATTCAGCACTTGAGCAAGTTCGGTGTGGGGGTGGACTTTCACTGCTTCAAGTACATGATCGAGCCAGATTGGGAGGACCCTATCATTGCTAATGGTGGACTTCATGTTCCTCTATCCAACAGGTACTGTTAGTGAAATGATAGCTTTCCTGGTTTGTGATTTTAGTATTGTATATGGAATCTAGCTTCATATGTCGTACCTATTTTATACCTATATCAGACTATATGCACTCTTCTATGAGTATTTCTCCTTGAATTATTGCTATTTGTGTAAGCTTATATCATTTTTCCTCAATATTATGTTTTCAGGAGTTACCATCAGTCTTCCGTTCAAATAAGTGTTTTTCTGTGAACAAAGGAATTAGTTTAAATCCATGTATTTATTTGCATGATATCGTCTACTAATTCTTAATTAAGAAACTTCTTTATGTTGATGGGATGGTTATAGAAACAAGCCTCATGAGTGTGGGCTTCTTTGTTTGTTCGTGTTTGAGTGTGTCTGATTCGTTGTGTGTTTCTTTGTGTCTGTGTTTTTGTATGTGTGTTTGTGTGTATGTGTTTGTGTATATAGTTGTGTAAAGTTGCGTGTATGTGTAAAGTTTTTTTTAAACTGTGTCTGTGTAAAGTTTCAAAAGCTAACTCTTGTTTTTTTACATGAAAACTTATCAACCTTTATAACAACACCACCTGAGCAAGTTGGGTGTGGTGGGGACTTTCACTGCTTCAAGTATATGATCGAGCCAAAATAGGAGGACCCTATCTGCGCCAATGGTGGACTTTATGTTCCTCTATCCAATAGGTACTTGAAATGATAGCTTTCCTCGTTTTTTATTTTAGTTTTGTATATGGAATCTAGCTTCATATGTTTTACCTATATTGTAGCTATATCAGACTATATCCACTCTTCTATGAGTTTTTCTCCTTGAAGTATTGCTATTTGTGTACGCTTATATAATTTTTCCTTAATATTATGTTTTGAGGAGTTCCCATCAGTCTTCTGTTCAGGTAAGTGTTTTTCTATGAACAAAGGAATTAGTTTAAATTCATTTATTTATTTGCATCATATCGTGTACTAATTCTTAATTAAGAAACTTCTTTATATTGATGGGATGGTTACAAAAACAAGCCTCATGTGTGTGGGCTTCTTTGTTTGTTCGTGTTTGTGCGTGTCTGATTGGTTGTGTTTCTTTGTGTCTATGTGTTAGTAAGATTGTGTCTATGTTTTTGTATGTGTGTTTGCGTGTGTAATATATTTATTTGTGTGTAAAGTTGTGTGTGTGTGTAAAGTTCTGTGTGTGTGTGTAAAGTTGTGTCTAATGTGTGTCTATGTGAAGTTGCAAAAGTAACTCTTGTTTTTTTGCATCAAAACCGTTCAACATTTATAACAATATTCACCATCTGAGCAAGTTCAGTATTGGGGCAGACTTTCACTGCTTCAAGTATAAAATCGAGCCAAAATGGGAGGACCCTATCTTAGCCAACGGTGGACTTCATGTTCCTCTGTCCAACAGGTACTGCTAGTGAAATGATAGTTTTCCTGGTTTGTGATTTTAGTTTTGTATATGGAATCTAGCTTCATATGTCGTACCTATTTTATACCTATATCAGACTATATGCACTCTTCTATGAGTATTTCTCCTTGAATTATTGCTATTTGTGTACACTTATATCATTTTTACTCAATATTATGTTTTCAAGAGTTACCATCAATCTTCTGTTCAGGTAAGTGTTTTTCTACGAACAGATGAATTAGTTTAAATCCATGTATTTATTTTCATGATATCGTGTACTAATGCTCAATTAAGAAACCTCTTTATGTTGATGGGATGGTTACAGAAACAATCCTCTTGTGTGTGGGCTTCTTTGTTTGTTCGTTTTATGCGTGTCTGATTGGTTGTGTGTTTCTTTGTGTCTATGTGTTAGTAAGATTGTGTCTTTGTTTTTGTATGTGTGTTTGTGTGTGTGTAATATATTTATTTATGTGTAAAGTTACGTGTGTGTGTGTAAAGATGTGTTTAATGTGTGTCTGTGTAAAGTTTCAAAAGCTAACTCATATTTTTTTACATGAAATACGTTCAACATTTATAACAATATTCAGCACCTGAGCAAGTTCGGTGTGGGGGCGGACTTTCACTGCTTCAACTACATGATCGAGCCAGAATGGGAGGACCCTATCTTAGCCAATGGTGGCCTTCATGTTCCTCTATCCAACAGGTACTGCTAGTGAAATGATAGTTTTCCTGGTCTGTCATTTTACTTTTGTTTATGGAATCTAACTTCATATGTCTTACCTATTTTGTAGCAATATCAGACTATATCCACTCTTCTATGAGTTTTTCTCCCTGAAGTATTGCTATTTGTGTACGCTTATATCATTTTTCCTCAATATTATGTTTTCAGGAGTTACCATCAGTCTTCTGTTCAGGTAAGTGTTTTATTATGAACAAAGGAATTAGTTTAAATCCATGTATTTATTTGCATGATATCGTCTACTAATTCTTAATTAAGAAACTTCTTTATGTTGATGGGATGGTTACAAAAACAAGCCTCATGTGTGTGGGCGTCTTTGTTTGTTCGTGTTTGTGCGTGTCTGATTGGTTGTGTGTTTATTTGTGTCTATGTGTTTGTAAGATTGTGTCTGTGTCTTTGTATGTGTGTTTTTATGTGTCTGTTATATATTTTTTTTTGTGTACATTTGCGTGTATGTGTAAAGTAGTGTTTAATCTATGTCTGCGTGTGTATAAAGTTTCTAAAGCTAACTCTTGTTTTTTTACATGAAAATTGTTCAGACTTTATAACAATATTTACCACCTGACAAAGCTGGGTGTGGGGGCAAACTTTCACTGCTTTAAGTATATGATCGTACCAAAATGGAAGGACTCTATCTGCGCCAATGGTGGACTTCATGTTCCTCTACCAACAGGTACTGCTAGTGAAATGGTAGCTTTCCTAGTTTGTGATTTTAGTTTTGTATATGGAATCTAGCTTCATATGTCTTACCTATATTTTAGCTATATCAGACTATATCCACTCTTCTATGAGTTTTTCTCCATGAAGTATTGCTATTTGTGTACGCTTATATCATTTTACCTCAATATTATGTTTTCAGGGTTACCATCAATCTTCTGTTTAGGTAAGTGTTTTTTTATGAAAAAAGGAATTAGTTTAAATCCATTTATTTATTTGCATCATATTGTGTACTAATTCTTAACTAAGAAACTTCATTATGTTGATGGCATGGTTACAAAAACAGGCCTCATGTGTGTGGGCTACTTTGTTTGTTCGTGTTTGTGCGTGTCTGATTGGTTATTTGTTTCTTTGTGTCTATGTGTTAGTAAGATTGTGTCTGTGTTTTTGTATATGTGTTTGTGTGTTTGTAATATACTTATTTGTGTGTAAAGTTGTGTGTGTGTAAAGTTGTGTTTAATGTGTGTCTGTGTAAAGTTGCAAAAGCTAACTCTTGTTTTTTTACATGAAAACCGTTCAACAATTATAACAATATTCACCACCTGAGCAAGTTGGGTGTGGGGGCGGACTTTCACTTCTTCAAGTATATGATCGAGCATAAATGGGAGGACCCTATCTGCGCCAATGGTGGACTTCATGTTCCTCTATCCAACAGGTACTGCTAGTGAAACGATAGTTTTCCTGGTCTGTGAATTTACTTTTGTATATGGAATCTAGCTTCATATGTCTTACATATATTGTAGCTATATCAGACTATATCCACTCTTCTATGAGTTTTTCTCCCTGAAGTATTGCTATTTGTGTACGCTTATATCATTTTTCCTCAATATTTGTGTACGCTTATATCATTCTTCTGTTCAGATAAGTGTTTTTGTATGAACAAAGGAATTAGTTTAAATCCATGTATTTATTTTCATGATATTTAGTACTAATTCTTAATTAAGAAACTTCTTTATGTTGATGGGATGGTTGTAGAAACAAGCCTCATGTGTGTGGGCTTCTTTGTTTGTTCCTGTTTGTGCGTGTCTGATTGGTTGTGTGTTTCTTTGTGTCTATTTGTTAGTAAGATTGTGTATGTGTCTTTGTATATGTGTTTGTATGTGTGAGTTATATAGTTATTTGTGTGTAAATTTGCATGTATGTGTAAAGTTGTGTTTAATTTGTGTCTGTCTGTCTGTGTAAAGTTTTAAAAGCCAACTTTTTTTTACATGAAAATTGGTCAAACTTTATAACAATATTTACCACCTGACCAAGTTGGGTGTGGGGGTAGACTTTCACTGCTTCAAGTATATGATCGAACCAAAATGGGAGGATCCTATGTGCGCCAATGGTGGACTTCATGTTCCTCTATCCAACAGGTACTGCTAGTGAAATGATAGCTCTTCTGGTCTGTGATTTTAGTTTTGTATATGGAATCTAGCTTCATTTGTCTTACCTATATTGTAGCTATATCAGACTATATCCATTCTTCTATGAGTTTTTCTCCTTGAAGTATTGCTATTTGTGTACGCTTATATCATTTTTCCTCAATACTATGTTTTAAGGAGTTACCATCAGTCTTCTGTTCAGGTAAGTGTTTTTGTATGAACAAAGGAATTAGTTTAAATCCATGTATTTATTTGCATGATATCGTGTACTAATGATAACGGTCTAAAAACCGTTATTTTCATGTATAAATTTGATATCAAAACACACCCTTTTGGGTTAGAATGAGCTTAGAATCAAGTAAAACTCTTAAGTTATGTCACATGAGAGTGAAAAGTTATGTTTAGAGATATTATGCTTGTTTTGCAGGGTTTTTTATTAGAATTGAAGATGGAAATCAAGTAGGAAGGTGATAGACTCAAGAATGAAGGTGAAAAAGGAAGAAAAGAAGAGTCTGTGGACCGCTCAAGCGTCAAATTCCAACGCTGAGCGTCCAGAACGGCAAGAGGCAAACCGCTCAGCGGTCAGTTGTGCCGCCTGGGCAGTGGCGTGGAATGAGGCAAACCGCTGAGCGGCCAACTTTGGCGCTTGGGCAATTGTGATGAGTCGTTATTTCTTGATCTGTATTTAGTTTATTGCACTTAAATAAACCAGAGAATTGTGTTTAATTGTCTGTTATTTCCACGTTTTCCGAATTCTGCTTAATTTGGTTAAAAATTCGTAATTGTGCTAATTTGGATTTTCTGAGGTGATTAGGCGCATTTCTGGTTACAGGGAAGTTGTGGAAAACGGCTCATTTCTGTGAATGGCGTGACACATTCAAAGGCTCAACATTTAGTCATTTAGATTCTAATTAAAGTTGTAATTTCGTTTTCTAGAAATCCTTAATTAGAATTAGGTGTTTTGGACCCTTTTAAGGGCAATTTTGTAAAAGCCCAATGTGTGGGACACTTGGCACCAAACCCTAGGGTTTCTTTTAGAGGTGGTCCCCACCCATTTTATGGAATTCTCGGTGATGAGTCGATATTTTATTGATTTCACTTAGTTTATTATGCTCGAATTAATTAGGGAATAGTGCTTAATTGTCCCGTATTTTCCCGTTTCTGCTAATTGTGCTTAATTTGACCAGAAATTCTGATTTTAATTAATTTGAATTTTTTGAGCTAATTAATTGCATTATTTATTGCAGGGAAAATTTTGGAGATATATTTGGGACATTCGGAGTGCTGTCAAATAATTAAAGACTCTCTACAAGGACATTTTAAAATTAATTGTATTGTAATTTAGTTGTTTAAAACTTTTTAGACAAACTTTTACATTGTGGGCCAATTTTTGGAATTAGATGTTGGGCCCAATTTTGTGGGACACTTGGCACCACTTAGGTTTTTTTAGGGTGGACCCCACCCCATTTTTTGTAGGGCACATGGCCTTGCTTTAAAGGATGCAGCCGACACACTTCATGGGATGATTCTTCTCGGCAAAAACATTTATTTAGAGGGGCTGAAAACGTTTTTTTTCAGAGATTTTGGAACAATTACGGTGATGGACTTTGGATAAACCTTGGGAACACTTGGCAACGTTTTTTTTTTTGTTTTGAATCAAAGAAGGCTCATTCTCGGCAGTTCTCTTAGCTGGAACGTTTCGGTTTTTTTTGGAGGATGGAATGTAGGAACGCTGGTTTCATGGAATGAAAGGAGAACACTTTTCCTTTCATTTTGTGCATGCGCTGGACCATTTTTTGTGCAATGTTTACTTCAGCCTTGAATGAGAAAAATGGGCAGCACAATGACAAGGCAAAGGGGTCACGTCCATGGGTGAAGTCACGACCTGGAATGGGGGAAGTTGATGCACGACATTCTGCATTGGAAGCTAAAAAAAAGGGTCTTTGCTTTCATTTCATGTACCAGATTTTAATTTAATAATCTATAAATTAGAATGCTGTCTACCTTCTTGGAATTGCACATTGTTGCGTTTTTTTTATATTTGAGAGGATTAACGCTATTTTCATTTTATACTAATTGATGGGAGCAAAAGTGATGCTTGGCTTACGTCTTGGAAGGTAGCAAGATTCTCGGTCACATCCATAGTGCTCCTGCCACACTTTCATTTGGTCTTGGTTTGAATGGTAATTGGAGAAAGTTTTAGATGCACATTTCAATCATTTAAATACCATTAGGTGGACTGATTTCGTTGCAACACTTGTTTGAAGAAGAGCATTTATTTCCCCTTAGAAAAAGCTCATTACATATAGAGATGATGGAACGTTGTTGGTGGCTTAGTGTAGCTAGATTTACTTTTATTTAGTTGATGAATGAAGAGATGATTAGATAGGAGTAGGTGAGGGTGTACGGTGGTTTATTTGGATAGAAGAATTTTCATTCATTGCTTGGAGGAATGTGTGTGTCCAGCGGTGATGTTCAGAAAGCTTTACTTTTAGTTTTGGTTTTCAATTGAAGAAAGCACATGAATAGGCATTCGGCTGCCACGTTAGTTTTCTTTTAATAAAAAAGAAAGATGCTGATAGCAAAGGAAGGATCGGTCATGCATCCGCGAGGTGATTAGATTGGAGCAGTAGGCACATGCCGGTTCATTTTCTTGCTGAAACGTGTTTCTTATAGTCTATATCTATATTAGAAAGCATTCAGGTTGAAGAGTTTACCACATTATTTTACTGCTTACTCGTATTTCTTAATACTAGCACGGTGATGAATGTGCATTTCTTTTATTGGCTTAAGCTTTGCATTCCAATTTCATTTGACTGCGTTTTAAGATTTCTCTAATACATTTTAATTAGTTCATACATTTTATTTTAGGATTGTTTGATTTAGTGTTTCTATTCACTTTAATATTTTTCATTTTGTTTAATTGTGATAATTTAGTCGTCATGTTAGCCTAAATTAATTGGGTTGGTCATTAGCGACATTACATTGTTTCCTTGAGATTTCTAGACTATAATTGTATTTGCCACTCTGACTTGGTTAATATGAAATCTTTATTTGCACTTGCAATTGGGTATACACTTAGTTGCCCAGTTGGTGTTGAGTCTTCACTTAGTTGATGAAACTGCATAGTGTAAATTGGATTTGATGTTAACATTGCGTTCGCTTAGTTCGCTTTTATGAAAACATGATTAACCTTCGTTTAGTTGGTTAACTGTGTTGGATTAGAGGTTAGAGTCGTTGCTTTATTTTGTTGATCTGTGATAGGAAGCATTGTAATTAAGTTAATGACCAACCGTTTCCATTTTGTCTTTGAAACCGTGTTTGCATCTGTGTTTACATTGTTGTTTGCATTCGTATTTTAATTTTGTTTATCCGCATTCACAAACTTTTCACAAACCCCCCCCCCAACTTCGTGTCTGACCTAATTCTCGAACCACATTTGGTCCTTGAGAGACGACCTAGGGGTCACTTCCTAGTACTATACTGCATTCTTTATGCACATTAAATTTCCATGGGGTGCGACACCCATCACTCGGCCTTGAGAAGAGGGGAGTCGCCACTTCATTTTTTTACACTTCATTTTGCTTAGGCTTTTTTTAAGAACTCTCTCTTGGAGACCATGGTGGGTGCTTCACGGTTTTTGAGCATGGAATGAACAAAGAATGCATTTTTCCTCTTCTCTTGCCTGAATCTTGTTTATCTTTGCTTGGTGGTGGTGAAAACCGTCCCATATTCCACTTTGTTTCTTGTTCTTTGAAGTTGAAAGTATGAGCTTGATGTTGTTTCTTTGCATTTTAATGATGGGTCTTTGGTTTGAATGAAGAGCTATTTCGTTTTTCTTCTCGTTTATTGCAGTAATTTCGTATTTACTTTGAGTTTCTTGGATTGGATGACGAAAATGAGTTGTTGTTGAGCTTAGTAGTGAAGAAACCTTGAGTTGGTGTATGGGTATTTGAGGTTTGAACCATTTTCTTCTTGTGCTTTTGTTTGATGGTTGGAAGCAATATTTTGAGCTGGACATTGTGTTTGTTGATGATGGCTGGACGATTTTGCAAGGAAAGCTAGGGATTTGTTTTTGTTTTTGTCAAAAGTTTGAAGAAAAGAGAGTGTGAAGTTGGTTTGAAGAAGATAGACTTTGGGATTGTTGTGCTTGTGTTATTTTGCAATTGAACTTTGGAATTCTTGTGGTCATTCTCGGTATTCAGATGTGGAGAAGCAATTTGAAGGTTGGTGTTGGTGAGAAAACCGAAAATGAGGATGGAAAGGAGAGAGAATGGTGCATTTAATTTTTTACCTTATTTGGGCAAGCACATAAGAGGCTCATTTTCATAGAAAGAAGATTACCATTTTGGTCTTTGTCTTTTCCTTGCATTGCTGCCGAGAATTGCACATGAGAATGGGATGCTTTGTGTTTTTATTTGCTTTGACCTTGCTTATGTGGCACAATGGTAGAAGAATTTAAGCACCTTTTTGACTTTTGGACTTTTTAAAGCATTGTTTGCAACCAATACATCTTATGGCTCGGCAATTTGGTGTGAAAGGTGTGTGAGTTACGTTTTTACTGCATGGAAAGGGAGGAGAACACGGTTTTATTGTGTGGTTAAGGCACATGCTTATTTCCTTGGAAAATGGTGCACATGGGACAAGAAGTCAACATATTTTGTAGCTTATTGAAGGTGGAATTTGAAGTTTGATTTTGGTGCATGGTAACTCACAGCCAAGAGGTGTTCTTAGGCCATTTTCATTTTCAATTTCTTTATTTGGAGCACACTTGGTCACATGAATTGCTAGGAAAAAAGTTGTGTTTGTTTATTTCTTTTGTTTTAAATTAATTTGCATAATAGGATTAGTTGCTTTTTAGTTTCTCTAATTTAGTTTTGCATGTAATTTAATGTAACTTAGTTGGGTAGTTGTTTGTCACATTGTTGGGGTCTAGTATTTTATTTTGTTTTAATTTTGTCTAATATGTTTGGTCTTGTCACTTTAATTGTCATGATAGCTTAAATTAACTGTGTTGGTCATTAGCGATATTTCATTGCTACTTTGAGATTTCTGGGCTGTATTTGTAATTGTGACTCTGACTTGGTTAATATCAAATCCGTATTTGCACTTGCAATTGGGTATACACTTAGTTGCCCAGTTGGTGTTGAGTCGTCTCTTAGTCAATGAAACTGCATGGTGTAAATTAGATTTGACGTTAACATTGCGTTCACTTAGTCCGCTTTTATGAAAACATAATTAGACTGCGCTTAGTTGATTAATTGTGTTGGATTAGAGGTTTGAGTTGGTTTTATTTTGTTGATCTGTGATAGGAAGCATTGTAATTAAGTTAATGACCAATCGTTTTTAGTCTGTCTTTGAAACCGTTTTTTTTTAGATCTGTGTCTGTGTTTCTGTTTGCGTCAGTGATTTGATCTTATTCATCCTATTCACCACAACGTTTTCACAACCCCCCCCCCCTTCGTGTGTGACTTAATTCTTGAACCGCAAAATTGGTCCTTGAGAGATGACCTAGGAGTCATTTCCTAGCTATACTGCATTTCTAAATTGCACATTAAATTTGTGTGGGTTGCGACAGCCCATCAAGTTGTCATTAAATATTTTCCACAGTCCAAAATTACTCAAGGAAAGTTGGAGATCTCATCATTCAAGCAGGGCATGGAAGAGACTTTAGGTCAAGCATGGGAGAGATTCAAGGGCTTGCTAAGAAAGACGCCAACCCATGGTTTTGACAAGACCACCTTGGTTCTTGCATACCTTGGAGGTTTGAACACTCAGTCAAAGATGATGCTGGATGCCTCAGTTGGAGGCAATGTGAAACAGAAGACTGAAGATGAAGCCTATGACTTGATAGAAAGTATGGCTGCTAATGAGCAAGAAAATTACAGTGAAAGGGGCGTACCTACACAAAATAGAGGAGTTTTGCACTTGCCTGCAGATGACGCCATGCTAGCTAATTTGACTCAAAAGCTAGATAATTTGACAAAGATTCTCTCACAACTTCCTAAGGAGATTCGTAATGTCTCCCAAACACAACAGCTGTGTGATTTCTGTGGTGGTGACCATATCAATGGTCAATGTGCTTTGCCTGAAGAGATGCAGCAAGAAGCTAATTTCATGGGAAATCAGTTCCAGAATACTTACCAAGGTAATGCCAAACAAGGTTGGAAGAATCATCTTAGTATTAGTCAGGCACCGAATTTCCCATCAGGGCAAACAGGAGGCTTCAGGCAGCAGCAACCTTCACCTCTGTGGCAGCAAGTTACCCATTTGATAGATTTGACAAATTCTTGAAGGTTTATGAGTCCAATCAGGCAAGTAGTCAAGCCAGCTTCAGATCTTTGGAGATGCAAATTGGACAATTGTCAAAAAGGGTAGAAACCACTGAGAAGCACCAATTTAGGGCTAATACTGATGTTAACCCTAAAGAGGAATGTAAAGTTGTTGTTACAAGAAGTAAACGAAAAGTTGAAAGGGAAGTTGTGGAGATTGGAAGCAGTGATGAAGAGGAGAAAAGAGAAGTCATTGAAATAAGCAGCAGTGAAGGTGAGGAAGAAGAGGAAGAAAAATTCAGTCACAATAGGCAATTTACAGAAAATCAAGTGACTGTGGTGCCTTCTGTAATCCAACAAATTCCTGCAAGGATGAAATATTATCTTGGAGATATGATAGATTTGGACGCAGATGAAGATGAGCAAGAATTTGAACTTCAACCTCCAAAAAGGAATTATCCGCTTAAGGTAAAAGATCCAGGATGTTTGACACTCTCGTGTGTTGTAAATGATTTTGATATAAGAGGAGCCGTTGTAGACTCTGGATCTAGCACTAATATGATGCCTGGACGTTTCCTGAGAGAGATTGGAGGGCTAACATTAAAACCGTCTAATCTTACTGTGACGATGGCGGATGGTTCTATTAAAAAGCCACTTGATATGGTGGAAGATGTTGTTGTGCGTGTGGAGCAGCTGGAATTTTTGGCTGACTTTATAGTAATGGGCATGGAAGACGAGGAGAGGATTCCAATGATTCTTGGAAGACCTTTCATGGCTACTTCAAAGATGTTCATTAGTGTCTATGATGGAAGAATTATGATGAGAGATAAAAAGAATGTGCTCTTGCATACTGGTTCTAAAGGAAACAATGTTAGAATAAAGAAAAGATCCAGATTCAGAAAGTCAAGAAGAAAAGCTCAATCAGATGAAAGCATGACAAGTACCAATTCTAACAGTTGTAATGTTTTGTAGGTACCTAGAGATGAGGAGGTTGATAAAGGAGGAACAATCCACTCAGAAGATATACCACTTCCACGAGGCTCACAGGTAAGATTTAAGAAAAGGAAGTGGATTGTCGATAATATCAAAGAAGATGGCAAGGTGGAGATCAGAAAACCATATACTAAAGCCATCAGAAGAGTAGATAGAAGGCAATTGATGAGTTGGGTGGATGAAGATCCCAACCGGGATGGAAAGATTTGAAGTATTTAATTTTATCCCATTTGTTGTAGAACAATTTTTAGAATAGGTCTATTTCGGTTATGTAACTTAATGGATTTTTAAACTCTTTTGGGGTAGCATCTACTGAGGGATGCTAAAATTTTTATGTATCCACTGAAGGATACAGGAAGTCACACCTATTGAAGGGTGTTGGGAGGATAAGCACTTACTAATGAGTGCTAGGCAGTTTTGGGTCAGGCTCGTGACGTTAAACAAGCACTACCTGGGAGGCAACCCAGTTGATTATGTTTGTTTTAAACTCTGTGTTAAGTGCATTGCATAATTGAATGTTGCATCTGAGAGGGGAAAGACATAAGATTGAGAAATTGAAGTTTGAAATCAAGTGCATAGGGTGAGATGGCTCAAAAGCAAGCAAAGAAGAGAGGAAAAAAAATAACCACAAACCGCTGAGCGGCCCATTCTGCCGCTGAGCAGTTGCGGCGGAACTTGTCTCGGTTTTGTTAAAAGCTGAGTGGTTTCTAAGCTTTCCATTCTAAAATCTCTTCTTTTCATTTCGCTTGAGCGGTCTCCCTAAGCCCTAGCACTCCTCTTTCACTTTCAAGAGCTTTTTAGAAAGATTTCCCCACTTTTTCATCACCCACTCACCAAAAATTCAATTTTCTACCATTGTTTTATCAAAGTTTGGGGTTTTTTGGTTGAGGGTTTTGCATTGGAAAGGACATTCATCATCAAATTGGACAATTTTTGCAAGCATTCAAAGTCTCCACTCAAGTAAGTTGTGCAATTTCATGTTTAGGGATTCTATTTTAAGATTTGTTGATGAACATGCTTAGAAATATGATAAATTAGTGCTTTTGATTTTTATGCATGATTTGATGAATTAGGAACTATTTGAACCGAGTGAATTGCATGAAATAGGTCTGGAATGGTAGATTTAGCAATAAAGTGGAGATTAGGGTTGTTAAAAGAGGGATTTTGAAAAACCCCTTTGAAGACTGCTGAGCGGTCTCCCTGGCCGTTGAGCGAAATTCATACAGATTGGGGGATTTGTGTTTGGATGCTGAGGGGCCCTGTTTTTCCTTCAGTATTGGGTTGTGAGTGTTCTGGAAATGTAATTGATGATGCACTAACCTCTAATGATGTTTCTATGAATGTTATTGGAATTATTTGATACAGGAATGTCTACCTCAAAGAGAGTGAAGACCATGGGCAACAAGAGGAAGGAGCCAGAGAGACCAAAGAGATTTTACTCTCCTAGGTTTCTCTCCAAAAAGCATGAGGAGCATTATGCTACTGTCCAAGAAAGGCGTTTGTTGATGGAGAGGAAGGCCATGTACATTCCTGATTTAGCTCCAAAGTTTCAACTGGAGATTGAGAGGCAAGGCTGGGAGAGATTGACCACTTATCCTGCACCAGCTAGCGTTGAGCTGGTGAAGGAATTTTACATTAATGCCTTACCCAGAGGAGGGGTAGCTATTGGAAGATACATGAGTTATGTGAGGGGGCAGTTGATCAGATATGACTCTGACACCATCAACACTTTCCTGGGGACTGAGTGGCCAGGAGAGCAGTGCAGCTATGCTGCTATTCTAGGGGAGTACAAGGATTATGAAGAAATTAAGAGATTGATGTGTATCCCTGGGAGACATTTTCAGAGAAACCCTAATGGAGCACCAGTCAACATACTTAGGGCAGATTTGGCTCCCCTAGCCAAGCATTGGATGGCATTTATTCATGCCAACATACAACCATGTTCCCAAGTCTCCAATATCACAATGAATCGGATTCTTGTCATCTACTGCATCCTGAGGCAGATGGATGTTAATGTCGGAAAGATTATCACCGATGAGATTCAAAGTTGTGCTACCACTGTGAGTAGCAGGACACCACTAGGACATTCGTCCTTGATTACATACTTGTGCCAGCAGGCTGGAGTGGATACTACAGTTCCACCCTATGAGAGGCTGAGGAGGGCTATTGATGCCTCCTATTATCGTCAGTATTGTGGAAGTGATGAGCCAGCCGGAGCAGTTCCTAGGAGACATCCTAGGAGAGCAGCAACACAGCAGGAGCAGGTACCTACAGATGTACCGGCACAGCATGCTGAGCCTTTCCAGATGAGGGACATGTATATGTCCATGATGGAGGCAAGGATGGAGTCTCTCCGTAGAGGGCAGGTGGCAACTGTCGAGATTATTATAGGATTATATGATCAGCCACCAGTACACAGGTGGACTATGGATGAGTTCCATAGTACGATGGCTTGGCCTCAGGAGCAGGTACAGGGTAGTGGGTCTGAAGCAGCTGGAGCATCAGGCAGAGATGATGAAGATGAGAACTTTGAGGACGCACAGGATGAGGAGGAGTATGACTCAGATGAGGACTTATGTTGAGGGCATCTACTAATGGATGCCAGCACTTGGATAGGGATTTTTTCTTTTTTTTTTGTACTTTGGATTTGTAGAATAGGTTGAATTTAATTTATGTGTCTATGCTTGGCTTGTACACTGATTCTGATGATGGTTTGATGATTATACTGTATGACAAGTTATTCGATGATGATGATTGAATGTGGTTGATGATTAAGAATGTGTGTGTGCTGATATCCAGATGAATGGTTCACTAACTATATGAACAGATGTATTGTGGTTTATGATTGTGATTGTGATGCTAAGCAAGATTCATGAATGATGTGTGAGGAAGCATGTTGTGTGAGGTATTGAGTTCCAGAGTTTTCACTGATATATGTATTGTTCACAAGGAAGCATGAATGATATTGCTTGAGTTTTGATAATTGATTGATTTGCTTGTTTATGTCATATGACCAAGGCCATGTTTGGAAACCCTTACTTAGCCAAATTTTCACCCAAAGTGATTAAAATATTATACCCTTTTCGAACCTTGACCTTAAACAGTATGAAAACCCTTGATTTGAAAGTAAGTACTTTGAGTTGGGTAGAGAATACTTATATGTATTGAAAACGTTCAAGTTTGGGGTTGTATGGGGAAAATTGAAAGGGCAAAAGAAAAGCATTGAGTTCAAATTTTGAAAAGACAAATGCATGAGTAAAGAAAAAGAAAAAGTAAAAGCATGAAAAAGGAACTCAATGCAAAGTTGATAAAAAGGGAAGAAGTTGGGAATGAGTGAAATTCGTGATAAAGAGAGTTTAAACTTGAACCTTTTCAATGATGAAATAGCTCTCTTAACTCAAGGAATTTGTGATCTAGAAAAACCAAATTTTATTGATAGCCCAGCCTCATTACAAGCCTTGAAAAAGTCCTTGTGATGGCATTTGCATGAAAGGATTTTGATTGTTTTAGAAGAATGGCAATATTGTTCTATGTGACATGTGAATAGTAGAGAGTGGAGTGATTCCTTAAACACTTGAGTAATTGAGTGAAACACTTGCTTGGTGAGAATTGTTGAAATCCATGTGTACATCTATGCTTAGTGGATTGATCATTCATGAATAAAACATCTATTGGAAAATATTTAAGTATGTGAACTAGATTAGATTGAAGGCATGAATGCATTTTGGTAGGATTCCACTGACAATCTGAATTGAAAATAACTTGTTGTAAAGAAGAGGGTTTTGAAACTATTTGTTGAAAAAGTGGAAGGCCAAGTTTTGTTTTGTTTGCTTGAGGACAAGCAAAGTTTTAAGTTTGGGGTTGTGATAACGGTCTAAAAAGCTTTATTTTCATGCATAAATTTGATATCAAAACACACCCTTTTGGCTTAGAATGAGCTTAGAATCAAGTAAAACTCTTAAGTTGTGTCACATGAGAGTCAAAAGCTGTTTTTAGAGATATTATGCTTGTTTTGCATTGTTTTGCAGGGTTTTTGATGAGAATTGAAGATGGAATTGAAAAAGGAAGAAAGGAAGAAAGGAAGAGTCTGTGGACCGCTCAAGTGTCAATTTCCAACGCTGAGCGTCCAGAACGGCAAGAGGCAAACCGCTCAGTGGTCAGTTGTGCCACCTGGGCTGTGGCGTGGAATGAGACAAACCGCTGAGCGGCCAACTTTGGCGCCTAGGCAGTTGTCTGTTTTTATATTTTGGATTCTGAGATCTTTTTGTTATCTTTTTGGCTTATATAGCCCTAGTGCGAATCCAAATGTAATTCTTTTGGCAGAGATAAACGTCCAGAGCTGTTCTATCCACCTTGGAGGAGATTTCTTGATGCTTAGGCTCCACTTTATCAAATCTAGGGTTTTTTTTTTCCATTCTTCCATTATATTTCATCTAGGTTCACCATGATTATGGTGAACTAAACCCTTTGTTGTTGGGGAACAATGTAATCTTTTGAAACTCTCATATATCCAAATTCTTATTTACTTTATATGCTTGCATATGCTTGATTTATCAATTGTTGGGTTCTTTACCTGTATTTAATGCTTTTACCGTTTAACTCATTTGGTAGATGTTTTTTGTCTTTATTGATACGGGGACGTACAGTAATGTCATGAACTGGGAAGAATTCCTTGATTATGTTAATACCGCCTAGAGATAGGGGTAGGACGATCAATTGTATTTTGCTTATGTTTATCATGCATTATTAATTACTAGGAGAGGCTAGGGATAGCAAGCCGGTAATTAGTAATAGGCTATTTTCACCAAGGGATTGGGTTAAGGGTAGACCAAGAAAGTTTGCATGGCAATATGATAAATAAGCAAAGTGAATAAGGAGAGTAGATATGTGAGGGTGGATAAGATGAAATTGTCAACCCCAACAACTCCATTCATCCATATTTTCTTTAAGCCAATTGAATCACAGCATTTGCATGTTTACTTTTGTTTTTCATTTTAACCATTCAAATTAATTTCTTTTCTCAAGTCTTAAACGATTAGTTTACACGAAAGATGAGGCCTTAAGAGTCCTTTGGGAAGAACGATATTGGGTTTACCAATTATTATTACTTGATACAATCTGGTACACTTGTCAGGGGTTTAAAAACTAATTCTTAATTAAGAAACTTCTTTATGTTAATGGGATGGATACAAAAATAGGCCTCATGTGTGTGGGCTTCTTTATTTGTTTGTGTTTGTGCGTGTCTGATTGGTTGTTTTTTTGTGTCTATGTGTTAGTAAGATTGTGTCTGTGTTTTTGTATGTGTGTTTGTGTGTGTGTGTGTAATATATTTATTTGTGTGTAAAGTTGCATGTGTGTGTGTAAAGTTGTGTTTAATGTGTGTCTGTGTAAAGTTCCAAAAGCTAACTCTTGTTTTTTTACATGAAAACGGTTCAACATTTATAACCATATTCACCACCTAAGCAAGTTCGGTGTGGGGGCGGACTTTCACTACTTCAAGTATATGATCGAGCCAAAACTGGAGGACCCTATATGTGCATATGGTGGACTTCATGTTCCTCTATCCAACAGGTATTGCTAGTGAAATGATAATTTTCCTGGTCTGTGATTTTAGTTTTGTATATGGAATCTAACTTGATATGTCTTACTTATATTGTACCTATATCAGACTATATCCACTCTTCTATAAGTTTTTCTCCTTGAAGTATTGCTATCTATGTACGCTTATATAATTTTTCCTCAATATTATGTTGTCAGGAGTTACCATCAGTCTTTTGTTCAGGTAAGTGTTTTTCTATGAACAAAGAAATTAGTTTAAATCCATGTATTTATTTGCATGATATTGATCGAGCCAGAATGGGAGGACCCTATCTACGCCAATGATGGACTTCAAGTTCCTCTATCCAACAGGTACTGCTAGTGAAATGATAGTTTTCTAGGTCTGTGATTTTAGTTTTGTATATGGAATCTAACTTCATATGTCTTACCTATATTGTAGCTATATCAGACTATATCCACTCTTCTATGAGTTTTTCTCCTTGAAGTATTGCTATTTGTGTACGCTTATATCATTTTTCGTTAATATTATGTTTTCAAGAGTTACCATCAGTCTTCTGTTCAGGTAAGTGTTTTTCTATGAACAGAGGAATTAGTTTAAATCCATGTATTTATTTGCATGATATCGTGTACTAATTCTTAATTAGGAAACTTCTTTATGTTGACGGGATGGTTACAGAAATAGGGCTCATGTGTGTGGGCTTCTTTGTTTGTTCGTGTTTGTGCGTGTCTGATTGCTTGTGTGTTTCTTTGTGTCTGTGTTTCTGTATGTGTGTTTGTGTGTGTGTGTGTGTGTGTGTAATATATTTATTTATGTAAAGTTGCGTGTATGTGTAAAGTTTTGTATAAACTGTGATTGTGTGTTTGTGTAAAGTTTCAAAAGCTAACTCTTGTTATTTTACATGAAAACAGTTCAAACTTTATAACAACACCACCTGAGCAAGTTAGGTGTGGGGGCAGACTTTCACTGCTTCAAGTATATGATCGAGCCAGAATGGGAGAACCTTATCTACGCCAATGGTGGACTTCATGTTCTTCTATCCAACAGGTACTGCTAGTGAAATGATAGAATTCCTGGTTTGTGATTTTAGTTTTGTATATGGAATCTAGCTTCATATGTCTTACCTATATTGTAGCTATATCAGACTATATCCACTCTTCTATGAGTTTTTCTCCTTGAAGTATTGCTATTTGTGTACGCTTATATCATTTTGCTCAATATTATGTTTTCAGGAGTTACCATCAGTCTTCTGTTCAGGTAAGTGTTTTTCTATGAACAAAGGAATTGGTTTAAATCCATGTATTTATTTGCATGATATCGTGTACTAATTCTTAATTAAGAAACTTCTTTAAGTTGATGGGATGGTTACAGAAACAAGCCTCATGTGTGTGGGATTCTTTGTTTGTTCGTGTTTGTGCGTGTCTGATTACTTGTGTGTTTCTTTGTGTCTGTGTTTTTGTATGTGTGTTTGTGTGTGTGTGTGTGTGTGTGTGTGTTTGTAATATATTTCTTTTTGTAAAGTTGCGTGTATGTGTAATGTTTTGTTGAAACAGTGTCTGTGTGTCTGTGTCAAGTTTCAAAAGCTAACTCTTTTTTTTTTACATGAAAACTGTTCAAACTTTATAACAACACCACCTGAGCAAGTTGGTTGTAGGGGAACTTTCACTGCTTCAAGTATATGATCAAGCCAAAATGAGAGGACCCTATCTGCGCCAATGGTGGACTTTATGTTCCTCTATCCAACAGGTACTGCTAGTGAAATGATAGCTTGCCTCGTCTGTGATTTTAGTTTTGTATATGGAATCTAGCTTCATATGTCTTGCCTATATTGTAGCTATATCAGACTATATCTACTCTTCTATGAGCTTTTCTCCGTGAAGTATTGTTATTTTTGTACGTTTATATAATTTTTCCTTAATATTATGTTTTCAGGAGTTCCCATCAGTCTTCTGTTCAGGTAAGTGTTTTTCTATGAACAAAGGAGTTAGTTTAAATCCATGTATTTATTTGCATGATATCGTGTACTAATTCTTAATTAAGAAACTTCTTTATGTTGATGGGATGGTTCCACAAACAGGCCTCATGTGTGTGGGCTTCTTTGTTTGTTAGTATTTGTGCGTGTTTGATTGGTTGTGTGTTTCTTTGTATCTATGTTTTAGTCAGATTGTGTTTATGCTTTTGTATGTGTGTTTGCGTGTGTAATATATTTATTTGTGTGTAAAGTTGCGTGTGTGTGTAAACTTGTGTTTAATGTGTGTCTGTGTGAAGTTGCAAAAGCTAACTCTTGTTTTTTAGCATGAAAAACGTTCAACATTTATAACAATATTCACCACGTGAGCAAGTTCGGTATGGGGGCGGACTTTCACTTCGTCAAGTATATGATCGAGGCAAAATGGGAGGACCCTATCTACGCCAATGATGGACTTCATGTTCCTCTATCCAACAGGTACTGCTAGTGAAATGATAGTTTTCCAGGTCTGTGAATTTAGTTTTGTATATGGAATCTAACTTCATATGTCTTACCTATATTGTAGCTATATCTGACTATATCCACTCTTCTATGAGTTTTTCTCCTTGATGTATTGCTTTTTGTGTAGGCTTATATCATTTTTCCTTAATATTATGTTTTCAGGAGTTACCATCAGTCTTCTGTTCAGGTAAGTGTTTTTCTATGAACAGAGGAATTATTTTAAATCCATGTATTTATTTGCATGATATCATGTACTAATTCTTAATTAAGAAACTTCTTTATGTTGATGGGATGGTTACAGAAACAGGCCTCTTGTGTGTGGGCTTCGTTGTTTGTTCGTTTTGTGCGTGTGTTAAACCCCTGGCAAGTGTACGAGATCGTATCAAGTAATAATAATTGGTAAACCCAATATCGTTCTTCCCAAAGGACTCTTAAGGGATTATTTTTCGTGTAAACAAATTGTTTAAGACTTGAGTAAAAGAAAAAAAATTTAATGGTTTAAATGCAAAACAAAAATAAACATGCAAATGCAAGAATTCAATTGACTAAGAGAAACTTTGAATGAACGAGGTTGTTGGGGTTTACAATTTCATCTTATCCACCCTCATATATCTACTCTTCTTATTTACTTTGCTTATTTATCATATTGCCATGCAAACTTTCTTGGTCTACCCTTAACCCAATCCCTTGGTGAAAAGAGCCTATTACTAATTATCGGCTTGCTATCCCTAGCCTCCCCTAGTAACTAATAATGCATAATGAACGGAAGCAAAATACAATTGATCGTCCTACCCCTATCCCTAGGCGGTATTAACATAATCAAGGAATTCTCCCAGTTCATGACGTTA
The DNA here is from genome assembly GCA_027742785.1 of Vigna reflexopilosa. Classification (NCBI taxonomy): domain Eukaryota; kingdom Viridiplantae; phylum Streptophyta; class Magnoliopsida; order Fabales; family Fabaceae; genus Vigna; species Vigna reflexopilosa. The sequence goes on from CM050932.1 coordinate 15,234,702, forward strand.
CCTTACGTCCCCGTATCAATAAAGACAAACAACATCTACCGAATGAGTTAAACTGTAGAAGCATTAAGCAAAGGTAAAGAACCCAACAATTGATAAATCAAGCATATGCAAGCATATGAAGTAAACAAGAATTTCAATATATGAGAGTTTCAAAAGATTACATTGTTCCCCAACAACTAAGGGTTTAGTTTACCCTAATCATGGTGAAACTAGATGAATTAAATGGAAGAATGAAAAAGCAAACCCTAGAATTGATAAAGTGGAGCCTAAGCGTCCAAGAAATCTCCTCCAAAGGTGTAAAGCTGTTGTGGACTTTGTTCTCTGCCAAAAGAATTACATTTGGATTCGCACTAGGGCTATATATAAGCCAAAAAGATAACAGAAAGATCTCAAAATCCAAAATATAAAAACAAACAACCGCCCAAGCGCCTAAATTGGCCGCTCAGCGGTTTGCCTCAACACACGCCACCGCCCAGGCGCCTAAAATGACCGTTGAGCGGTTTGCCTCTTGTTGCTCTAGACGCTCAGCGTCACCGCCTAGGCGCCAGACAGCAACTTTTCCTTGCACTAGGACGCTCAGCGGTGGAATTTACCATTGAGCAATTCACAGACTCTTCTTTTCTTCCTTTTTCTCCTTCATTCTTGAGTCTATGACCTTCCTACTTCATTGACATCTTCCATTTTCATCAAAAACCCTGCAAAACAATGCAAAA